>JAYDZG010000014.1:2195309-2206669 GCA_034509265.1 Microcambeva bendego
CCTAAAACCTGGACTGGTTTATTTACTGCCTAAAACCTGGACTAGTTTATTTACTGCCTAAAACCTGGACTGGTTTAATTACTGCCTAAAACCTGGACTGGTTTAATTATTGCCTAAAACCTGGACTGGTTTAATTATTGCCTAAAACCTGGACTGGTTTAATTATTGCCTAAAACCTGGACTAGTTTATTTACTACCTAAAACCTGGACTGGTTTATTTACTGCCTGAAACCTGGACTGGTTTATTTACTGCCTGAAACCTGGACTGGTTTATTTACTGCCTAAAACCGATTCTCGGTTGCAGGTGCTGGAGTATCTTTTTGTACACAGTCGACTGTGTGAACGAGGCTTCGACGCCACAGCGGTGGAAGAGTGTCTGGAGATGTACCAGTGCTCCGAGGAAAAGGTTCGTCTATCTCTTGCTCAGAACAGAATAGAAGCCTACGTCTGTATGTTTTAGCATATGGAGACAATACAAAACCTCCACAGGTTGTGGGTCCTCTCATCTAAACTCTCTTTAGCGATTCTCAGAATGTCACAATCAGGCCCTTGTCAAACTCGGTTTTTCCAACTTTGAGGATAAAATGTTCGCTTGTCTACTATATCCCACCCATAACAGGTGCTGTAATGAGGAAACAATAATCTCCTAACATGCTCATAATCAGTGTCGGGGAGATTTGGGTTAGACAGATGTGATGTAACCTGAGAAGTTTACATGTGTAAAAAATCAATGTATTGAATCTCGGGAAGGTCTTTTCCTGTGGCCCACACAGAGCCCCGATCTCCACTCTTACCTGTTTGGAATGATCTGGAATGATGATATCGAGTCAGGCCTTTTTTTTTCTTATATGAAGCTGGTCCGTGGTGCAAAAAAGCAGGGGGTGGCTGATGGAAGTAGTAAGACTGTTTGTTCTGTACTTTCTCCTTCAGGCTCTGCAGTTCTTACAGCTCATGTCTCGATTCGGCGAGATGGGCTTTGAGAAAGACGCCATCAAAGAAGTCCTGTTAATGCACAATAATGACCAGGATAAAGCCCTTGAGGACTTAATGGCCCGTACCACCGCAAGCTGAACCAGAGCCGTCTCCCCCCAGAGCCACCTCATCCTCCCTTACCCTTCAACACCGCAACCGCCAAGAAAGCAGGAGCAAGCATGTGAAGGAAACAGAGGCGGGGCGTTTGCTGAGAGGGTCTCGGACAGGACGACGGGACACACATCCCCTAAATTATTCCCTTTGTGGTCGAGTTTGATCAGAATGTCCATCCTGCCTTATCTCTGACCTTTCGAGTATTGTTTGCCACGGAAAGCAAGGGGGATTTCGGTGGCGCTGGCAGGACAGAGCCCAGAGGAACCGAGACTCCATTCAAAGCAAATCTACTACACACCTCAAAGAAGTGGCCTTTCTGTTCTCGCTACTGACCGGCTTCATTTCTCTGTTCTCACTCTGCTGTTTAATCGTTTAATCACATGTCCGGACGTTTAGCTGACGAACCAGACAAAACCTGATTTTTGTTCCTTCTGTCTTTACAAAAAAATCTGTTTCTTTGCCCTGTGAAATAAATCCAATAACAGAACTAATGACCACAGTGCATGTTGGAGGCAGAATGGCGTTCGGGAGAAAGGAACCCGCAGCTGGAGGGTCTTTACACTGGAACTGCGCCGCCAAATTGAACTGTAACGGAATCTGAAGTGTTCTCGTGAGTGCAGTATTTGTGTGTCGATGCATTTCCACACAAAAATGACACGCCAGGCGACAAGCACATAGAATTACAAATATTATTATAAAATTATTTCAGTTCGTTGAAGATTTCCATCTTCAGTCTGTAATAAAGACTTGGAAAATCTTTATCGTAAGTTCTGTGAACTGCACTGTTTCATTGTTTAACTGCTTTATTCTGTTTATGATCACATCTGATTCATTTGGTGCAAGGTAAGAACACCCTAGACAGGACCCCATAAAAGAAACCCAGAATTTACATCCATTCACTTTTATCCAAAGCAACTATGTCTATGCAATTGAGGGTTAATGGCCTTGCTGGTAGAAATGGGTTTGAACTAACAACCTTCTGCATACAAATACAGTCCCTTAAGCTCTAGGCTACAACTGCCACTGGATCTCTGTGGACCCTCTTACAATTATGACTAGTTAAAAGCTCAGTGGTTGAGGTACTGGACCAGAATTCAAAGGGGTTGCCGATTCAAACCACTTCAACAAGTTGCCACTGTTGGGGTTTAGGGCCTTGTTTAAGGGCCACACATTGGCAAACCGGCATAGATGGGCTTGAACCAGTAACCTTTTGCTTAAAAATCCAGTCCCTTAGGCGCTAAGTTGCCGGTTCAAGCCACAGCCAAGTTGCGTCTTTGTTGTTGGGACCCCTTAACCAGCCATCAATCCCTTAAAGTTGTGTTCAGTTATAACTGTGTTAATGTGACCCAATGCAACATGTACAAAGGTACAGTGGTCATTAGCTATAAGTGAATGTAGAGGTTAGACTGACATCCTGTAGCTTCACTGTGTTAACCTGTTAAGTACATGGAATGGGCTTTTGTGGTTTTACCCTAACAAAGGACACGATGTTGTGGTTCCTTCGTGATCGTGGTACACATTATATAGTCTTCCTCACACATCCCTTAATAGTCCAGGCTTTGGAGCAGTACTAAGATGCACCGACAAGGACGCATGCTCGAACGTATCTGCGGGATCACGCATGCGCAGTAGAGCGATCGGACGAAACGGCTTGTTGACGTTTGACTCGCGGACGGCGGCGCGTGCGTCCGGAACTTCCGTTGGTGACGTATTTGCGGTGTGGAGGAGGAGCGCGAAGCAACAGTTCAGATCAGAGATAATCTGCATCCAAAACAGCACCTCCATGCAGCCGTTCAGCAACACCGATACTCCCGAACCGTGAGAGAACCTCAGCGGAGAACACAAACACAGCCCGGCCCCGAGAACGGAAGCACCCACGCTTAGGATCGGTTTCGGCTTGAGAGCGGATCCAACCGCAGCGCTCTCGGTATCATCACCGATTTATGCTCCATTTGCCTGCGTCTCTCCCGCTCTTGTTGGACTCCATGTGGGTGCGGGACCTGTGTGTGTCCGATTATGGCGAGAAAAACAGTTAGCAGGAAGAGAAAAGCAGGGGAGTTCAAAGAACAACAGGTAGGTGATCGCGGCTATGTTCGTTAGCATGCTGGCTAACCACTCCCGCAGATTAGGTTGCCAATCTAATTAAAACTAAACTGGCCGTGTGAATTCGTTTATGCTCATCATCACTTGTTTAAATTCGTACACGTTTGCTTTATTTGCTAGTAGTTACCTGGTGCTTTTCCGCATCGCTTGTGTTAGCCTGCGATCTTAATGTTTGCTGGGGTTAGCTATTATGCTAACAGAGCTAATTCGCATCATGGACGTTTCTGATCGCTGGTACTTCTTACATTTCTCCCCATTAAACAGTTTTACTGTGTCTATTCTGTGTGTCGTGCGTAAGTATGGAGGTTGGAAATATTTTCGCGTAGGTTAAATAATGTCAGGAAGTCGCCGAGTGATGAACGATTCAATAATTTACTGAACCGAATTCGGTAAACCGAGTCTTTTTAAGACTCGCTTGTAAAAGCCAAAACCCCGGGTTTTATTGATAAATGCGCTTTTGATTCGCACTCATGACCAGACCAGATGTTTAATACGCGTTCTGTTGCATAGACAGTTGTTACATCACTAATTGAAGTGCATTTTATAAAATGTTTACGTCCAATATGTGACGTATTACGCAAGAGAGTCGACTCGTTTTCAGTCAACTGACAAGTTTTCCTTAGCTATTTCATTTCATATATATAATTCATATATTCTTATTTGCTTTTAATAAGATTATGTTGGGTGTTTTTATCGCGACCATTACGGATCCCAGCTGATTGGTTGAGCTGTAAGCTATCATGCTAACAGGCCGCGTTTTGACTAGGATCCATTTCCAAATCCACGTATAGTGTCACGAAACTCCTGGTATTGCAATTAATGTATCGTAACCGCCATTGTACCTGCATCCTAATCTTATAAAAGTTAACTTTCTGTTTGATATCGCAACGTACGTTTTAAACGCAACATATGTTCCCATGTTGTTCAGGGTAGGTTGTAGCCGCTGTTCTGTTTGAGTCGATTACCAAATTGAGTCTTATTTGGGAGTCGATTCGTCTGCTCGATTCAATACCTGAAAAACAGGGCCCGACCGAAATTACATTGTTTTAACACGATAATACATTTATTTACCTAAAAGCGCCATTTATTTATTTTTAATTATTTTATTTATTTATTTATTTGATTTGAAAACAAGCAAACACAACTTGTTTTTGGAAACGTGTGACGTTAAAATATGAGGCTGCTTTTAGCAAATGTCCATTTTCAGGGGACCTGAGATCACCAAGCAAACTGTGTGCATTGTGTTTATACTGTACAGCAACAGTTAGTGTTCAAATGCTGCAGCAAGAAGGGATTAAAGGAAAACGAATTCCTTTTAAACCCGTTTTAACTGGTAAAATGGGCTCTACATTTTTTAATAAATATGTGTGGGGCACAATTAGGTTGGCCCCATGCTGAGAGACACCAATTATTAGTATCAGATGAGTAGTAAACATTGTTTATGGTCTCACTGTTGTTAAGCTGTCATAGTCATCACAGTTCTGTAAACCAGAGCTAATGATGAGGCATTATAATTAATCGATAATTAATCAAGTCACATACAGTCATTTACAAAATGTACAGTTTCAACATCTTAACAAAAGCATAGATGGTTATGTTCAATACTTGTGATTTTATTAAATATTTATACAGGTGATAGAATCTCTTGCTGGCTACATTCCTAGGTTTTCTTTGTACTGCTTTGTTATTCCTTTACACAATGACCATGGCCATCATTGTGTACTTTTGTTACTAGTTTAGGATTACAATGACGAGGTGCAAGGTTAACAAAAGAATCTGTGCCAATGCTAGCGTGATGTCAGCCTGGCTCCCAAACCTGTTTAATAGATGTTTAGGGCTCCGTCGAGGTGTTAAGCCATTCCTTTAAGGAACTCTCTTTGTGCACAGGGCACAGTCGTGCTGGATTAGATTTCACTAGGCGTTTCAGGCTAAAAATAAAGGTAACTAGTCGGACTCGGACCAATGACAACCAAAGCTGCATGTGTGAAAGCCTTTACGGCTTCTTCTAATAAACGTCAGTAATACAGATATTCTTTTTCTAAATACCATTTCTCATTTCCATTTTTAGCAATTAGCAGACGCTCTAATCCAGACCGAATCACAGAAGTGCTTCCATAGGAGGCGTCACCATGTTCTAGTTAAAGTAAACAACAGTTCAAAAATACAAGCTCTGTTGAACCCTGTCAGGTCCGTCCAGTTCCACCCCCCACCCTCCGTCTTGCGTTTTACCCTCCGACTGCATTAAGTTCATTAAAGGCTACCTGAAGAGTTTCCAATCGCTAACTGTGCCTTTTTCTTCCACATCGACAGCTTGATTGGTGCCAGTCTGTGAGCAAGCGCGCCCGTGTGTCCTCTTCATCCCGCCATGCACAGCAGTGCTGGCAGGGCCGTCAGTCGCTGGTGTGCGCCATCCGGGGCCGGGAGGTCCGGCCGCAGAAGCAGCACGAATGGGGGTTCCAGCGCAGTTTACGAGGCTTCGCCGCAGGACGCATTCCAGGAGTCCTCCGAGAGCGCGAGTTTACCTTGGGCTGCCTCAACAAGGTGTTCGCATCGCAGTGGCTCAACCACCGGCAGGTGGTGTGTGGGACCAAGTGCAACACGGTGAGATTTCAGTGTGTCCAATCAGCGGTGTAATTAAGTGCACGTGGTGTGGTCGTTGACTCATTGCGTCTCTCTTTCTTAGCTCTTTGTGGTAGATGTGTTTACTGGTAAGATAACCCGGATTCCCATGCTGAAGGACCGAGAGGGCATGGGTGGGAGCTCCATGGGGGTGAACGGGTTGGGTGGCCCTGGCTTTCATGGCCCAGGCCTGACCGGAGGACTGGATGCTCAGCAGGGCTGCGGTATCCACGCCATCGAGCTTAACCCTTCACGCACGTTGCTGGCCACCGGCGGGGATAACCCGAACAGCCTGGCCGTCTATCGCCTGCCGACCCTCGATCCAGTCTGCGTGGGGGACGTGAGTATAGTTCTGAACATTGTTTTAATCAACCGATACTAAAGTCAATACTAAAGTTAATTTACCAGCATTCAGTGTAACTGAATTCAACCCTTCATTCTTCTGGCAGGACGGTCACAATGACTGGATCTTCTCCATCGCCTGGATCAGTGACACCATGGCTGTGTCAGGTAAGAGAATCATCATATAGCAGGTTTTAGGTTGGCATTTGTAGACTACACAGTTTTCATTTGAACTGACCCGAAATGTTCTGCCGTTTTTTGTTAGTAAATTAGCCTTAATGCTAGCACGCTTGGTCTGCCCTAGGTTCCCGGGACGGCTCCATGGGTCTGTGGGAAGTCTCCGAGGAGGTCCTTAGTCTGGCCGAGAAACAGCAGGCCGAAGAAGGTGTCCCCAGCTACGCCCACATCTCCCATCGTGCCCTTAAAGACATCCCTAAGGAGTACACCCACCCGTACAACTGCAAAGTGCGCGCACTAGCTTTCAATAACAGCCATAAGGTCAGTACCAGCGTACAGGGAGTTGAAGAACGATCCTGTCTCTCTCAGAGCGAGTACCATGATCATGTCAGACATCTTATTTAGAAGATAATCCTTTATAAACTGTACTACAGTAGCGTGACATCTATGTAATCTTTTGATGTGTAGTGGCAGCCACTCTTTCAAGGTGGCTTCTATCTGGTGGTCAAACCCACCCCACCGAAATATACACTGTATGGACGAAAGTATAAGGACACACTTAATTTTTGAATTTCAGCAACAATTTTAAAAAAGAGTAGTGATGAATAAATGCATCTTTAAAATCTTGGTGTGTAATCTTCAGGAATTGGGTGCAGTGTCTCTAGACGGCTATTTTCATTTATGGAAGGCAGAGGACAACCTGTGCAAGGTAGTGTTGGCTTCCTTCTGCAGTAAAGCTCTGGTTATCATGTCATCATTCTAAACAATCCTGCTCTGACGTTGCTGTCCAGGAGCTGTCGACCAAACTCCCGTACTGTAAGGAGAACGTGTGCCTGGCGTACGGGCTGGACTGGTCCGTGTACGCCGTTGGTTCTCAAGCCCACGTGTCCTTTCTGGACCCCCGGCAAGCTACCCAGAACATCAGATCCGTGAGCTCCAGAGAACGTAACAGCGGTACGCATCACTGCCATGCTCTCCCTACTTATGAAAGTCGGAGCTTAATCTAAACGAATATAAATATTTATAGGTTTTAATTCTCGTGTTGGAACAGGAATCCGGTCGGTCAGCTTCTACGAGCACATCGTGACTGTGGGCACCGGTCACGGCTCCCTGCTCTTCTACGACATCAGGGCCCAGCGCTTCCTCGATGGAGCGTCCAGTACACCCGGCGGGTACCGGAAGTGCACTGCAGAGGGCATTCTGAAGCTCACCACAGGAAGAGGCTGGCTGGTATACCAAAGTTAAACTTTTCTGGTAGTTAAGAGGTCGGGGTATTGTGTAGGAATCGGAAGGTTGCCGGTTCACATCAGGTCATGCAGGTTAGCACAGAGGGTGTGCTGTGTGCCCCTCTGGCCACTAGGATGCACAAACCAGTACATTGTAGTAAATTAGAATTGCAGTAATTAATATTAATTATGACTAGAAATTATTTTATTGTTATTAGAATTCTCTTTACTTGGGCAGCTAGTAAGACAGCAAGACAGCTCAGTAAGTTTTTGAACACATCCACAGCACACTGCATTCTGGGATACCCTTCGCAAATGAGGATCCTTCCTAAGTTGACCAATATAGTGTTTGTTAGTAAGCAGGATATTGATGCATCTGGGTTTTCAAACTGCCGATTTCTAAAGAGAGAGAGAGTTTTCAAACCCTGACCTTATACATATCGGGACTGTGGTAGCCTTGTGGCTGGAGCTTTGGGGTATCAACCAGAGATTGGTTCAAATCCCGGCTGTGCTAGCCAGCCACTGTTGGGTCCTTGAGCGAGACCTTTAACCCAGACTGCTCCAGGGGCACTGTATGATGGCCGACCCTGAACTCTGACCCCGGCTTCCAAACAAGCTAGTATATGCGAAGAAAGAATTTTGTTGTACTGTACATGTGTAATATGTGTAATGACAAATAAAGCCGTTCTGTTCTCTTCTACATTCTATACTGAGGTGCGTTATGGATGTGAAACTGAAAACCATGTTTGTTTACGTCTTTCTCTCGCCCCCAGAACCACGACGAGACGTGGAGAAGCTATTTCTCAGACATCAGCTCCTTCCCCAATGCCGTCTACACACACTGCTATGATGACTCCGGAACCAAGCTTTTTGTAGCCGGAGGACCTCTGTGCTCCGGGCTGCACGGAAACTACGCCGGCCTCTGGAGCTAGCCCTGACTTTCCCTCCGCTTTCTCCTCCGAACTGTCTTTCTCTCAATTAATGTTCTCATCCGTCTCACTTACGTCTCCATTTCTGTCTCACTGGACTCAGGAGCACAAAGAGAATTCCTCTCACTTTTACCTTACTGTAAACTTCTCCACCTCTCTTCCATTCGTTTGGTGTGTGTGTCGACTTTTATACGCGCGCGGCCCAGCAGAGCCATGAAGTGAACCCCGGACTCGGAGGACGGCCCCCGGTATGGTGACGAGATGACCCTCGATGACATCTCGCTCCGTACCTGCCGGCACTCGTCTCTGAGACCTAGCAGTGTGAAGTCATTAAAATATTTACCATCCTCTCCAGGAACTCGGATGCTTGGTTTGTTTTGGGTTTGTTTGTTGGTTTTAGCCGTGTGGTGTCTCTAGGGTTCCAGGCCGAGAGGAAGTACGGCGCTGTGTGGACTTGATGATTCATTTCTCATGTTTGTTGCGGACTGTGTTTTGAATAACGGGAACGATAGAAATGACTGTGCGGTCGAGATCCAACTTGTTTTGTTTTTGTCCTGCCATATTACACCCGAATAGTCGACAAGTATTCAGGCACATGAAGTAGCGGGGCACATGAGTTGGCCTACATGATTCTGTGTCTTCATTTGTTCCGTTTTATTGAGATGTCCTCAAAAACGTGACTGTTTTTGAATACCCATGCCATTAGAAAATGCTCCTGTGGCCGCTAAATTGTAAAGAAGAAAACTTTTTATGTTTCTACTTTGCCCGAAAGACTCAATCATCATGTTTGTAATCATATTTTTCGACTATAATTTATTTCTTCCGTTTTAGGTCACACGTCCCCGTGTTTCAGTACAATCATTTATGTTAGCGCAGTCGCTTTTAAACTTTAGAGGAAAGATTATTTACCTCCTCTTGACTAACTTAACTAGGCAGGCATTAGTCGGTGACATTGTCGCCTTTCCTTAGTCTTTCTGTGAAAGACCGTCGGTTATTTTTCTTTCTTTTTAAACATGAAACCTTCACGGATTATTGCAAAAGAATTAAAAACTAACAGCCACTTGTAATCATGGCCATATTCATTAAATAACCATCACTTTTGAAAGGTATTTTATATATAAAGATGTACCTACACACATTTGAAATCTTACTGAAGGACTGCATTTTGTGTAAATGTTTGAATTTGTGTGGATGTGTGTGTTTGGACTAACTCATGACTTTTGTGGTGCCCTCATTTTTTTATACACAATATGTGAGTGTTTTTACAAATTACAGAGTGTGAAAACATTCACGACTATAAATGAAAGCGACAGACTGAAGCAAATGTTTAAAAAGAAAGTAATGAATAAAAATATATTGATGTATTTTTCCTTCCTCTTTAATTCTGCCGTGTGCCTTTATTTATTTTGTGTAAAAAAAGAAAGCGCTTGGTTTCACATCTGTATGTACATATACTAAACTTCCACGCTTCATCTGCAGCCTGTAACACAGTAAAAAGGTCATTTTTCACTTTGAGTCGCTTTGTTATAGCATATCTATCACACTAGTGGGGAACAGTTCGATTACCAAAAGTGCTGACAAGAGAGCTCGAGAACCAGAGAGAATATAAATAGAAAATTAAATAAGAGCATAATACATATAAAATGGTTCATCAGTCTTTGGTCTAACAGTGATTTTTTTGGAACATAGTGCCAATGCACATTCATTAAGAACAGCTTTGATGGTGTGAGGCAGGGTGAAAGGTACCTGTCAGAACCTCAGGAAAGGGTGAGTATATGTTGTTGGAATAAAAGACACCTGTATAAAGATAGCACTGGGTTGGTAAATGGATCACAAATTAACCTCTACTCTATTAACAGAAACCATTGGGGTGAGATAATCTTAGTCTCTTTTATTCTGTATTTTCTCCAAACAATAAAACGAAGCTAAACAAATCACTTCATCAGGAGAGCTATTTTACCACCATGTGGCGCTATTATGGCATAATCTATATCTATTTACGAAGAATGCTGATATTTTTAACAAGGCAGATGAGGAGCAGTCAATTTATCTGTAGCTGCTGTGATTCTTCCTGGTGTAGTAAAATGCAAAAATACACAGGAACCATATGGGGTATGACGGTTCTAGGGCCTGTGAGTGTATTAAAGATTTATTACAACGTTTTTGTTATTATTTAACTGTAAATGTGTTTATTTTCTGGGTTTTCAGCGTTGGCATATCCTGCGGTGGTGGGGCCCAGAGAAATATCTTTTCCCAGGGCCCAAAATCCCTAGTGGCACCCATGTGAATACAGTTGGGTTACATAGAAACCAAAAAGTTTTTAATCAGAACTGAATAGTGGTGAGTCTTGGCAGGTCAGTTTCTACCAGAAATAACCAGAAGGTGGAAATAACCAGATCATGGCTCAGTCCCCAATGACTTTTCTCTGTATCACTCAGGGCTTGATCGAGAACTCTCTGTTGGAGAAAGTTCACAATTGACACTGAATAGGATGTTGGACTTCTAATCCGAGTTGGCGTTGGTTCAAACTATGGCTTGAGTTTTCTTCAAGTGTAGCAATGCACATTTTTATTATAATGTTGTAATTTCACTGAACTTTGATGAAAAGAGTATTCTAAATAAATAAAAAATATCAGTGCAATTCTGTAGAGATGAGTAACGTTATTATTTGGCACTGCAAAAATATCATAAATAATTACATTGTTTTTTTTTATCATTTATTCGTATTATTAATATTCTTGTTTAGTTCTTTATTATTATTATTATTATTATTATTATCATCATTATTACAATTATTATTCATTTTATTACTATTATTATTTTATTATTCCTTTATTGTTACAATAATACTTTGTTATTATTGTTATTATTATTATTA
>JAYDZG010000014.1:2264575-2276242 GCA_034509265.1 Microcambeva bendego
AGAATTAGACTAGAAAAAACACTGGTCATTTAGTCAAACACACTGTTTACCTAGAAATTGTAAAAGTAGAGAAAATGATCACTTTAAAGTGCTCTCTTTTTTCCCCACTCTTAACTATTAAAGCTTCAGGGTCTTGCTCAAGGGTCCAACCGTGGCAGCCTGACAGTAATGTGGGTTAAACCAGCAATCATTTGTTTACCAGCCTGTTTACATAACGTTTAATCTCACAGCTATCACTTCTGTACATTGTCACCTTCCTTTGCGTTGCATTTTCACGGCGTCTTACTATTTTAATGCCGTCAGCGTACGTATGTACGTATTTTACGTATGTACGTGTGTAGACGCCGATGCGCCGCTTGAAAATCTTCCTCTTAAAGCTTCTTTGAGAGTCCAAAAAGGTGGAGATCGGATCAGGAGCTAAATGTGGACTAGAAGCTCTCTCCTCCCACCATCACCACTTTCAATCACACATATATAAGAGTGTGGGAATGTTTTAAAGATCACTTGTATATCCACGTAGTCAGATCTAATAATCACGTTCGATTAGTCTTGGTTCAGACATCTAAAATGTATTAAATCTTACTTGCAGGGTTAGTGAGGAGAAAGAGGAGTCGGTGCAGAGGCTCCGAGACGAACAGGAGACGTTCGAGAAGAAGATCCAGCAGCTTGAGGAACAGAATGAACTGATCGAACAGGAAAGAGAAAGTATCCTTTACTTACCTCCACATTTCTGCAGAAGTGTGTTTTATATTCAAATCTGATTATTCAGAGGTTTTTTTAAGCTTGCTTCACAGTTTATAAATAAGTGACATTTATTTGCTCACATTCATGATTTTTAAGTTCTTCGGTTAAAACAGATTAAGATTTGTGAATAAAGGGTGGTGATACAAGCAGCAAGAGAACTCCAAAAAGACATTTTATCTAATGTAAAATATGCTCCTTGCATCAGTTAATCATGCTGCATCACCATGTTTGGGTTTTTGCTGTGGTGAGGATGGGCAACCAACTAAATAACATCTGCTCAGTGTGTAAAGTGGGAAATTGCATTAGCTGAGATGCCTACCAACATTTACTCTGGATGTGTTCAGTATGTCTGTAACTGCCTATTTTCAAGAGTTTGGCTTATACCATGACTGTACATCAGGGGGCAGTGTTGTCTAAGCTAAGAAAATCCCAACCCATCATTTTTGATCTACGACTGGACTTGACACCCATGATGCAACATGAAGCGAATTCATATCTCAGAGAAGATCGTTTCCTAAATACAGGTCATGCTCACACCATTAACTGTCAGGCAGCATCTATTTGATAAGTAGTCTGATACTGGCTGCAGGGGTTCTCTGCATTTTGGGTATATTTAGGTGACGGCTGATGGCTATCATCTGATCTACACTTATTAGACAGATGAGAGTGGATTTATTTCTACTATTAGCATTAAAACGTAAAAAATAATTATTATAATTATAAATATTTCTGTGTTCCTCTTAGACACCTTATAATAGTCTGAACATACGTGTGACTAATGGTTTAAAAGACAAAGCCACACGTCAGAGCAGAACTAGAAGTGGGTTGCATGCTTAGTGCTGTCCCACCGTCTCTCTGTCCTGTAGAATAAGTGAATGGATCGATGCTGGCTTTGGCCGCTGTCTTAACAACCAATCAGCGCGGCTGATCCAAGGGAGGAGGCGGGAGTTAAGGCTTAGAAACTGTAGCCGTTCGGAAGCTCACTTCAAAGTGCACATAGAAGCGTGTAGCCTCCTCTACAAATCTCTTACATTATTACAGCCATGTTACACCCAGACAAGTAAATATCGATTCAACTTTAATGAATCATCGATTCAAATGTGCCCTACATGAATCGATTATTAATGGTTATTTGTGGATCCCGAGTCCTGCTAAGTGAAGAAAAGATTCTAGATTAGCAGTGCTTCAGGTGGGCACAAAGCACAAGCTTAAGGATCAGCAGTCAGCCATGACCTGTTAGAATGGGCGTGTTGGGAACCTTTGATGTACAGTCTGAGTGACATATGAAGGGGAACCGGTGGGGTCTGTCTAAATCGCCCGTCGGCACCCAAACTTCGGAATGATCAGTGCGCTGTGCTGACATTTACCATGGCCGACCTCAAGCTCTATTAAAAAAGAGTTCTACTCCGAGACGAGCTCGGGTGTCCTGCCGGAGGCGCCACAGAGATGTTTTTGGAACGCGCGGAAAGGTTAAGACGAAAACGAAATGCAAACTCACTTAAGGAGACTCGTGTCAAATAATCCCCAGAACAATCAGCTCGGCCTTATCTGGCGAGACCACCTCTCCGCCGTCACCGGGATATCTCTGCGCTCCGGAGAGCAGCGAGCAAAGGGGGGGAAATCATTAAATTATCTACAGTCAGATGAAATTTGAGGCTGGGAATGAAATTAGAATTTTATCAGTTCGTCTCCGGCTTCCTACGCTTCTGTCTCTGAGCTGTAGATTCCATTACGGAACGTGGCGCTAACTTTGTTCTACTAAAAAAAAAAGGCGCAGTCGGGGACACGAGGAGGGAAACCGAACGCATCGTTCGATATCGTTAATCTTCTTCAGGTTAGCCCGACTTGTGTTTTGAGTAGCTTTGATGGATGGGGATACTAAAAGCACTTTTGTCGTAGTTTGTTTGCTATTTATGAGTCGTTAATCTGATTCTTTGGGGCCAAAAATTAGCTTTCCATCGCAAACCCATTACTCAAGAGCTTTCATGAGTGATTACTTCTCCACACGTTCTGATAAGTGGAAATGACAAAGCATATTCCTGTAATAAGTGAAATATAGCAGTCCTTCTAATCAATTTGCATCACACAGCCACACACACACACACACACGCAAGTGCGCACACCCGTGATGGGGACTCGAGTCGCACGTAAATCGCAAAGACTCGACTTGGTCTCAATTTAAAGGACTTGGACTCGACTCTGACTCGTTTCAAAGGACTTGGACTCGACTCTGATTTGTTTAAATGGACTTGGACTCGACTCTGATTTGTTTAAAAGGACTCGACTCTGACTCGTTTCAAAGGACTTGGACTCAACTCTGATTTGTTTAAAAGGACTTGGACTTGACTCTGATTCGTTTCAAAGGACTTAGATTAGACTCATTTAAAAGAAGTCGGTCTCATTTTAAAGGACTCGAACTCGACTCCGACTTGACTTGTGAAAAACAAAAAACACTTCACTCACAATGCATGCAGTATGTAAGAGATGCAGTATGTAAATGTTCCTGCAGCTTCCAGTGTAGTAATGAAGTGTCTGTAGTCCCCTTCACAGGACCACCTGCGGTGAATGAATCGCTCCCACAGAATTGGTGGTTGAAAAAACTTTCTGAACCAATCAGAACTTCACAATTAAAATTGTAGTAAAAAAATGCTGTAATGACTCTTGACTCGTTTTGGTGACGTGTGAGAATATGAATCGATCGGTGGACTGCGCACTCATTGGAAGGACCCATTCTTGGATGCTTCCTTGGCTAGGCTTTAGGAAAATCCATCATTCTGACCAGGATGTCCATCTTGTGCTTATGACTTAATAAAGATAGACGATCGTTAGAATCATTACTACACGCTTGCTGATTTTCTTAGTGAAAGGTGTAAACGTGGAAGCACCTGTGTGGACTGCCGAGGGATTTCGAGAGCTCGGCTGAGCTGGCAGTGTCACGTCATCATTAGTTGGCCCACCCGCCGTGGCATCGCTACAGCTCCAGATCACTCCTCTCTTAGCTGCCAGCTCCACGTCTTTTAGGCTGGCACCGCGCCTCTCCCCCGACCACCCAGGCGCTGACTGTAAAGCCCTCGCCTTTAAGAAATGGGTAACTCTTTTCAGAAAGCTCTTATTCTCACCCACTGTGTAATAGCGGTCCGGACTGAGACTTTTACTCCGCCAAAGCTACATAACGGGAAGATCCAGACTCCTACCGTACGTCTTATTATGTGATTTTCAGATTTCCACTGTTATTGCTGTGGATGGAACGATTCACCAAGAATCGATACGAGTCGGGGCACCGACTTGAATCGGTGATTCTTTTCAGATGAATGGATATTAGATTGTAGGCTACTAGACTACTAATCCTAAGGTCAATGGCTGTTGCCCCACCACTGTCTTTGACACAAAACATGACCCTGGTATTTTTGGCATTGTTTGCAGCTACCGCATAAATAAAAGATTATTACAAAAAAAAACTTTTTCTTAACAAGAAATTGTTTCGTGATCACAAATCATTTGTCTTCAATTTCATGTTGTTTAAATAATTTAAGAAGTTAAGAATCTACGAGTTTTTCATTTAAGATGAATCCATTTTCACTTTGAACAGCAGAGGGCGCTGACACTAGATTTTTTTTAACACAAAAAGGGATTTTCCTTTAATTTTTTTCAATGTTGTAGTGATTGTCTTTTATTTATGTAAATAACTGATGATAGGTAAAGACTATGCCTAAAATCTATGTTTTGAGTAAAATTAAAAAAATAAAATAAAATTTAGCACCAGTACCCTCTGCGGTTTGAAGTAAATATTGATTCATCTTAAATGAATCATTGATTCTTATTTGTCTCATGGTGAATCGTTTCATCCCTACATTTACACACCTGCCTCATCGTATCAGTGTTTGCTGGGTAAAACCTTTCTTTTTTTTTTTAAGTGTGTGGAGAGGAGAGCGCCCGAAGTGTTAAATGAACTCGGTAGTGAAGTTATTCAGTGTGCATCGACCCTTAACCTTTGCTTCAGGCTTGAAGCGGCAGTATCGGGAATGTCAGGAGCTGCTGGGACTCTATCAGCAGTATCTCTCTCATCAGCAGGAAAAACTCAACCAGTCCATCGCCCAGGCCAGTCAGTCCCGCTCTCACAGCAAGGTGAGCCCTCACTCTCGGCTCAGAACTGTCTGCTCCATACCTGCTTCATTCAGTTAATATTTACACACCGACGCATATTGATTCAAAGCTCATGATTAAAGAAACTCGAGGTACAGTGATTTCTTCAATTTTAAAGGCTGGTTACATGTAAATGTCAGTCGTACCTTCGGCGTTCTTCATTTCTATTTAAAAACATAGATGCTGGGATATAACGATTTACGATACTGATTTTACAATTTATATATATTTTAGATTGAGAATAGTCTTTTCATCAGAATTGTTCTCCTCATTTTGACTCAATCTATGCACCGACACATGGAGACACACACTAGTGAACACTAGGGGGCAGTGAGCACACATGCCCAGAGTAGGGGGCAGCCCTAGCCACGGTGCCTGGGTATCAGTTAGAGTTTAGGTGCCCTGCTGAAGGGCACTTCATACATACATACATACACACACACATATATATATATACTGTATTATGAAGAATTATTTTGAAGTGTTCTCTTTTTTCTCCCCATGGCTCTATCTGTCTGTCTGTGTCTGTCTGTCTATCTGTCTAATCAATCTAACCAATCAATGTATCTATCCATCTGTGACATCTGGTTCCTGTCCAGAGCGCCCGTGGTACGATGACATCACACAGCGCCCGAGTGGCCACCCTCGACGGTTCCTACTCTGATCCACTCGCTTCTGGAGTCGGGTCCGAATCGGTGCTCTGCGGTCACCCCATGACGAACGGCCCGCCCTCGTGTGGAGGTCGACCAGAGACTGTACAGGTGATGATGCAATCAGACGCGGAGCAGGTGGTCTCGAGGTCTTCCGGCGTCCCTACGAACACGGAGACGATGCCCCCCGTCGGGCGGCAGGACTGGGAGGCGAAGCGGCGGCATTTGCTACTGCAGAAGAAGCAGCTGGAGGCGGAGAGAGAGAAGCTGCAGGCTCGATTAGCCGAACAGGAGGAGAGGCTGCTGAGACAGAACCAGGAGCTCCGGCAGTCCCGGCTCGACCACAGCAGGTACGACACGTCTGTGTGACTCCATAAGGTCCTGGTGGTTCGTCACAGCTATTCGGAGCCATGCTGACCACGCTGCATCCCACAGCTGTGTGAGGTGTGGGGTATTATGGGGCCGGAATAGTACATGGAAGTCTCGCTCACATTCGAGTCATGTGACGTGTGGCTTCGACTCCCTTCAGAAACTCTTAAACTGTCGGACAAGAATCAAATGAGATAGAAAGCGGCTTCATTCGGAATCTTCCACTTTATCCTGGTCTGAACGCACAAGCATCATGGACAAGAAGGTCTCTGGTTCCATGTCCTAGGTGGAGTCGTCCGGGTCCTCTCTGTGTAAAGTTCTCACAGTGTCTGCTTGGGTTTCCTCCTACAGTCCAAAGACGTGCATTGGAGATACGAAATTTGAGATTGTGTGTTTGAGATTAAAAACCTGAAATCACTAACTGTCCTGGCCTGTCATGAATGGAGCCAAAGTGTGTGAACAAAATAATAACAAAATAATAATTTTAATATGAAATTGAAGACATATTATGACGTTTACTTTTATTATTTATCTTTTATTTATAATGCATCTTTGATTACCTTTTATTCATCTAAATATATATTTATTTACGAGGTAGGTACAAACTATGCCAAAAAAATGCTGGTTGCACTTCTTGTGTTAAAAAAAATCTAGTGTCAGCGCCCTCTGCTGTTGAAAGTGAAAATTGATTCATCTTAAACGAATCACCGACTTGAATCTCAACCCCGAAACTCGTCGATTCTTAACTGTCTCACGGCGAGTCGTTACTAATGAATACCGAACACGGCACCTTCTTCCTTCAGGGTCCAGCAAGCCGAATTCGAGCGCTCCTCTAATCGAGTCGCCTTTGATGAAGATCCTCACCCCGGCGCATCCCTGAACCCACCCAGGTAAACCCACCCAGTCCCCTCGGACCGTTTGAGGGAGGCGCCGCTCCTGTGACGAATCGATGGAGAACGTGTGCAGGGAGCAAAAAAAAAAAAAAGCTTTTCATCTCACTCTTTTATTTTCTGGTTTTGTCTCCAGCGAGGAAGAATTCGGGGGCGGGATGCAGGGTCTGATAGGGGCGGTCGGACGGCCGGTGGAGGACGGGGACCCGCCCCAGCCCCCGCCCCAGCCCCCGCCCCAGCCCACACTCTCACACGGTAATGCTTCTACACTTCTGAGTCAGATTTCCTTTTGATCTTCTGTCACACGCTCACCTTCTTTTCTTCTAAAGGAGTCCCTGCGGGTACAAAGCAGGATGCCGCCACCTCCCCTGTGCACTCCCGGAGCCTCCCCTTTGCTCCGCCCGTGGGTCCCTCGAGCTACCCCAGGACCCCTCAACCGACCAAGTAAGTAAATGAGGAACTGTCTCAGCGAGGTAGGTCGTCACATCCATCCGGAGCCGTTCTGACTGTGATGCATCCCACAGCTGTGTGGGGTATTATGGGGCAGGAATAGTACATGGAAGTCTCGCTCACATTCTAGTCATGTGACGTGTGGCTTCGACTCCCTTCAGAAACTCTTAAACTGTCGGACAAGAATCAAATGAGATAGAAAGCGGCTTCATTCGGAATCTTCCACTTTATCCTGGTCTGAACGCACAAGCATCATGGACAAGAAGGTCTCTGGTTCCATGTCCTAGGTGGAGTCGTCCGGGTCCTCTCTGTGTAAAGTTCTCACAGTGTCTGCTTGGGTTTCCTCCTACAGTCCAAAGACGTGCATTGGAGATACGAAATTTGAGATTGTGTGTTTGAGATTAAAAACCTGAAATCACTAACTGTCCTGGCCTGTCATGAATGGAGCCAAAGTGTGTGAACAAAATAATAACAAAATAATAATTTTAATATGAAATTGAAGACATATTATGACGTTTACTTTTATTATTTATCTTTTATTTATAATGCATCTTTGATTACCTTTTATTCATCTAAATATATATTTATTTACGAGGTAGGTACAAACTATGCCAAAAAAATGCTGGTTGCACTTCTTGTGTTAAAAAAAATCTAGTGTCAGCGCCCTCTGCTGTTGAAAGTGAAAATTGATTCATCTTAAACGAATCACCGACTTGAATCTCAACCCCGAAACTCGTCGATTCTTAACTGTCTCACGGCGAGTCGTTACTAATGAATACCGAACACGGCACCTTCTTCCTTCAGGGTCCAGCAAGCCGAATTCGAGCGCTCCTCTAATCGAGTCGCCTTTGATGAAGATCCTCACCCCGGCGCATCCCTGAACCCACCCAGGTAAACCCACCCAGTCCCCTCGGACCGTTTGAGGGAGGCGCCGCTCCTGTGACGAATCGATGGAGAACGTGTGCAGGGAGCAAAAAAAAAAAAAAGCTTTTCATCTCACTCTTTTATTTTCTGGTTTTGTCTCCAGCGAGGAAGAATTCGGGGGCGGGATGCAGGGTCTGATAGGGGCGGTCGGACGGCCGGTGGAGGACGGGGACCCGCCCCAGCCCCCGCCCCAGCCCCCGCCCCAGCCCACACTCTCACACGGTAATGCTTCTACACTTCTGAGTCAGATTTCCTTTTGATCTTCTGTCACACGCTCACCTTCTTTTCTTCTAAAGGAGTCCCTGCGGGTACAAAGCAGGATGCCGCCACCTCCCCTGTGCACTCCCGGAGCCTCCCCTTTGCTCCGCCCGTGGGTCCCTCGAGCTACCCCAGGACCCCTCAACCGACCAAGTAAGTAAATGAGGAACTGTCTCAGCGAGGTAGGTCGTCACATCCATCCGGAGCCGTTCTGACTGTGATGCATCCCACAGCTGTGTGGGGTATTATGGGGCAGGAATAGTACATGGAAGTCTCGCTCACATTCTAGTCATGTGACGTGTGGCTTCGACTCCCTTCAGAAACTTAAAATGTCGGACAAGAATCAAATGAGATAGAAAGCGGCTTCATTCAGAATCTTCCACTTTATCCTGGTCTGAACGCACAAGCATCATGGACAAGAAGGTCTCGGGTTCCATGTCCTAGGTGGAGTCGTCCGAGTCCTGTCTGTGTAAAGTTAACATGTTCTCACAGTGTCTGCTTGGGTTTCCTCCTACAGTCCGAAGACGTGCATTGGAGATATGAAATTTGAATCTTTCTTCAATTTCAATTTGTTTAAAATCAAATAACGTATTTCACTGTGTGCTGAGTGTATCGTTACATCCACACAGGTAATATCACCGCACACCTCACTCCTAGAAAATTCACAGGACAGAAAGACTGAAGGATGACAAAACTTTGTCTGTGTGGGTTTCCTCTGGGTACTCCGGTTTCCTCCCACAGTACAAAAACATGCTACCAGGTTGATTGGAGACACTGAATCGTCCTGTAGGTACCTGTGATGCACTGGCGCCCCATCCAGTTTGTTACCGTGTGCCTTGCGTCCGTTGAAGAGCTGGGATGGGCTCCAGCACCCCTACAGACCCTGATTAGGGTAATAAACTGAACTGATCATATTCTCTCCTGATACCGGTATCAATACTTATGAGTAAATGCCTTTCCTGAGTGGTGCATTTCAGGGTCTTATTGCCGGCGTGATTTGGGGCTAAGTGAAACGAGTGTGTGTGTGTGTGTGTGTGTGTGTGTGTTCAGGGGTTAAGTTCTAAAATTCTGTCTGAAGGAAGCAGCGGGCTGCTCTCCCCACCACTGAGGAAAATGTGTAGTCTGGTGTAAAAAGGATTAATTGTGTTTTGCCGAGCGCCGCTTCTACGATAAAGCTTTTTTATGCAAATGAAAAAAAGACCCGGGGGTGGGCGCGTGGGTGGGAGGGGGTGTTGGGGGGGGGTGATGTATGGGCGACGCCGGAGGAGAAGAGGAGCCGGTCCGGACGGTCTGTAGCGGAATGAAGATTTTCTCCGACCGGCGCTCGGCTGACGGGAGCCACGCCGAGTCCCATTAGCCGGCGTCGCGGGCCTCAGTGGGAGGCGTAATTTGAACAAAGTTCGCCGGGCCGGGCTCCTCGCTAAACCCCCCACTGAATGCCAGAGAGAGAGGCACAGAGAACACGGAGGAACATTCATCACGCCTTTGTTTTTCACGACCATGAAAGCGGTTCAGAATTATACCCAATATTGCAAATTGGTGCCGTCATGCAGGCGAAGTGAATAGCGACAGCGCCCTCTGCTGTATAAAGGGAATATTTATTCATTAAACGGGAACTCAAATTTTGTTTTGTTTTAAAAAACATTCGATCTCCAGACGGGGCGTTCCGGGTCCTTTTTTGTGGAGTTGTGCATGTTCTCCCCGTGTCCGTATGGGTTTCCTCCGGGTGCTCTGGTTTCCTCATTTATTGATTCTAAATCGCCATGTATTGTGAACATATTGTTGCGTCCAGGTGGAGTAGTGGAATTTTTCTCTGGAGTCCTTGGTTCGAATTTCAGCGTTACCGGTTGTCTGGGGTGAGTAGTACTGTCGCCTCCCATCGAGAAGGTCCTGGGTTCGATCCTCAGGTGGGGCAGTCCGGGTCCATTCTGTGTGGAGTTTGCATGTTCTCCACGTGTCCACGTGGGTTTACACCGGGTGCTCCGGTTTCCTCCCACAGTCCACACGATTTAAAATAAACTTGTGAATAGATGAACCTCGAGTGATGAAGAACCGTGTGTCATGAATGTGACCAAGAGTGTAAAACACGACGTTAAAATCCTAATAAATAAATAAACTGGTTGTCTGGGTGCCTCTCTAGGCGCTGTTGTGGCGGTCACAAGCCCGGATAAATAGGAGGGTCGCATAAGGAAGGCCATCCGGCATAAAAATTTTGCCAAATCAGTTATTCGGGGGCAGCCGAAAAAATTCACTCATCAACTGTGAACATATCATGTTGATAGAATCTCAGATCTCTGTCCTGGTGAGTCCGAACGTCCCGGGTTTGATTTCTAACCGACTGAGCCTCGTCACCTTGCCGAACGTTAATGATCAACAGGATCCTCGAATTCTGGCTTCATTTCGACGGAATGGATCCGACACCCACGAGCACGGAAACTACGGGACGAAATCCCAGTCCTCACTCCGCTCTCCGGCTCGGGACCGAAAGCAGATGGACGTTCTGCTCGTCTTTCCCTTCCTGTTTTATTATTAATTCTTTTGTGTTTAGCGCGTGTTCACTCCTCGCCCGGCCAGCCGAGACCGCGCTGACACGACTAACAAGCTCGGCGAAACGTTGGCTTTTTTATTAACGATAAATATTGCATGGTGGTCCACCGTCCTGCGCTCCTAATGCATAATTCAGAGCTTAATCGGACTCCGGCAAATCGGTGAAGCTTATCGTTTTAAGGGTTTGGCTTTTCAGACTCAGCCTGTCCATCCCGGTTCAGCACGTGGGAAAATAATTAAGGAGATTTTAATCAAGTTGATGCCGTTTAGCCGATACTTTTATCCGAAGTGACGCACAGACGTCACTGAATCGGCTTTTCGAGGTTCACCAGGCACACAGTAACACCCTGGATGGCTGCTTCTCTACTTAACCTAAATTCATGTGGAGGAAACCCACGGGAGATCAAACTCTGCTCAGAAAGGACCCGGACCTGGGAATCGAACCCAGGACCTTCTTGCTGTGAAGTGACTGTGTTACCCACCGTTCCGCCCATCACTGAATACAATCTGATCAAGGGGCGAGTGTTTTGCAAATTCATGTTTTTAAAATAATTACTTATTTGAATTGCTTTTGATTCTGTTCATTAGATAAGAAGTTTGCTTTAGCACCCCTGGCACCACCTAGCCGCTAGGATGGACAAAGCAGTGCATTGTAGGGCCGGTCCCAAGCCCGGATAAATAGGGAGAGTTGC
>JAYDZG010000014.1:2290023-2310612 GCA_034509265.1 Microcambeva bendego
AGCCTGTCTGTTCGGCGCCCACTCTTTCCTTCCACGATGGATAAAAATAAAAAAACTTATATATATATATACAGTATATATATATATAAATAATTATATATAAATAATTAGCTGAATGAGCGGCCGACCTGCCCCAGCGTTCCAAAGCATATCAGCAACCTAGACGTACGCCTTTATACATATACTCATATACTGAATTTTCTACTTATACATAGCTTTTTTTTTTCATAAATAGGACCCTCGAACCCGACTGGCAGGGTGAAAGAGAGGTGGTGTCTGAGTACGTTACAGCTACGAGTCTTTTTTTTTTTTTCAATATCGATAAAAAGGTTTGGTCTTTTGGTCCCTACACGACTATAAGGAATGACGGATTGAGTCTCCCAGAAGGGCGTGGCTGCTGTTCTTCGTGGTCGGCCCTCGCCCCTGGGAACGGACAGGCACTCCGAGATAAAGATGGCCATCCCCCAAAGCACCGCAGGCTCGTGTCCTGAAGTGTCACGTCCTTCCAAAACGGAAAACAACCAAGTCTGTACTTTAAAACGGTGCTTTAAAAAGTTTCCTTACAGTCCCCTCCCTAAGAGTCAAAAGTCCATTTTCATCCCCTCCCCTCCCCTCCCCTCTTTTCGCTTTTCACTTCCATGGAGTCACTTTCCTCTGAAGTCGTCCTCCTTCGTTTTCATGTTTTTAATATCGTGAGTAGTTCTTGAGTAGTTCTAAATAAGCAATGAGTCCCGTACGGTCGCGGATGGCGGCAGCTCTTCTGAGGTTCCGCCGAGCTCCCGATGTTCCACTGGTGTTGTGCGTCCGACAGCCTCCCTGTCGTGTCGAACCCCGCCTGTCTTTTGTGTGTAATTAGCGTTATCCAACACGTCATCCCATCCTACAAAATCTGCGACAGGAAAGACAGAAATCAGATTGGACCCGAGTACAGAGCACCAAGTGTCATTACGTTGGGTTTCCTCTCTGTTGATTTCTTCCCTGATTGATGAGACCGAAGCCGACGCACCCTATTTATAACCCCACCCCTTAGTCCACTAATGTGTGATTACCATCCCTTTAATCCACTAATGACTGATAGCCCCAACCCTGTAGATATCCCCGTCCTCTTAACTGCAGCATGTTATATATTTGTGCTGAGTATGTGTGCTGAACTGACCTGTTGTTCCCCTGGTGCTACGGCTGCCTTCACCTCCAGGGTGAGGGGCATCAGGGGTGCAACTAATAGGGTCGGTTGGCGTCCTTCGGCCGCTTAAGCTGCACTTTGAGTCTCTTCATGCCAATCTGGAAACCGTTCATGGACTGAATGGCGGCCTGGGCACTGGCCGGATTATCAAAGCTCACGAAACCTGGAGATCGGGGAGGGGAGAGGAATGGAAACACAAAGAGCATCAAAGGGTTAATCAGAGAGACGATGGGAACCGAGACAAGGACACACACGGATGTTAAGAGTTGATTAAACACAGGGATGATTAGGAGGAGCAGGATCAAAAAGAGAGAGAGCGTCAGATGAGCAAAATGGGATGAGACGGAGAGGAATGTCAATCACAAGTTTACTGGAGTCACATGAAGACAGAAGCAGTCCGTACATCACGACAGCTCACACCATCATCAATACCCGACAACACAGCAACATGCAAACCTACGACACCATATCCATCAGAAGCAAACCTTTCACAGTCCATAAACCCCCTCCGAAAATCTCTTCCAATATTATATCATTGTATATAATGTATATAATTTCAAATGTGCCTGAATAAACCCTGAATTGGTCCTTTAAAACAACTGAAAGGGCTGTAACGATGCACCACACAGCAGCTAATAATCGACTCTCAACAGGCATGATTCAAATCGATTGGGAACGTAAAATAAATCGATATAAAGCTATAAAGCTCGCCTGGTCCACATCACTATGGGGTTGCCAGGTTTGGAATTTTCCAGCCAAACTTATTTATGTGAGGATACTTTCATCATTTATATTTACATAATATGGGATCTATTTCATTTTTTGGTTTCAATTTAATTTTTTTTTCACACAAAAAGGGAAATATGCAGTATTTGTTTGCATAGTTTGTACCTACCTCAGAAATAAAAAGTGTTATTTAAAAAAGGGTTTTTATTTAGATAAATAAAAGATGAGTACAAATGTAGCATTTAAGTTTATTATGTTAAAGAGAAATAATGAAAGGAGACTTTGTTGTTATTTCTCTAATGTTTCACTTGTCGTGGAAAAGTACAGTGTATCGTTACATCCCTTATAAATATACATATAAAACAAGTATTAATCACTTCTGTACCTATAAATACAAACAAAATTCAATGTACATTTTACAACCCAAAACTATTTCAGCATTATAGTTCATTATAGTACATTGTCAAAAGGTTGTCAACAAACAAAACTTCAAGGCATCAACAGTATGAACTTTTGCAGAATAGTTGGTCACATTTTATACAGTTATAAAGGTCTGGACTGGAGAAGTGTTGAGAATCAAACTTACAAGTGCTATTTTCTGGTCGCCCCCTAGCAGGCACAATGAGCCTGGGTGGGAAAAACTGTACTGAGGGGGTTTGGCTCTTAACCCTGTGTGGAGCTCAGGGCCTGGCTCCATTCATTTGGGAGGAAGTGATGTGACAAATTTTCACCCTCAGTGGATGACGTTGGGTTCTAAAGCAGCTATGGCTATGCTAAATCGGAAGCAAAAGGAAAAAAAAACCTCCCCAACCAAACAAAAAAACCTGGGATGAAACGATTCACCAAGAATCGATAAGAGTTGAATCACTTCGGGCACCGATTTGGATCAGTGATTCATTTAATATGAATTGATATTCACTTTAAACAGCAGAGGGAGCAAGCGCTTCAAAACGTAAACCCAGAAAGATAACCCCAAATACTTTATTTTACTTTTTTTTGTAAAGAGAAATAGTAAAAATGAACGTTGTCATAATTTGTCTTCAATTTCATGTTGTTTTTTTTAAAAAGTAAATAGCTCGAGTGTCTCGTTGCATCCATACTAAAAAGCATGCAAAGATAATCCCAACTGCTAACAGAAACAGAGCTAACTAACAGCTAGTGCTATTAGGGCCTGCCTGCACAGGTCAGGGGTACAACGCTGCAGAATTTACGATTCTGTACAAAGATGTGAAGCTTAAAGAAGGTATTTAGCGTGAACACATCACATGTGAGATCGAATTAGATAGTCTGGATCCTCCAATCAACGATCCCCAAAACACCCAACTGAGCCCAAACTTGCCTTTTTCTTTTCTAGTTCCCTTTTCAGTTTTGTTGGCTACGACCTTTGTGGTGACATTGACGTCGAGGTTTTATTAAGAAACTCCCCGGTTGGTGCGGTATATATTTCAGAGGTGGTATAAACGGAAAATAAATCAGATTTCTGACAGACATAAACCTCTGCACCCTGGCATGCTTGAGAGCTGCGCACAGCATCTCTGCTGCGGAAAGTGGCAACGTAGCCAGCAACCTGGAAAATTTATAGAGACTTTCATACAGCACACACACACACACACACACACACGCTTCTAACTGTTTACATGTTGGCAAGATCTGAGCAAAAAACAAAACAAAACGATGTGTCAGTGTGAGGCTGAGCCAGGCTACCTACAGATCATCACGCTGTACCCTGAAACTAAAACTGATTGCTTGGGACTGGGGTTTGATGATTATTTAGGCTTGGGGTTTGCTTTAGGTTGAACCCAGTGGGATGGGGTGATTGGTGTTGGGATGAGACTGTTATTCTTTAATTTGTTGATCCCAGAAACTGTGGTGAAACAAAGGTGGAATACAATATAATTTAACAATATAATATATAAGGTGTTACCCAATGTTTTTGCTATCTGGCTGTCCGGCCATCCATCTATCTTTCTCAATATTCTTCTGTCTGTCTGTCCATATGCCTGTCCTTGTTTTTGTCTCTCTGTCTCTCTGTCTTCCTACCTGTCTGTCTATATTCATGTCGGTCTGTCTGTCTATCTATCTATCTATCTATCTATCTATCTATCTATCTATCTATCTATCTATCTGTCTGTCTGTCTGTCTGTCTTTCTATCTATCTACCTATATGTCCACATATCCGTCCGTTGGTCCATGCATGCATCCATCCATCCTTCTATCTGTCTGTCTGTCTGTCTGTCTGTCTGTCTGTCTTTCTGTCTATCTATATATCCATCTGTTGGACTGTCTATCTGTCTAGATGCCTGTCTATCTGTCTGTCTGTCTATCTAATAATAATAATAATTCTACCCCTTCTACCACTACTACTAATAATAAAAGTAGTATTAATAATAATTATTTAAAATATAAATTTGCCTCTGTTTATTCCTGTCATAGTCTCAAACTTTCTCTGAATCATATCTAATTAAACCGATTAAATCTTCCTCAGACCGCAGACCCTGACTACACCCATTCAAACAAATGTTCAGTAGATATTCATGTCAGATACCAATGTTTCACTATTTATCTTTTAAAGTCTTAAAGTTTCTGTCAGACTGAGCTGGAGATGCGCTGTGTCGTCAGTGAGACTAATCCGATCTATCTCTTGTGGGTGAAAAATGAATATCTTTAGTTTTAAACGTACACAAATCTCGTAAAGTCAACCCCCCACCCGCTGTAGATCAGTGCCAAATCTTCTCGCTAAAATAATATTCCTACTTCATTGCCGCTGTAATATTTCACAGCTTCAATGCTAAGATCTCCACACAGTTCGGCTGGGTCAGCGTTTTAGCTCCACACATCTCAGCGAAGTTTTCCATGAACTACAGAAGCTTAAGATAAAGTACCAATCAAACCGAGCCGTATCCCCCGCTGCACATCCCGCCTCAGATAAGTGAGCGACCCAGCGGAACTGGAGATAACTTTTATTCCAACCCCGAGTCTGTTTTTTTGTGTTTTTTTATGAGAACGACACATCCAGAATCTCGGTACATTTCCTGTGAGTCCGGTTCGATCTCCCTGACTGATCACGGAGCCCCAGTTACCGAGCCGGGGTAGTTCGCTTTGTTGGGTGTTTATTTTAAATTCTGAAAGCTTTCCTGTGGTAGAGAAATGAGGTCAGAACATCAGTAGTGAGAGAGTGATAGTAATCTTTGCAGGTGTTTTATCGTTTTTACCCACCAAAGCATTTACTTTGGTTTGTCGCCCGATCCACAAACACTTTGGAGGAGATGACATTACCGAAAGGCAGGAACATCTGCATCAGCTCGCCATCCCCAAACTCCTGAGGGAGGTGGTAGATGAACAGGTTACAGCCCTCCGGCCCTACAGACACAGACAGAGATCGAGGTGAAGCGGGAAGGAGGAATCAGTGATGAGAATGAGATAAAATATATTTATATAAGGCACTGTGCAAAAGTCTTAGGCAGCCAGATAGATCATTGAAGCCCATGTATCTCAGCAATAAGAGGTTTTACCCAATAAAGCAACATGAATGCTTACAGTATTAAGTAAGAGTTTCTTATCAAAGCTCGGTTCCAGATCTCTGGTGGACATCTCCAGCCAGCTCATGGATCTGATCAGGTCCACCTCCAGCAGCTCACTTGATTTACCATCATTAAGACTGATTTAACAAAGCAGGTGTTGATAAGCATCAATAAAACCGGACGCCCATGAAGAGAACACAAACGTTCTAATGAATAGTGAGGAAACTAAACTACTTTTAGCATCAATGTTATTAGTGTTCATCCTGATGGAGTGTTTTACTGAGAAAATAAACACTGCTGAGAGAATGAACTTTTTCATTCTCATGTTCACTTGGTGCCTCAGACTTTTGCACACTACTGTATATCTTGATATGACACGGATAGAGAGAAAGTGATGACGGAAGTTTAAAAAAAGTCATAAAATGCTCAAAATGTCCAAAAAATGTCATTGTAAAGTTCACACTACACGATGAAATCTCTTGTAATCGGAAACCTTTTCAGTCACGGTTTTATCTGTCATAGGTCCGGGCTCGCAAACTACATTTTCTCACAAAAAAACCCCACCAAGTGATGAGGGGGTTTAATGATTTTGGCTCTGTAGTAAGTTGATAAAAATTGTTTGCAATGCAGTGTGGGTATTGGGCTATTTTGCAAAGTTTTTAACATTACACTTACAGGTCTAGATATTTAACAGATATTTAACGTGCTAGATATTTTCCTTCAGTCTGCGAATGCTCGGTGAGCCGCTCAAATCGAGACGTTAAGCGTTTCACACATAGAGACTGAGAGTCGAGTTCAGAACCCCGAGTCGCCTTTGAGGTGGCAAATATAGCGACGACATTTTTAATCATGATTATTATTATTTTTTATCTTGTGACAGCCCTAATAATAATAATTTTTCCTCACAAATTTATCCCTAATCTAGTCTTAACTAACTACCCGGTCATATTTCACGTCACACGTACGTCCCCTCTGACGTGTGTGCAGTTCACATGAGGAGGCAAAGTCACATACTGATCTCCCACTGTGCAGGCGTCACCCATCACCCGATGGAGACACAACTGCAGCAGTGATGAAACCCGGTTCGGTCGTAGTGCCTCATCGTGTGTACGTTATGGCCCTGGTCGGCTGATAGCAGAGATAATTTCATATAGAAGTTGTTGAAAGAAAATAAACTTTGGTTCCTTAAATCATCCCACCAAACGATTTTCTCTTTTTATTCTCTGTGAGTATGGTAAAGCTTTTTATAATGATCCAGGTTCAAAAGCAGGGCACAATAAAAGTCCTGCTGTTGCTTTCCTGTTGCCATTTGGTAGCAGCCCTGGTAGTGCTTATTCTATTTACCAAGTCGGTGATGGTGATGAATTGCATCATGGACGTTCAATCAGTGTTTGGTGTTCCACATAGTAAGATGTGTTACCATAGCCACCACTGGAGGGAGGCAAAGCCACAGGCAATCAGACCAACGCCATGTCATGAAACCCTCACACTTTTACAGAGCTGGTTTTTCATTCACACTGTCTGCGGTATTTGGGTCAGGGTCAACATCTATCTAAAACAGGGGTGCCCAAATAATTATTTCTTCTGAACCAGTAATGACATATGTAGAGAAAACAGCATGTGGAGTGTGTGTAAAGCTCTGCCGTGTGTGTGTGTGTGTGTGTGTGTGTGTGTTTGTGTGTGAGGTCAGCCTACCTTCTCTCTGTTGCTGTGGGATGATGGGAGGAGGCTGAGGAAAGGCCTGGCTGATCTGTCCGTATGCAGCTGGGTAGGCTGCTGAGACACAAACACAGACGCCCGTGTGTCAGGACTACGACCGATGCACATTTATTCGTCTTATCAGGGTGACTGCTGGTCAGGATCACTGTGGGTCCAAGGTAACAGGTGGAATAAACTGATAAGCTGATTTATTTTTCGGGGGATCATTGTTCCAATTTTTTGTGTGGACCACGATGGCGCTCAAGGAGGGTGTATATTCACCTGGCCACCAATCGCATCTTTTTTCAAGCAGAGAGCCACGCCCGGTCTCAGTGCTCCTCCACTTTCTGTACAGATGCCCTGGACAACCAAGGTCCTTAAACAGCAATGACAACCCCACCGTTTTATTCTGGTCTTTCCCACCAAGCAGACAGGAAGCCGGTCGACCGGTAGCAGAGCCGAGATTCGAACCCGGATCCAAGGATTCGAGCATGAGGCTAGCTTTGCGTACAGAGAGCCATGCTTTGATTCCCGAACTCTTCAGTTTTGTAAAGACACCCTGGGCAACCAAAGTCCTTACACAGAAATGAAAACCCCAATACGTAGTCCGGTCTTTCCCATCGTGCCTGCTAGATGGCACCCAGTTGAACAACTAGTTGCTTCTATTCATGCACAAATTTGTGAGGGTAGTCCTCTCATGCCGAGCAACAGACCTGCATACTGCTGCACCCCTGCGTACGCCTGCTGAAGAGGGTCGGCCGCCGTGGGACTCTGAGCTGCAGAGAGAGCACAAGAAATGAGAGTCAAAGGCTTTGTGTGTGTGTGTGTGTGTTGATCTGACCACACTGGTGGTGCAAACCCCGAAGTCAGTGAGTTCAGACCCCCTCCCACGCTCCGAGCCTCCATCCCATCCGAACGATTAAGCCGCACTGTGCCAGAGTCTCGGTGGGGCGCCCGGCGGCGGATGGGCAGGTACAGAGTGAGCAGAACAACAATCAGCTCCACCTCCACCTCCACACCGCGCATCAATCCAGCCGCCGCCTCCCTCTGCAATAAACTCAAGGAGATCACTCTTCATTCAGCTCGACACGCCCGAGCTCAGGCAGTATCCACTTCCACCCGCTTTCAGGCCGAGCTCATTTGGCGGGATTAAAGATCGGGACTCTCACTGACATACAGGCTCGAGGACGAGGCTCGGCGGCGTGCTGCTGGTGTCACACTGAGAGCGGACACACCAATGACCAACCACACGGTGCTTCACATGGACAAGGTCAGAGGTCACAGGACACTTTGTTTTTAAAATAAAAATTGTAAATATAAAAAAATATTAGATTATAAAAATAACATATATAAAATATAAAATGTATAAATTACAAAATTTTGATTTATAAAAATAAAAAAAATGTGAAATATTAATATATCAATAAAAAAATATAAATATAACATTTGTAAATGTAAATTAGATTTTCATTTTTATGAAAATAAATTATAAAATATAAATATAATTTTTAAAATTTTTAAATATAAATGATAAAATGTTAAATCATAAATATATAAAATATTATTTTAAATGACAAAAATGATACATTTTAATATAAAATGTGTAAAAATAAATTTAAAATGATTAAATTATAAATATATAAATATGAATATACATTTATAAATAAAAGTGTGCCCTGCGACTTTTGACCCTGTAACAGCCACATAACAAAACCCACCAGGAAAGACACACAAGGGAAGAGAGAAGAAAACATCATTACCTTCAGACAGAGACGAGAGGAAGCAGCTTCCCTGAACCCCGAAACAACTCCGCTGAGCGACACCCAAACCTCCCTTCTCAGAGTCTTCTCTAAAAACGACCTCCTGCAGGACTGAGACACAAAGCAGGGACACCTTTTCAAAGCATCTATATAGGCTGACCATACATCCTCTTTCTTCTGGCCATGGCCTCAATGTGTACCACCGTCCCCTCACACCCAGATGGTCCTGAGTTCAATCCCCAGACCGGGTCCTGCCTGTTTGGAGTTTGCATGTTCTTCCCGTGTCTGCGTGGGTTTCCTCCGGGAGCTCCGGTTTCCTCCCACAGTCCAAAACCACGCAGTCAGTGCATCTTAGTGCCGTACACAAGCCCAGATAAATAGGGTGCGCTGTGCAATCCGCTGTGGCAATGGGAGTCAAAAAAGTTAGTTCGTTCCTCTTTTTTAACCAGGAGCTAAAAATGCATTTCTGAACACTGACTTTGTTTTAAATCCATGAAATATTATTTAGTAATACACAAGCAAATGAAATGAAGAAACACGATTCATTCAAAAAACGATGAAATAACTAAGCAAGCAAACCCAAGAAAAACAGAAAACTTCTTTTTAATCAAGAGAAAACACAGTTAGCGGCTGGATAAATAAATTTCAAGCTTCACACCATAGACGCTGTTGAATTGTAGAAACCCATTTCACCCCATGAGCTTTAATCAGATGCCTTTATCCAAAGGGACTTACAGTACAGTTACAGTTTACAGTCGGAGCAATGAGGGTTAAGGGTCTCGCTCAAGGGCCCAACAGCAGCAACCTGGCAGTGGTGGGGCTTGAACCGGCGACTACTCCAGTGTCTTAACCACTAGGCTACAGCTTCCCCTACCCATATCACCCCATGATAAATAAACAGTGGCAAAAGGGTGGCATGGTGGCACTGTCGCCTCACAGAAAGAAGGTCACGGGTTCAATCCCCAAACAGGGGCAGGTCCTGAGTCCTGTCTGTTTGGAGTTTGCATGTTCTCCACGTGTCTGTGGGATTACTCCGGGTGCTCCGGTTTCCTCCCAGAGTCCAAAAACATGCAGCTGAGGTAAATTAGAGACACAGAATTTGATATACACAGGTGTACTGATGAGACTTCATAATTAAGTCCTAATATCATCGTCCTGCTGCCTCAGCCTCAGGCCACGGACTGATAACCTCACGAGCTCACGACCTACATCACATGAGTTAGGTGGTACTGTACCTGGGTACGGGTGGATCCCGTTGGTGAACACGGCCTCGGCGGGCGGCTGCCCGTTGGCCTGCGGAGGGGGCAGTCATGTGAAACCGTTAACACTGATGGGCGAGGGGATGCTGGTCACCGTGGGAGCGGTGATGCCAGGGGGCGTACTTCCTCCTGAAAAACAAGTAAGGCCGTCACTGACGTGCTTACTCTTTCTTTTCATTCTCATTTGATGTATTGGTTTAATTAAATCAGTCTACTTAAGAGGTGCTTAAAAAGCAAACACATTAAAAATGAATATAAAAACTATTAATGATTATGGATTAATAAAAAAATAAAACACAAACAGGCACATTAATTAAAGAAACTGGGATCAAATCCCTGAACTCTAGAAGAATAAATATTTCTTTATTATCGGAAAGCACGTTTAATCTTTAATGGCTGAAATATTTTGGTTATGGAAATTGCTTTGTTAAAAACAACAAATAAAGTTAATTGGTCACAAAGTGAAGAAAATGAATTTAATGAGTGTTTTTATAATGAATATGGATGATCAGAAACACGAAGGCACGAATTGCTGTGAATAATTTAAATAGTATGAAAGCTTGTGTGTGTGTGTGTGTGTGTGTGTGTGTGTGTGTCTGTGTGTACGTTAGTGTGTGTGTATGTTTGTATGTATGTGTGTGTATGTGTGTGTGTGTGTGTGTGTGTCTGTGTGTACATTAGTGTGTGTGTGTGTGGTTTTGGTTCAGACCTGATGTGGGGGTCATGGGGGCTCCTGGCAGGCCGTTGATGGTGGCCATGTGCTGCATCTGAGCTGCTGCGAATGCAGCCATGGGACTCAGATACGCCCCCTGTCCTACAGACGCCATCAGCGCCGCCTGCTGCTGCACCTGAAACGCACCAACGCGTGTGTTAATGTACATTTTATGGCTACAGACACATGACCTTGTGACAGGGCTTTGGAGTATGTCTATGGGAATTTGTGCCCATTCAGTTTGCTGGGCTCTGATGTTCATTAAGGCCGAGGTCAGAACTCATGTAGAGTCATGCTGGAATAGCAAGGGGCCTTCCCTATACTGTTGCTGCAAAAGCTGGATGAATAGAATTTTCTGTATGTAACTGATTTATTTGTAATGTATTTTTATGTATTTTTATCATATAATATTAAAAATAACGTTAAATTAAAAATAATATTAAAATCATAATAAAATATTTCATTTAAAAGTTATGTCATTAATTTTATATAATATTATAATTAATTTATAAAATATTAATACAAATGTATGATAACTTATGAATATAGTAAAATAATACCATGTAGTTCAGATTATATAACAGTATCAAACATTTATAAAATAATAATTTAATAATGTTAATAAAAAAATCAAATAATATAATTATAATAATAAAACGGGATGTGATGATAATATAATGATAGGATTATAAAAACAATATTAGAATAAATGTATATACAATTAATACAATCATATACAGAATCTACATTATATTATAAATGTACATCATTAAATATGATTTATTTCATGTAATTTAATATTATAATACTTTCATCCATGTGTATTACTCTGTAGGGTTATTTTGGTTGGTAGTGGGTGTGTATTGAAACAGCAAAGCAGTGTGTGTCCTGATTCTGTGTGTGTGTGTGTGTGTGTGTGTGTGTGTGTGTACTTGCCTGTGCGTAGGCTCCATACGCTCCAAACTGCAGGGCCATAGGATTGAAGATGCCCATCTGACCAGCCATCTGCTGCATACGCCGAATGGTGCGTTCCTTATCTGTGTCTGCAAACTTCACCACCAGACTGGAGGAGGCTCCCTGACACACACGAACACACACACACACACACACACACACACACACACACACACACACACACAATTAGGAATATAATCCTGATGGAAGGCTCAGTCTATCCCTGATATGGTTGGTACTCACAGGCATGGTTTGGCTCCCGTGTAATGCTCCGATGGCCACCTGAGCCTCGGCATGAGAGGAATACTTCACAAACGCACAACCTGGCAAACACACACACACACACACACACACACACACACTTGCTTTCATTATAGAATATAATGGCCGGTGCTCGAACAGGACTTTCTGTTCTCCTGTTTTTAATTACATCAGCCTGCTCCAGTGATAAGGTCACACTCCACCGTAAATAACTTCAACATTCATAATAATAATGCTGCTATTTATATAGTCCATTTCTTACATTAAAAACACATTTATTAGCTTCATAGCCGGTGACCTGAGAGCCATGAGCGGCCCACGGCACACGAAGCTACGCCGCGTGTTTATCTAATAAATTCCCCAGCTGTCATGAATATTACCCAGAGGACTCGGCGTGAGAAATAACTGGCCATGATCACGACCTGTAAACCCGTTTGATTTGCACTGAAGTGAGATTCCCCAGTGCGTCTCACAGCAGGAATGGGATGGGTTGGAATCCTGATCAATTCTTAGCTGCTTATCAAAGCTTTTCAATGGGTGCAAGGCACACAGAAACACCCTGGCCGGGGCGTCGGCCCGTTCCAGAGCAGACACACACACACATTTACCCTTAGGGCAATTCAGTGTCTGCAATCAACCTGACTGAATGGTTTTGGACTGTCAAGAGACTCCAGACAGAAAGGACTTGGACCACTCCCCCCATTAGGTCGTCTTCATGTATGGAGAGCCACGCCCCGAACTCTCCTCCACTTTCTATGGGGTCGTTTTTTTGTTGTGGCTAGCTTAAGGCAAACGTAGTAGAGCTGAGATTCGAACCCGGGAGCTCAGACGGAATAAAATAATAATCACTACACAAAGCATTTTAAACACACTTCATGTGTTATTGCCTTTAATCACCTCTAGGTGGGAGTGTCTTTCAGTATTGCTTTTCTGCCTTAAATCCTCCTGCTCCTGTGAGAGCCAGTCTGTGGCTTGCTGTGCTACCTGGGCGTTTGCACACCTCTTGACCACATTCCTAAGAAATTCTGGCTTGGCGTTAAAAAAAAATCAGTCCAGCATCACGTCCCAGCAATAACTTACGAATAAGAACAGCGACAATCAAACTAGCGCTGCGTCAGACTTCCTGTCCACATAAATCCGCTTCTGCTTAGATTTGCAAAATCCGCAGCATGATTTCTTTCACTGAATTATGATTGAACTAAAGTTGCACCTTTAATCCCAGAAAATCTTTCACAGATTCAGGCTTCCTGCTTCGGCTCACGTAGAACCGTTGAAGTTCAGCTTCTCACCTTTGCTGTTTCCGTCGGGTCCTCTGAGGATGGTGCACTCCTCGATGCTCCCGAACGATTCGAAGAGGCGACGCACGTCCTCCTCACACTGCTGCTTATTCAGCATCCCCACGAACAGCTTTCTGTCTTCTGAAAGAGACACCATCGGGTAACCATCACCACAAAACACCACAAGGTCTGAAAGATCTGCATGAAAGGACGACCAGATAGAAGAAAACAGAACGCCTTTATTTGTTATTACACATATACAGATGTACAGTACAATGAAATTCTTTCGTCATATATCCCAGATGTTTGGAAGACGGGGTCAGAGTTCAGGATCAGACAGCGCTCTGTGCCCCTGGAGCATTCAGCTTTAAGGGTCTCGCTCAAGGACCCAACAATGGTCGTCTAGCAGAGCCTGTATTTGAACCGCCAATCTCTGGTTGATAACCCAAAGCTCCACCCACTAGGCTAACGCTGTGATTCTGCATGAAACATAAAATATGAAATGGCTCGGTGGCTCGGTGGGCATCACAGTCGCCTCAGGGCGAGAAGGTCCGGAGTGTTTTGGCAAAAAATTGTTTGCATGTTCTCCCCGTGTCTGCCCGGGTTTCCTCAGAGAGCTTCGATTGTCCTATAGGTACCTAACCCCTAGGATACATAAACCAGTGCATAATAGTGCCGGTCTCAATCCCATATAATTAGGGAGGGTTGTGTCAGGAAGAGCCAAATGAATAATCCCCTAACGAGAGCAGCAGAGAGAAGAAAGAAAACGTAAATCCCAAAAATAAAAGCCAAACTTTTCTGTATCGCGCCTGTGAGGCCGAGTAATGAAATGTGTAATTAAACGGGGGGTTTCTGAAATGCTTCCAGTTCCGGGCTCGGTGGCCTCCAGAGCGCTTTCTTGTTCTCGCCGTTATTTACATGATTGTGGAGACATTATTAAAGCGTAGATCCAAGGGAGGGATACGAACCCTGCATCGTTTGGAACGAACATAACTAAGAATAGTTCGAGGAAACCCTCACAATTTCGCAAAGATTTGGGAGCAGCCGTGGCTGAGCTTGTGGTCTGAAGGTTGCCGGTTCGATTCCCAAAACCCCAGAACCCGTAACTGCTCCACGGGCGTGGCTAGGGCACGTGTGCTCACTGCCCCCTAGTGTTCACCAGTGTGTATGTGTGTTTCACTACGGAAACGAATTTCACTGCGCAGTGATGAGTATTCTCAGTTCTATAAAATATAATACTTAACACATTTTAGTACTGTAGGAAACATGCCTGAGATGGTGATATAGCCCGGTACTCAGAGGCGGGACCTTTGAAAGTAGCCAATCCAAAGTTGTTATTCATTTCTCCTTCCCACTGATTGGCTGCTGCCCTGTGTCACATCTCGGGCGGACACAACCCAGCATTCCAGTCTCATGACACTTTTCCCGGGGGTATATTAAGGCTTTAAACTATAAAAATAGGCTTTGACCAGGGAATAAATGCACTGTAAAGTTGTACAGTAGAACCGTGAAGTGGCCAAACTCCCTCAATTCATTGAAGAACATAAAATGATTCCTGGTAGGAACTAGATTACTAAGATGTTTCACAGTAGCACCATCAAGTGGCCAAATTACCATAAAAGTTCATAGTAGAATTGCAAATAATTTACAGTTTTACTATGAAAGTTGATTTATATATTTTTGTCCATATTCTACAGACGCACTATGAAGTGTAAAGAGCCGGCATGAGTAAGCCTGTTTAGGAGAGTGTGTGTGTGTGTGTGTGTGATCTAGTTAGCGAGATGCTACATTTTTAGCTACACCTGTTAGCCAAACGGATGCTAACTCAGATTGTCTTGTGATAAGTAGAATATTCTAGATCACTTTTGCTCAAACAAATGATATAAACATGAGGATGTGTTGCCTATGGTTGCAGCGAATGCGGCGTGTGGTTGTAAATATCAGTGTGTACAGGATGTCTGTGTGTGTATAGAGAAGAACGCTGTGGTAAAAATAATAATAAGCTTGTGTGTGTGTGTGTGTGTGTGTGTGTTAGTGAGCTCTGACAGCATGTCTTGCGCCGGCCGACAAATGTAATCTCTCCTTTGGCCTTGAACAGGTACAAGCGTAGTGCGCATATCAAGAACAACCCCCATCACACACACACACACACACACACACACACACGCACACACACAAAATCAACAGCAAACCGCTCCACATTAGCATTCTGTGGGTTTTTGCGCTACATTAGATAGTGTATTGGTACAGAAGTGAGCTCTCTTAAAGCACACACACACATACACACACACACACACACACTAACTGAGCACTTTATAAGGAAAACCCAGCTCTTCAGTGTGCCAGTGCATCACAGGACACACACACACATACATGCATTCACCTATAGTGCAATTCAGTGTCTCTGATTAACCCGGCTGCATGTTTTTGGACTGTTGGGGGCAACTCGGCGGAAACCCACACAGATTTTTCCCTTGCACACCAGTCCAGAACAGGTAGTACCTGCAGCAGACAAAAACCGGCCACCGCGTCTGCTGGGCGGGATGACCAGACCAAGTGGGACCCTGGTTAGAATATAGAGGCGCCTGTGCAGAAAGCACGAAAGAAAAGAACAGTGTCCAAATACATTTTGAGGTTCCTCTGTTATTTCCAGCTGTTTTTTTTTAAATCATTTCCTCTATCATGCTTCTCCATTTCCTCTCAGTCACGACTCCATCATCTCAGTTCCCCTCCGTGTCCTCTCTCTCTCTGACCTCCAGCTCTGTTCCATCTTCCCATCCGTGTCTGGGTGGGGCGGATGGGGGTTGAGCGGCGTCTCGGAGAAGCGTCGAGAGGCTTTTCAGGGACGCGGGGTGATTTTAAAGGCCTAACTGCCAGATAAATGCGGCGCTGGGGTAGGGCCGGGACAATTGATCTGTCAAGTGTGAATAAAAGGAGATGGAAGGGAAGGAGACAGAGATAGAGAGGGAGAGGGGAAGAGGTCTGCCGAATTACCTGGGGTGTTTGTCTTTGTCTTAGTGTGATTCGTTCAGCTTAGGAAACAGTACTGAGGAGGAAACTGATGCCCGAGTCCATTTATTATGTTTTAAAATTTAAAAAGATTTTAAAGTTCGTCCAAGGATTCCTCCACAGAACATAACTAACGTGAAAGTATTTCTCCTTGCTCCTGATTGGCTGCTGCCCTGTGCCCTGCTGCCCATCTTCAGCAGTACTTTGTGGGTCGTAACCCTCACCAATCCCGGAGCTTAACGTAATAACGCATTCCAACTACACCGTCGAGTCACGTCATAATACGGGCCGCGTGACCTATTACTGAGCTTGTCACAGGTATCTGGAGCCACGCTGACTGCTGTGCATCCCACAGCTCCTAGACGAAGCTTGGAGAAGGTCTCACAGAGCGGACACGAACACTGTGTTTGTTCCCACGGATGCTCATTTGGGTTCCAGTCTGGGGAATTAGAAGAAGAAGGTCCTGGGTTCGATCCGGAAGCTCCGGTTTCCTCCTACAGCCCAAAATCAAGCAGCCGGGTTAACTGGAGACACGGAATTGTCCTGTAGGTAATTAAGGAGGGTTGTGTCAGTGTCAGGAAGGGCATCCGGGGTAAAAACTGTGGCAAGTCTCCCTTCAGTCGGTTAAATCGAGGTCGTTCTGTATTTAAAACTGTATGACGTGGACACCAGGACCCTAAACACTAAAACTTCTCCTTTCATCTCTCTCAGCTTCATTACTTTTTTAAATCGGCAGGTTCGGACATAGAATTTTTATAACCGGGGGTTCAGGCCGGGTCCTCCGGGTCCCGCTGTTAAATAAGAGTGAAGCCCACGTCTGGCGGTGATGATGATGGTGATCTGAGACGACGGGGACGTACGAACGTGAGAAGAGAGAAGAGAAAAGAGAAAAGGGAAAAAGCTCTACCTCCTCTGCTCTCGCTGTCGGCGGGCTTCACCTGGATCGGCCGGTTCATCTACGCCAGGAGGACGAGAGAGAGAGAGAGAGAGAGATAGAGAGAGAGAGAGAGGACGGGGAAGAGGAAGAGAGAAACAGAACCAGATGTTAGAACAGAGAAGGAATATAAAGGGACAGGTGCAGCGTTCACATTCTGTAGAGTCGGCTGTGTGTGGGCGAGAGACAGTCAGTAAGAGTTAGGAGAGAGAGAAGAGAAGGAGAGCGCCGGGGTCTTCATTCGGCTTTAAAATTGTCTTGTGCAGGTTTAGTGCGTCACACACACACACACACACACACACACACACACACACACACACAGTAAACCTGTCAATACACTTTCAACAAGAAAACCAGTGTACATGAGTCGAACCTACCAAAGTTCTCACAGACGGAACAGAAATTATATTTTTAACCTTCTTTAGACCCTGAATGGCTTTTCTCCGGGCAGTATATTATTTTACATTAAGACCAATGTCATTTACATATAACATATATTAGTGTATATATAGGCCAGAAGTTTGAAAGTAGCCAATCCGAGAGCGTCAGATATATTTCTTGGCTGCTGATTGGCTGCTGCTCTGTGACACATCTCCGGCAGATGCCCCCCAACATTCATGACGGTTTACAGGAGGGAACAGATTTATGGTTTAAACAAACAAACCAACATTATATGTGTTTATGGGATTTTTTTCACCACGTGTTCCCAGAGAACATGTCTAGCACATAAAGAATGGACACCAGCTTTCTGATTCTTTCATTCTCCATCACTGACCGTCCTTAAGAATAAGCGTCCTCACTTAACGAGCAACCAAAGGCAAGATCAGGAGCTCCAAACTCCATCCAAACATCCTCATTTTTCCAGACCTGTCATCTTTTTGGGACCTAAAAAGTGCTGGACACACTATTATGTGAGTGTGGCTTTGCATTTCTCATCGGGAAACACCACACCAGCTACAATGTACTGCTCATCTGTCATGTTAAAAAGACTTGAAAAGCAAAATACGATCACCCTGATCTAAGGGAGAAGGACCTGCCATGTGCCTGACCAGGACACCATGTAGAGCACAGATGTGTGTGTGTGTGTGTGTGTGTGTGTGTGTGGTTTAATTTTCAGAACAGTGTGAGAGCCTCGCACCATTTAAAAGTGTTTCATTTCTCCAGCATCACTCGACAGCACCTCAATAATACATGCACACCGCAGAGTGCCCGGCGCCAATCAATTTTTAATAATGCCAATCGCCGCGCAGCCAGCGGGAAGGGGGCGGGGCGGGGTGCAACCTATTATGCCCCCCGTTGGGCACAGGAGAATGACAGGACGGAAAACAGAGCGTGAAGAAAAGAGGAGAGTGGAAAGATGGATGAGATTATATGTTATTATATAAAAGTGCAGAGAGGTAGGGACCACTGTCGCCTCACGGCAAGGTCTTGGGTTCGATTCCCACCTGAGTCTTATTGCTGAGCAGAAAGAACCACCATGACTTAGAAAAGGAACGGCCAGGAGCCGTGAGAAATTCTGCTAGCACACCGGGGCTGAGATTGGAAACAACACAGTTCCAATCTCAGTTCTTCTACGGGTGGGCCGGGCGCCATCTAGTGGGGACAATCGGTAGAGCCTGCAGTGAGAAAGGCCTGGTCTAAGTGGGCGGGGTCTTCAAATGATGTTTAAGGGCCCTGGTTAGACAGAGTGAGCGGAGTCTTCAAAATGCTTGTAAAAAACCCTGGTTAGACCGAATTATGTGGGCGGGGTCTTCAAACACGGTTTAAGATGTGGGATGATCTGCATTCAGCATGGCTCTGGAAACCTTTGATTACCGACCAGGACCTTTTCGAGGTCTGTGCTGCACATAGAGTTTACTCTTGATGCTGATTGTCATAATAATAATAATGTCACACACAGGGAGAACATGCCAACACACAGAGAAAGGATCCGGAGCGCTCCACCCGGGGCGGGGCTTAAACCCAGACTGAAGCCTTTCGGTCCGGTTTATTTTACTCATTCTGGCCTCCTTTACTCTTCATTTCTTGCTTCCCTCGCTCATCAGTTCGTTTCTTCTTGTTTGCCTTTTCTAGGTTTGACCGCCAGCTTACCTTTCCTCATCTCTTCTGTCCTCCTCTCTAACATTTCTTCCGGCTGTCCAGCTCGGCTTATTACTTTCCTCCGCTCGTTCACTCCCGGCTCCTAGTTTCCTTTCTTCTTCATTAAATTTCTCTTTCGCACTACTTGCTACTTGCTTCAAACCATTGCTTCAATTTTTACTCTTCCATCATTTCTTTCTTTGCTTTTTTTTGCCCATTACTTGATTTCTTTGTTGAACTCTTTCCTTCTTTCCTCTTTTCCGCTCTTTGACTTTGCACATCTTATTATGAGCAGATCGACACGTTGGCTAGCACTGTCGCCTCTAACTAAGGTCTTGGGTTCGAATTCTCACCTGGATATTAGTGCTGATCATGAACAACCCCCGATAACCCCGCCTGATTAAGAAATCGTCAGGTTTTGCTAGCACACCAGTGCTGAGATTAGGAACGACACGGTTTCGAATCTCGGTTTTCTAATAAACCGAACAGAAGGGCTTTAGACCTGGGTTTGATTCCCAGGTGAGGTCCTTTCTGTGTGAAGTTTGCATGTTCTCCCCACGCGTGACATCATTCTGAGTGCTATTGTTCCTGAGTCTAATTTCTTGTTGCATATTATGACATCACAATGCTGATCTTAAACGCTCCATTTCTAAACGTGTCGAGCTTTGAGAAGAATTATTTTGCTGCATTAGCAGTTTTAGTTAGCGAAGCTTCAGATGTGCTTCTGCATCGCTCAGCTTCTTTTATTTCTCCGTGTTTAGAACCGTAACAGCGATTTAAACCCGAGACTTAAACTGTGATCTTTTTAGATCCGACTTCACTAGATAAATATCCAGTCGTTTATGTAGTTTTTTTTTAAATGTAAGGAAGGGCGCTCCTGTCAGAATAAAAACTAGGTTTCTCGAACACACCTGCTGCGTTGGTTTCCTCCGGGAGCTCCGGTTTACACTGGAGATACAAAACTGTCTGTGTTTGACATCCAGTGACTATGTTCTGTCATGGATGTTACCAAAACTGTGTAATAAACCCCCCACGCCTCGTCTTTCACGTTCTCTTTGTCTGATCCTCTCTTTCCGCCCTCCTCTTCTCTCTGGCAGCTTTACCACGCGCTGCATTGTTCCCCGGCCATAAATCCTACGTTCCCTCCCAGAAGTAAGCATTAATCACTCCGCCACACGGACCTGACTTGACTGTATTTGCTTTTACTTATATAATG
>JAYDZG010000014.1:2457569-2468102 GCA_034509265.1 Microcambeva bendego
TATATTATATCATTATTATTGTTATTATATTGTTATTATATTATAAAAGCAACAACAACAACAATAATAATAATAATATAATAATAACAATAATAATAATAATAATGTTTTTATTTTTATTTATTTGTTTTTTTAATTAATTATTATTTGTATTTTTATTATTATTATTATTAAAAGACATAATCCACAAAGTTGGTCTCTGTACCTAGTGCGCCTAAAATAGTACTTTTAGAATTTTACATACTACATCACACAACACTGCGGTTTGGAACACAGCCCAAATGTACCTTTAAATCTTACTGTGTTTCTTCTCAGAGAATTGGAGCCTGTTGGAGGCCAGAAAGTGACTGAAATCGATCAAAAGATTGAGCAGGAAGCTCAGGCTCAGCCGTCCACACGGCTCTGAGCGTAAAGTTGGGCGTAAACACCCATGATGGACCTGCAGGTGCAGTCGAGAGTCCTCACGCTAAAATAATCTCTCGCTCTGGCGTCTGCAGAGTCTGGCCGCTTTTGACAGATGCTCGTTCTGTCCTGGTGCATCTCGCCAGCGTTATGGCTCCTGTCATCCTGATAAAAAAGGCGGAAAAGAAGAAGAGACGCTTTCGGCTTTGTGACAAATTCTTCTGCTCTGGTGTGATAAAAAGTGAAGGGCCGCTTTGAGCACGCTCGGCCCGTCTCCTCGGTTCAGATGATCAAACTGGAAGCTAATTGTCACACAGTTCACTTCAATCCTGCATCATAACCATCAGAGCGGGCGGGGGGTTTATGATCCACTATGATCATAAATAAATAAAATGCATTTTTAAATTCCGGGCATGCTTTATTATTATTATTATTATTATTATTATTATTATTATTATTATTATTATTATCATCATCACTATTATCATTTTTATTTCAATTTACTTTTATTTATAATAATATTTTATCTTTTAATTGTATTATAATTAAAAATTGCTTTTATTATTTATTTATTTTACTTTTTACTATTATTATTATTATTATTACTAATAACATTATTATTTTTTTCATTTTACTGTTTTCATAGTTAACTTTGACTTAATATTATTTTTTAATTAGCTTTGTTTATTGTTATTATTAATTTTACTTTTTATTATTATTATTTTATTTTACTTTTTATTATTTTTTTATTTTTTTATATTTTGCTTCTTCTTCTTCTTCTTATTATTATTATTATTATTTTATATGGTCAAAAGTTCCCAAAGTCAACTTATGCTAGTGCCTAGGTTGCTATACCTAAAATTGTACTTTTAATGTACTCTTTTTTTGCACCCCGTACCCTGCTGGACCTGCCCTTGGTCTACTGAGTTTAACAGGGCTTTAAAATATTTTGCACACATTCATTTTGGTACTTTATAGTAACAGAAATTGTCTATAAAAGCATTTAAAACAGATAATTCGATCCGAAAGACTTTTCTGAAGTATTTCTCCCAGCCCTGTGAGGACGTGTGTGTCGTGTCCCAGATTCCCTCTCGCGGTTGTGAAAAGAGAAGATGATGGAAGCCCGACGTGAGCAGAAAAGCAATCGACTGGTTAAGCCTCCTGTCAGACGCTTAAGATTAGGATTTTTTTCCCTCTCCTCACTTTCACAGTCGGGCGAGGAGAACACGAGCTCTTCTTTCCTGCATCCATACACCCGTTAAACCCACCTTCCAGCCCTGATTCTGGTAATTTAGGCGTCATATTGGGTCGGGATGCTAAAAAAGAAGAATATGAGTTCAGATCGTACCGCTGTAAACCCGTCTCCACCTGCCCGGCTTATCTTATCCGTCATATAAGACTCACAACACGATGGGGGATTTTTTTGATTTTGTGGGGGATGTATTGGGTGCACATATATTGGGTGTACATATATAATTTAATGTAATTTTGTAATTTGTATAAATTCTGTTCATTTAAATTATCCTCCAGTCCACCCACTAAGGACTGAGGCCCCTGCTGAGTGGTTCCTCTCAAAGTTTCTCTGTATTTTCCGTTTCCTCCGAACTGAAACCAAACTAAAAGCACGAATAGACCGACTCAAGGCAAGATCCTGTTGCCTAAGACGAGCCCTACACGACGTAATCGATGTCGGCTCGTTCATCATACATTAATCCTGTTCAGAGGGCGAGCTGCAGACGGGGCATTCTTACAAAAACAAAGGCGGCGCGAGAGAAAGTATTAATGCGCCCTTTCCCTGCATTCCACATTGATAATGTCTTCTCGGTCATTATTTTTCAATTCACTCAGATCTTCTCCTCAATCATCATTTTCATTATATGCACCTTTTTGCCTCTATCAGCTGGAAATTGATGCCGGCAGACGTAATGGCTTCTGATGGCTGCAATTTGTCATGACGTTATTCGGCTGTGCAGCGTTCCATTGTCCGGGCCGTCTGCCGCTCGGTGGATTTCCATGTTTGTTGGGGTACGTTTATTTGGACCCTAGAGGGGTCCGCTCGGGCGCCAGGATGGGAATGTCCAGCAGAAATCTGGAACCGAGCTTTGTTCTTCAGTCTCACTCACAAGACTTTATTTTACTCACTTTATTCTGTAGTAACTTTTACTAAACTTGGTGCTGAAATGCTAGCGGATTATCCCTTTGTGATGTGAACCCACTCAGAACTAGACAATCACGTCGGACACTGGACTGCCTGGTTAAAACCAGTTCTTTCTTTCTCCTAACAGAGCCACACTAGCCAACATTCAGTGGTTGTTTACTTGAGAACAGAAGCCTAGCTCTCAGTAGAGACCACAGAGCTCAAACATAAGAAAAGAAAAAAACATGCTTCTACATCCTCCTAGTCAACAAGGCACCTAACTATTGAGGTCCAGGAGAGAAGATACATGGCAAAGAGGTGCACACGGCGAATTCCTGAGCAGAGACGGTGATGGAAGTCCAGGCAGGGCTGTAGATCAATATCTGATGTGTGGTAAATCCTCGATGGTCTGTTTACACTGATAGATGACTACTAGAGGCACAGCGCTAGTGCTACATAAAATACTAGCCATCAGATTGTAGAATGAGTAGATTGGTGGAAGGATTGAACCCTGGTCCCTAAAGCTGTGGGCACTATGGCATCTTAAATCTGGTGGTTCGGGGCTTAATAGATCATGATGATAATAATAATAATAATAATACAAGTTATTATATTATATTTAATATATTATATTATTGTGCAATTATTATTTTTGTCAATATAGTATTACTAATAATATTTTTATTAACGTTATTGTTTAATAAATATTGTTAAACATTTTTGTATTATTATCTATAATAATAATATTATTGTTTTTCTTTTTATTATTAAATTTAAATTATAGTTATTGTTTATTATTATTGTTAATAATTATACTATTGTCAAAATACAGTCAATAATTAAAAAATATTATTATTGTTTTATTAAATATTATTATTGTTGTTGTTTTATTGTTATTATTATAATTGTTAATATTATTATTATTGTCAAAATACTATCAATAATTATAAAAACATGTATTATTATTGTTTTGTAATTACTATTATTAATAAATATTTGTATTATTTTATTAATATTATTATTTGAAGGTTATCAGTAGGTAGCACAGTCGATCACAGCAAGAAGGTTCTGGTTTCTTCTCAGGTGGAACAGTCTAGAGATTGCATGTTCTCCCTGTATGTCTAAGGGTTTCCTCTGGGAACACCGGTTTCCTCCTACAGTCCAAAAAACATGCAGTCAGGTTTATCGTAGATTTCCAAATTGCTCTAAATGTGAGTGTGTCCTGTGCTGGACCATCCTCCTGTCCTAGGTACACTGGACCCACCACGACCCAGAACAGAATGAAGTGGCGGCACAGATCTTTATCAACATGAACTGTAATACTGTGGCTCCGACCTCCGAAATGACCCTCCGAAATGGCATTAATCATGTATTCACACACACTAATGAAAAACAAGGGCGAGCTTTAGATTTGTGGTCCGGCGAAATGTTAATATTGAACAAAAGCGATCCATTCTTCATAACTGTAGATAAATAAACACAAAGTGCCTGCAAAGGTCAATTACGAGGCCGCCTTTCTCCATCTCGACGGCGGCGGGAGTCGATAGCCGTAGTATCAATAGCGGCTCGCACGACTTGGTCAATTCCAAAATCAAAACAATGCGAGGTTAAAAATGGTTTCTCGCCCCTCGGCACAATGCGCGTCTCAGATCGATGCGTTTGAGCCGAGGTCGCAGCGGGGCCACGCTTCAACTCAAGAAGTCTTCAGGAATTATATATCTGTATTATGCATTACGGAACACCCACGTCTGTGATATTTACATTATCCAGGACAAAAGTGACGCCGGCGCCGGCAGAGTGGGCACAATCTAAAAACAATAAAGCGCCATCTCGGTCTTTATGGCCGGCGTTTGATGGAATGACTGGAGGCCGAGGATGATTTTATCGCCCCTGCTTCCGCCGCAGAGGCTTTTCGGGATCGTTTTTATTGTATCGTACTTTAATGCGGGTTCGGAGGGGCGTCCCCGAGTCTGCCGGTGTCAAACTTTTCAGGATCGCTCCTTCTCGGCTCAGCCATTTTTATCTCTTTAAGTTAAAAAAAATATCCATTTTTTAATAGTGGAACTGAAACGCGTGAGAAGATCATATTGAAATCATATGAAATCATATTATTTATAAGAAAATACAAGCTCGGGAACGTGTGAGGCGGCCTCAGGTACAGTAAATGTCGTGTTGGCTTGGTTTCTAAAATCTTTCCAGATCTTCCCAGCCGTAAACTAGTGGTTATGGTGCCGGACTAGTAATCCGAAGGTCACCGGTTCAAAACCTCACCACGGCCAGGTTGCTACTGTTGGGCCCTTGAGCGACGCCTTTAACCCTCATCGCTCAGCCTGTACCTGTACTGTAAGTGCTAAAAATGTCAAAACGTTGTCAGGAAAGAGAGGATCTGCATTTCTCAGTGGATGAAGTAAAGCCTGGTCTGATCGGTTCCCACTGATAGCTCGACCATAAGTTCGCGTTTTCCGTTTTCCAATTCCGAAACGCGCCCGCCCGCCTGCGCCCGAATCGCCTCTGCGCGTCATGCCCGACAATTAAATGATAAACATCGATGCGGTTCGGTTCGCCGCCCGCGTCCTTAATAAAGATAACCCATGCTGGAGACCTGGAGAGCGTGGCCCGTTCTGCTACCCGGGACACTTCAATAACGATATCTCCGGCAGCCGGCGAAGCCCTAGATCACGAGGCAGCTTAAGCACCCGTGCCATCCGGGCACCATTCCTCTACAGAGATGGCTGCCAGGCGTTCTCTAATGCCCCTTCTAATGGCACGGCTCTAACGAGAGGCTAAGCACTTCGGAATGAAGTCGCAGCGGAGACGGGGGTTCAGAGGGGCGAACGAAAAGCCGTAACGCGCCCGGCGGTCGGGCCACGAGCCGGAGGAGACGTGCTAGTTGTCTTGGTGACGTGGACCGCAGAGATCTAACTGCCTCCCTAACAACCTTATCTGGCCTCCGATATTTATGAGCTGCCTTCGGAAATGGTTTTCCTTGGCTTTAAATGCCTCTTTTTCAGACCCGCCGTGTTCCCCACTGACATAATATACACGTAATCACTAGAAATCTATGGACGCCCGATCGTGAGACTGATGGACGAGACTCTCCGGATTATTCCTCTCTCCAACGATCAGAGCGGGCCAGACTTTATTCTTGACCTTAATTCTTTTGGGCATCAAAGCCGGAACTTATTTTGCGTTAAACCCCCTTGTTACTAGAAGCTCTCTTGAAGAGGAGCTGAAGATAAAAAAAGGAAGAGGACGCCCAACAACGAGATGGCGGGACAGTGTTAGAGAAACAATGAAGGACCAAAACAGAAGACACTGATGGCACTTTAAAAAGACAAGTAAAAAATTATAACACAATAAATCATAATATTAAGTATTAATATAGCATTATTATTGAATCATATTGTAATAGTACTATTTTAAAATCATAATACTATAGAAATAAAAAGAGATAACAATAATAATTAGGTATTAATACTATTTTTGTAATTTTATTATCATTGCTACATTAGGGCTCATAATAATGCTACAGTGGCTTAGTAGGTAACACTGTCTACCCGTGCATGTTCTCCCCGTCTCCCCGTGTGGGTTTCCTCTGTGTGCTCCGGTTTCCTAACACAGACCAAAAACGTGCAGCCAGGTCAGGGAGTACCCAATGAAACCTACGTGAATGAGAAAGTGTCAAGCTTTCACAGAGAGTGGCCACAGATGAAGACTTTCATCAGGTCTCCAACCTCCAGGAGTCTGGTCAGATAACCTCGAAAGCTTTGAAGCTCCTGATACTGAAGACATCAAAAGACATTAAAGGAAACATTGAGGCATTTTGGTGGCATCGATTTATGATGATTAACCTTTCAAAATAACGAACAGGCCGACGTTCTAGGAGGGCACCAGGCCGGTATAATTTAATAAGCCATCACACACACACACACACACACACACACACACACACACACACACAGCATCCTGCTGTACGGCACTACAAACAGAAACATCTGTTCTGTTCTTCTACACCCTGTATGGAAGTGAGTTGAGCAGACTGCACACTGCGGGAGGGCATGACTAATACTTATGTACCAGGTCACTACACTACACACACACACACACACACACACACACACACACACACACACACACACACGAACGACGCTGCTCTGTGCAAGGTTAAATGACTTCAGTCCCGTTGATAAGGTGAACCTCTTACCCAGGGAGGTTTAATCCTGTGGGCGGAGCCAATGAGGTGGTCAGGGTGATGCGTCCATCTGTGACATAACGGTGCTGGGGTGCTGTTACACATTTACCAGGCAGAAATAAATATTTATTTCTGAATTAAGTTAAAGAACAAAAGCACCAGCTGTTCCACCTACAAAAGGAATGAGATTTTTTTGGTGATACCTTTCTAGCTGCTACACGCAAATACAGTAATGTCACAGTTGTTTGGGGAACAGGGCTTGGGTGCTACCTCATCATTGGTACACGCCTAAAATGGGAAATGCATTTTATAGTACAGTAGGCTAGAGTAACAGCCCAACATCGGTAACACATAAAATACACCAATAAATGAAATAAATTGTTGGGGTGCCACGCTACTGTTACAAACAAACTTGAGCAACAAAACATCTTTGGGCGAATATGGCTAGGGTGCCACACCAACATCTGTTAAACCCAGCAAAAGCAACATTATACATTTATTAGGGAACACGACTAGTGTGCCACTATAACATATTGCAACCATAAAGGAGGTTTAAACAGCTAGTTATGAATGCGTCTGACCTAGAGATGTTTACCAAACAGGCACACAGAGGTCGATAAAGCCGAACGGCGTCCCTAACAAGCTCTTCTTCAGGTGTCCACATACTTTCATAGTGCCGGTAGACCTACAGGAGGGATGCGAGGCCAGGCGAGGCGAGGCAGGGAATCTGCCGCCTATCCGAGGACACAATGAGAACTGATTGATAATTAAGTCAGGCCAGCGAAGCCTTAAGCTGCTATTACGACGAGTGTGAATATGCGTCCATTAAGAGCCACTTTACGCCTCGCTCGGGAGAGACTGCGGGGCCTGATGATAATGGTAGTCATCATTCAGCCCTCCAATCACGGACTCCTTCACCTTCTGTCTGTCTTCTTCTTTTTTGTGAAATCCCTCCATCACACTTTACTGCTCCTGACTTCTTGCTTATCGGTTCGGTCATCATACATCAAAATAATCAGCGCAGGTCCAGGGACATTTTTTTTCTCATCCGTGCATCAACTAGACGGCTTTTATTCCAATTATGAAAGATGAGGCAGGGTTACACCTCAGAAAGTCGTGGTCCCGGGGTACTGGCATAATTTTAAGCCGAGGGAGAAAAGTAAAGTACCTGAAGCTAACGCACATGGGCATCATTTTGGTCAGAGCTCTAATCTTCTTCCAGCATTTGTACTGAGCACTGCTACTCATTATTACCTTAATTATCACATTGTTATCCCGTTGAAATACCTACAAGTGCCTATTTTTATAGTTTAAACACATAGAATCAGTGAATGGATCGTTGTTCCACTTGTAGCTTTGCTGGAAAGCAGTGAATCAATCACAGTGATCACGGAGAGTCAACTACCAATCAGCACGGCTGATTCGGGCGTGGAGGCGGGAGTTAAGGCTTAGAAACCGTGGCGCTTTATTTACTCTGAAGCTCACTCTGTATGGACACTGTAGGGAAAGTCGTGTTTAGTATTGAGAGGCGTTAGAACGTCTCCAACCTCTGTGTTCATGTGAACAGATTCTTCTGTTAATGAAGCAGTTTACTTAAAGATAAAAGCGAGTATTCGCTGAAATACCCATGTTACACCCATATGTACGTACTGGCATTCATCCATTGATGTAAGTAGGTTCAATTAGCTCATTCTATGCTATTTGCCACAGTAAAACAAAAAAATGAGGACTGGAGGTAAGAAATCCTAGAGTTCTATAATCAGAAGTCTTATTTTGATCAAACATCCCTAGAATTATTATTATTTTAATTCTGTGTGAGCCAGTTGGAATGAAATTCCTTTCTGCGTACACTTGTGTATACGCATCAATGTCAATGTCACTAGCGTGTTGGAATAGAATCGGGGTGTACAGGAAGGGCATCTTCGTCTTTTTGAAATACGACCAGAATCTTCTCCCTGAGACGCATCATCTCTTCTCAGGGGCGCGTTAGCAGACGATGACAGTCGAGCGTTTTTGCTGAGCGCTAGGATCCGGCGCCGCTAATGATGGATGGCGGGGACGCCACACGTCCGCCGCGATCGTTACCCACGTGGCCTTTTTTTTTTTTACCTCTGCGTTTTGTTTTGCTTTCGTTTTTGCCGGATTATCAATCAGGTTAATCAAGCTTCACCGTGAATGATCGTATTCATTTCATTCATTCATCAGAGGCGCCGTCATCAATCCTCCCAGCAGCCGTTTCTATACAGTATCCGTACGCCACCCATCTGAAGCGCTGGAGGATTTTACGCGGGTGCATTTGCATCGCGTTCCGTTTGTGATGGGGATGAATAATTCATGGCAACAGCTGGTAATTTGTTTAACCCCTTAAACTCCACGCTTGGTGCTATACATTGAGTCGGATTTTCTTGTCTGCATTAACGTTTATTAAGAGGAAACAGAGAAATTTATCAGAAATTCAGACAGTTCCTACTAATCTACTTTCACTGTCCCGCTCCTCGCTTCTCAGCTTTTGCGTTGATGATAACACATTCTGGCTCGGTCTCTTTACATTGATGCATCTTCTTAAAAAGTAGGCATGTCTAAATTCTTATATCCTTTAAAATGTTCCTGCACGAAAGAACAGAATAAATACCAGACCAATCCCAGCAAGCAAAGTTCTTTTCAAATATAATTGATCCTTAATTTGTACTCAGGTGCCGTCTATTCCAAATTTGAGTTAATCAGAATCGAGCCTCTGTGTACTCCTGGAGTCTATGTGCCACGCCCCTCTCTCCAGAGCCGCTTGCTTAAAAGCCCTGAGCATTTTCCCTGCACAAGGTGCAGCTGTGGATCATCGACCGTAGACCAATCTCAACAGAACCGTTGGTGAGTCTAAATAATCTGCGTCACGAGTTTGACGTCTTTCAGAATCTTTTCTACTGAGGCAGCCGCCTAGGTCAGCATCAGACAGTGAGACAGCTCACCAGGTTCTCAGACACGCCCGATATGGATTAAACAACCATGAGCTTGTTTGACATTCAACTTGCCAAAACCTACTTTGATGATGTCAGAGTATTCGAGTCTGAGAGGGATTATCACAGCATTTTGTGTCTCAGTGGGAATTTGTGAGATTTTCCTATGAGACGTATGAGATTTATATTAGCATTTAGCAAACACTTTTATCCAATGAATGAAAGGTCCTTGTTCAGGGGCATAAAAGTGGTGGTGGTGAGGCTTAAACCGGCAGAACCTGCTGTGTGATGTAACTTAAGGACCAAATTAGCTTTCCGTGGTTTAAAAAAAAAATAAAATAAAAAAAAGAGTTCCCACATGTTACCTCCTGATCCGAGGCCCGCCTCATTCTGTCAAAAAAAGTGTCTTGTCTTTCTACCTTGTATGCTTAGACTAAACCGAACCTTCCTCCCCCGTTTTCCTCGACGTCTCGGGAGTCTCCCACTCGGGATATTTATTCCTGAATCTCCATAATCACTTTACGATAATTCTTTTAACCTGCGAACGTAGATCGTTCCAATGACAAACGCAACCAAACCCCCTGTCACCGCCCACCCACCCCCACACACACACACTCTTGGAGAATCATCGTCATCCTCCTTTTTTCTTTTTTTAACGAGGAAAAAAGAACATCTATTTTGAACCTCGCACCAAATACCAGCCACCCACGAGTTCCTCGAGAGAGGAAACGAAAAAAGAAGGGGAAAAAAAAAAAGATAGTGGCACGTCTCATCCCGAGGAGCCGGGGGGGGGGGGGGGGAGGGGCAGGGTCGGGGGTGGTGATGGTGGTGTTGGGGTTAACTTCGATTTT
>JAYDZG010000014.1:2555392-2567086 GCA_034509265.1 Microcambeva bendego
AAAAAGAAAAATATAAATTCTACACATTCGGAATATTCCCCCCCTTGGGTATATCACTGGATTTAAATGCAGTACTGCTTATGTTGCTGCTTTATTGTTTATATATATATATGTGTTATATAGTATATATACTGTATATTAAAGACAAACTGGCTATACTAAATTGGGACACAATGGGAGAAAATAAAACACAAATCAAATTGAGAAATAAAAACAATTTTTTATATACATACGCCTACATATGTGTGAACCGTATTCTGACACACACACAGACCAGACATAGTGTTAACATTATGACCACTGACAGGTGAAGTGAATAACTAATGATTGAATAACTAATGATTATCTCTTCATCATGGTGCCTGTTAGTGGGTGGGATATATCCCACATTGAGTCTACGTTTTATTCTCAAATGATGCGTAAGAATCCAAGTGAGTTTTACGAGGTCCAAATCTTGACAGCGACAGTCAGATCATCACAGAATAAAAACACCTCAGTAGGAGCATTTGTAGATGAGGATTTAGACGTGCCTTCTTCTCGGGAGTGTAGGATCACATGAAATAGTATATACCCTTCTGATGGGGTGCAAAAATAAATTCTATCAACTTTTGACTCGTCTTTCTTCATCCCGAATAAGGACACTTCTAACCAACAGGCCGTGAAAGGCAGGAAGAGTCGTCGTGATGGCTTCGCGGCGACGGCGATTAGCCCGAGTGGGTCGAATCAGGCCTGCTTATTCATTTCACCGACTCTTAGAGCGAACTCATAACTCATTGTGACGCGGCTATGAAACGAGTCCATTTAGCTTCCTCTATTGACTCGGTTTTCTTCTATATTAGAGCTATTAATATTTATATCGCTTGTTGGCCGACGCGGTGCTCGGAAACGTTACACCTGTCATCAAATTTAATACACTCGACGATCTGTTTAAGTGTCGGGGTAAAACCTGAGGAGCCATCCGGCGGCGTTGATGCGGCGTGGACGGCGTTGTTTGCGAGCTGCGGTGTTCGTATTAAGACCGGCGTGACGTTGATGGAGCAGGTGATTTCAAACCTTGCCATTAGCAGGACGAAATAGAAGATCTTCTTAAGGCCTAAGGATAGCACTTTTTATGAGGTGTTCATTGCAGGAGCTACATCAACCTGTCGAGCGCTAGCGCCAAGCTTTTGTGCCTTTCATCCCCTCGCTTCTTCTCAGCCCTGCACTATGTATTCCCAACCTCCACAGGACAAGTAGCGTACCGGTTCCCCCTAGAAGTTATCAACTGGGACCGCCAAGTACCTTAATGGATTACACAATAACGCCCAGGTGAGGCGCATTATTAAAAACGGGGGGTAATAAAAGAAGCCACATGCGTACAGATCATACCTGCTTGTTAGATTAAATAGTGTCTGTGTGAGTGCTATATGCTCGTGCTACGTGCTTCTTGCTGTAGCATGTTAGCTGAGCTGTAGTTTTCATGGATGCGGTCAAGCTCACCCTATTTAAATAGGCACAGAGAAGTCGGTCAATGATGATGATTATCCGGACAAAGCAATGCCATGCAGATGTTCAGTTGCAATAAAAACAGTTCACATCCCAAGCAGCGCAGAGTTATGAGTCGCTAGCACAGATATTTAAGTAATGCCCACATCAGATAACATTGGTTAAAGCCTTAAACCCTAAAACCTAAACCCTAACCACAACCTGAACTCTAAACTTAAAATTTAATTCTAAACACTAAAAATAAACCCAAATCCTTAATCCCAAACTATAAACCTCAACACCCTAAGCCTAGTTTTGATTTCTAACCTCTAAAAACAAACTAAATTTAAGACCTAATCCCTAACCCTAGCCCTAACCTCTTAACCCTTTACATTCACATTTTCACCTTTTATCCAAAGTGAATTACAGTACAGGTACAGTATACAGTCTGAGCAATGAGGGTTAAGGGCCTTGCTCATGGGTCCGACAGCAGAAACCTAGCAGTGGTGAGGTTTTTGAACCGACAACCTTTGGATTACTAGTCCAGTACCTTAACCACTAGGCTAAACCCTAAACCTCGACCCCTCCCTTAATATCACTCCACTGTCAAGTCAGGTAGATTTTCTGATTTGGTGGGTCACAGCTGTTTGGGCATCATAATGGGCAGAACATTATAATATTTGAGCTCATCAGTGTAGATACAGATGTGATCCACGTACAGATGTGTCCAGAATGTGTCCCCATCAGACCCAGTGATCTACTCCGTCTACTCTGTTTTAACCCACGTTCCACTATAGGTGACGACACCCGAAAGAGAAAGGTTACAGGAACTGTAAAGCTAAATGACTGCCAATCAGATTCAGTTCGCAGCTCCACTGCTGGACAAATTGCAGCTCGTGGCATTTGGTGCGGGTCACTGCGTCGCATAATTCAGACTTAATAAGAAGTATTTGACGGCCAGATGACAGCTCACATACACGTGGATATAAACATACAGAGATGTGACAGCGCTGCCAAATTTTACCGGGACGGGTGGCATGACTCAGCCAGAAGAGATGAGACATTTCAAATGAACAGGATGTGTTCAAGGGGCAAACAGTGGCAACCTCGCATGGGTGAGGTTTAAACTGGCATCCTTTGGATTACTAGTCCTGTACCCTAATTAGTAGGCTATGACTGACCTTGAGATATATCTTAGAATACCTACAGCGGGAGCTATTTTTGTCAGTATTTGATTGGACTGCTACAATAGTTCAGAGTCTAAAGTTTTTTAGTTTGTTTGTCCTTGGAAGGACTCGTAAAATTCCCACATACTGCATCACGTCTCACTTCACTCAGAGTCGAGCCGAGCTAATTTCATTTCATGAATATCTAAGCAAAAAAAAGCAACATCTACCTTCAGGGCTAGCGGGTAGCGTTCCTTCAGAACTCATCAAAAATCAAAGCAACAGATATCAACATCTGCCAAACGGCCTCAAATCAGCCCGCATACAAATGTGGCTGGTGTGTAGATTAATCTTTCACGGGTCCCGTGGAGCAGAGAAGCTGACTAAGACCAAACCTCGTGATGAAAACATCTAAACAGGGCGTAGGTAAATTCGGAATGAAATGGGAACTGGATTCGGAGGGGAGCGTGTTCGCGGCCTGCCATGATGCCGACGTGGCTTTGAAGTCGCACGTCGACAGTCGGAGCCAAATTCACTTCAGAGGCCGTCTGCTCTTTCAAGTTTTTCGTCGAGTGTCCAGTCGTGGGACCAGCTGCTGGGAGAAAGATAACCAGCGTCCTGTCAAAACACAGTGAGCTCTCTCTCACACACACACACACACACACACACACACACACAGACGTCTGTGCTTGTATGTGTCTACGCCCTGTCCTTCCTTTACAGTGTGTGTGTAACATGCTGTCATGATATTTTATTAACGAACATGATGCTGTAATACGTTGTACCACACTACATATGGAGGCATTGAACATCTGTCCGGACATCTGACAGTGAACGTGTTGCAGAGACTATTTTAAAATTCGTCTTTTTAGCCATAACAGTTTCCCATTTTCTAAAAGGGTTTGTTCGGACTGACCCCTTTTTTTCACATAAACAGAGAGGTAGCCTTATGCTTGCCTCCAAGTATAAGGAGCATTTTATCGATAGATGGATGGATGATGGATGGATGGATGGATGGTTAATTATTTGTCTTATGGAACTGACTCTGTTACTCTGTTGGTGGGTTGGTTTAATGATCTGATGGAACTGATGCCGTTTAATACTGGTGGTGAAACCAAGAATAAGACTTTTTTTTACTGATGAATGGAGGGAGGGAGGGAGGGAGGGATGGATAGAAGGATGGATGGTTGATTGGTTTGTTGGTTGGATAAATCTTTATCTGATGTAACTGATCCTATTATGTGTTGGTCAAACCAAGAAGGAATTTGATGGAGGAATGGTTGTTTGGTTGGTTGGTTGGTTTGATTTGATGGAACTGATACTGTTAACGATGGTAGCCAAGTGGGTAGACCGTTGGACTATCAACCAGAGATTGGCAGTTCAAATCCAGGCTCTGCTATGCAGCCACTGTTGGGACCTTGAGCAAGACCCTTAACCTTGTGTGCTCCAGGGGCTCCGTATGATTGCTGACCCTGATCTCTGACCCAGCTTCCAAACAAGCTGGGATATGCAAAAAAGTATATTATGTGTAATGACAAATAAAGGCATTCTTCTTTATTTTCTAATAAAGTGAATATTGGAGAAACCAATTATGAGGAACATTATTTTCTTCAAGGGATGGATTGTTGTTTAATTGGTCAAATGTTTAAATGTTTATCTGACAAAGCCGATACTGTCATTACAGTGAGAGGTGGTTGAATCAAGTATGGGGAGTGTTTTATAGAGGGTTGGTTGGTTAGATGGTTAATCTGGGCCTGATGGCTGATAATGTTATTAAGACGATTAGTGGTATGAGGAATAAATGTCATATTATTTCTCCTAAGAGGTTATAAAACCATAAAACATGGATGAAATCCACAGACAATGTAAAAACAAACAGAACCACCTTAGGTATATAACTAATACTCATAATATACCGTTAAATCATCACAACACACTATTAACCGGCACAAAACCTCTACGGTAATAGCGTTTATATGGGGGTCATGTACCTGATGCACAGTTCCTGGAGGTATAACTTAGTTTACAAGACAGTGTAGTTTACAAAACTCCAGTAATGCGTTGTTCCAGGGTTTATTATACACTGTACCATCTATGTAAGTGATCTGTGCTGGGATAATGTCACATCCGTTTCTGTCGTCGTGGAGAAGCATGTTCTAATTTAAATAGAATACATTTTCCGATATGTTATAATCAAACGGATTGTACGAGAGGAACGCGAGTAGTATGATATCCCTGGCAACACGGCTAACATTATCTTTTAATTAGATTTACATCATCTCACGGCGGTGGATCATCTGGAGTCTCTATTACAGACTCTTTTATTGAAGCCGGTGAGAGTGAAGCTCATTTCAAACTAAAATGGAATCCATTTATACCAGCAGATAAAAGGAACAGAAGGAAATAAGCTCGTCCTCTACAGCGAGTAATTGGAGAAACAATGCTTAAGATAGGAGGTTAACAAATTGTCTCTTTTAAACCCATTAGCACCAGAGTCCAATACATCCGAAAGGAGCCACGCAAGTGTTTAAACGCTGAAAGTTTGGAGTACAAGATCTCATCTATGAAGATATTTTTATCCTGAATGTTGATAGATGAATGGTTGGTTGGATGTGGTTTTTTAGGGTGAGTTTTTTTTTTATTATTATTTAGGGGTTAGAGTCTAGGATTCGAGTTGGGATTAGATGTTAGGGTTTGGGCTAGGTTTAGGAGTAAGGTAAGTGTTTGGGGTAAGTGTTTGGGGTAAGGGTTTGGGTCGGGGTTTGGAGTCAGGGTTGTAGTAACCCTATTAAATAGTAAGCACTAAAATAAAATAATTAACTAGTGTGGCTAGTGTCACCGGTTGGCTGGGCGCTCCCAGGTGGACACAGTTGACAGGGCCAGAGCAGACAAGAACTGGTCACTTAGTCTGCTGGGTGGGATTCTCCATACACAAGATTTAAATCTACAACTCAAATCTAAGTACAGGCGAATGAGAAGTGGACTGAGCATGCAGCAGTCCGCAGCAGGGGAAGATGGATTGGCTAAAGTTAACTTTAATGAGGGGGGATGCATAAATAAATTAGCAAAATTAATAATACAACTCTTTTCCTATTTGTGCCAAGTACCAATACAGACTCATGTATTAGCACTCGTGTGCTATGAGCTAGCTTTATTTTCTGTCCTGTAATTCCCAAATTGAGCTCGGTGTCATTACTAACATAAACACTGTGATATTTTCTCTGTAATCGTAAGTACACATTGAAAAGCTAAATGATTGCAGAGTTTAAAAACACACAGTAATGACGACGTAGGTTCAGCAGCTCCCTCTCGCCCTGATGAAGATCTAGAGCCGAGCGAGGAGGTGCTGATTGATGGCCGAGGTGGAAAGTCAAGGGGCTAAACAACACCGAAAATGCATAAGCACAACGGCCACAGCGACGCCTCTCAGCAGACGTATGCGATTACATACATCACCTTAATGAAAACAAGATGCTAATGTGCTAATTAAAGAGAAAAACGAGGGCCGGGGAGCTCAAAGGAGCTTTGCTCCAAGGAAGAAAGGATAACAAAATGAGTTTGATAGAGGAATGGATTTTTATGGATGGATGGATGGATGGTGTGATAGGCCAATGTATTTATTTATGAGGCTGAAAAAACACCTGACATTCAATTCAAAACCACAGACAATTATATGGACTAGTAATCCTTGGCATTTGATTAAAAATAACAGTAATAATTTAGCTTAGCATTAACAATGTTCCAGGAACCTGAAATCTTAAATCTTTCAGCCTCTTAAAGCCACGAACATGAACATTACACATCCTTTGTTTAAACATATAACAGATATAACAGATATGATATACCCGTGCTTTGACAATCTCCAGCCCTGTTTTTTAATTTCCTGTACCAAACATTATCTTCTAATCACACACACCATTCACGGGCAGTTTTGATTTCAGGTTCTAACCCTCAGCATGGACGTGGCCCCCTGACACGACATCGCTCCCATCTGGGCTTCCCAGCAGAAGGTCAAAGATGCTGCGTATCTGATTAAGATCAGGTTTAGAAATGAAGGCCGGTCTGATACTGATCTGTGTCGCCTGCGTATCTGTTCACATGCGTCAGAGCCGAGATTCTTGACCTATGCAAATGGGGCATCAGATGAGGCTTCAGATGGGGTGTAATGGACTGTAGGAAAGCAGTTCTTAATGGAAGACTGGGCACATGTTTGGACAGGCATACTCAAGGGACCAAAATAAATGCGCGTTCATTATCATTTCTATATAATTAGCATGTCAGCGTTAGTTCTAACTTCACAGATGCAGGTTCTGCACTTATGTTATTTACTATTGTTAGATAGTCTGCACTGGAATATAATGTTTCAAAAATTTTAATTACGACTCCAGCTCTGGACTGGTTGGCTAATGCTCCTAGTGGGCACAATTGGTAGTACCAGAGCAGACAAACTGGAGTCTCTGATACTGCTTAAGGACCCTGGTTAGTGGAAAATCTGGAGATCAGTGTGTGACTCTCCATATGAGAGACTTGTTTCCTCTCTTTTGGCCACCTCATTTGTTTGCGCCTCCTTGCAGGCTTTGGGTTATAAGGACAGTACGGATTCATGGACCAGTGCCGGATAAATAGGGAGGAAGAGCATCCGGTGTAAAAATGATTTTGAATTCTTAATGCAGATCACCATCTGCTTTGTTGATGAAAAGAAAACAAACAAAAAAATGATAATCCTGATAATAGATGCAAAATTACATCACAGACCTTCCCTAAAAATTCAGCCACACTTTTCAGAGACAAATGGAAGGCCCCGTTTCCACCCTCGAGCATGCCCCTCAGCCAGTGGAAAGAGCACCGAGCACAAAGTGCTACAGCCTGTCTCTCGGGGTGAGACTTTCTCCCAAGGACATTTCTACATATTCATGACCGAAGCAAGCGGGGGCCTGGAGAGGCTTCTCACTTTAATGATTGAGGTTTGGGGAAGGAGAAAAGAAACGAGGAAGAAGTTCACTCACCGTGCCGTGAGATTAGGAATAAAGGCGGTTCTTGAGAACCTCAAACTTCTTGGGATCTTTCATCAAGACATGACAGAGATGTCCGAGTACTACCCTGACCCCATTGTTCCCCAGACTTGACCACTTTGACAGTCATTTTGGCTCTGTGGATCCTCCCTCGTACCCTTTCCAGTGGCTGTGGGATGCACTGCGTTCAGCATGGCTCCAGATACCCATGGAGACCTACCAGGACCCTATTGAGTCACTCCAAGCCAGTGACCTTTTGATTACTAGTCCAGCACCTAACCACAATTTTAGCAACTGAAAGACTTTAAGGTGACCACCCAGCAGTTGTGAGGCTTGAACCAGCAACCTTTTGATTACTAATCCAATACCTTAACCACTACACTTGCCTCCAGAATTTTGGCAAGTGAGGGTCCAGCAAGGGCTTGATCCAGCATCCTTTCGATTACTAGTCCAGCACCTTGTCTTACTATCCAGTTCATTAAAATTCAGTGTCTCCAATTAACCTGACTGCTTGTTTTTGGACTGCAGGACCCAAACTGGCCCACTGGTAGGTCGAACCCATGACCTTCTTGTCTGTCCCGAATATTTCCGGACAAACGCCACCCTCAGGCAACAAGCCACCTCAAGGAGGACCGGAGCGCTCAGGAGCCCACCACTGCTCCAACATATTTTCATCTTATTCAATAAAACACACAAAATGTCGATTTTTGTAATTAGATTTCTTGAAATAATTATAACAGGTAATGAAAATGACCGAGAGGACCTTGGGCCTACAGGACGGGGGCGATTTCCGTTCGGGGCATTAATTGCAGTCAGATTTGCTGATTTATTTTTCCTTTTCTTTCTCTCGTCCGTCTTCTGATACGATGTGCAGTGTTCAGAACCCCCACAACCCCCGACCCCCCACCACCCCCTCCTCCGTCATATTTTCATTCTGGGTAGGACGTATGATCTGTGATCAATCCCGTGTGTGCTTGTTTAGCCGAATCGATAAGCGGAGGAGGACCGGCCATGGGCTCGGGATGAGGGCGGACGTGCCAGGAGTGCTGCTTCTGTCTGATCCATATTACTGGAAGAGAAAATAGGAAAGCACACACCCGGGCCGCGCCAGGACCTGTGCTGTGACAGCTCCCATTCTTTCTGTGCCAAGTGTGTTGAAAACAAAGACACGCAGCTTTAGCTGAGCCAGATGCCACCCTTTTTGGCATTTTGAACGGTTCTGATGCCGGGGTACAGATTTTTAGAGCGCCGGCATGCTGCCTGTGTGTAGACTTGGACCGAGGGCCGTCAGAGTAACCACACCGGCATGGAACACCCATGGAACAGGGCAGAAACGCACTGAACCGGATGCCAGTCCATCTCAGTGTCGGTCATGTCTGTGTGGACGGTTGGTCGTCTGTTAGCACAGGTCGGATTCAGACCCGGATTCCTAGAGAGAGATGAGCAAGCAGGTTTGTAGTGGACTCTATGGAGACCATGCCAAACTAGCTAAAATGTTTATGGATCTTGCTTTGTCCATAGGTGTACTGGGGGCACATATTTTTGATCATCTCAAGGCAATTCATGCTAATTCACACCTAAGGTGTGTCTCAAACCAAAAAAGGGGGCGGGGGCACAGAGAAAAATAGTAATAATTAAGTTAAATAAAATAAACTTGTATGAGAACGCCCCCATGTGGAGGCTTTTTAATGTCTTGTAAAGCACAGTTGGACCAGATTGTAAAGAACAGAGCACCTGCGTTCAAGGTACAGACTTCAAGTAAATAATCTGGATTGACACATTCAGGCTTACCACCCACACACACCCACTCAGACTCCAAACACCCTTGCGTGGGTCAGCGGCGTGTCAGCGACTCCTTCAGTAGGGCCACGAGGTTGGTTTTTAACAGGAGGTCTGGTCTCAGCACTGCACATTGAGAGCCTGAATAATGCATGAAGCCGGAGGTACGCGTGGCTCATCGGGGATGAAGTGGCTCCCGGGCCCCGGCGCCGCTCGGTCCACGTCTGAAGGTGAGCTCGAGCCTCGGCGCTCCAGAGGTAACTTTCACGCTCTGCTGGGCAAACATTTCCCAGGTCAGACTTTCAATTACACTGAGAGCAGTGTGGACTCACATTCAGGTTAACCATCTCTCCCACACACACACACACACACACACACACACACACACAGTTAGTGGACCCACACCTAACAAGCTTAGTGTAAAGAATTAGTGGGAAGAGCCGGCCAGCAATAAAAAACTCACATAACATCACTGCATAATAACGGCTAGTGTGACGCCACGAGAGAAAAAAGAAGGAAGGGAGAGAAAGTAGAGAGAGACAGAGAGAGAGAGAGAGACTGAAAATACATAAAAAAATAATACACCTAATGGTTAAAGTCCTGGACTAACAAGCAGAGCATCACTGGTTAAAGCCCCACCATGGCTAGGTTGATGCTGTTGGGCCCTTGAGCAAGGCCCTTAACCCTTAATAGCTCAAAGTATGTTCAGTTATAATTTTATGTTGCTTTGGATAAAAGCATCTGCTAAATGTAAATGCTAAAAGAGGATGAGTGAGGGACTGACAGAATTCTGACCCTGACGTGGTTTGGTGATATGAGATCAGTGCAGCAGTGTGTGTGTCAGGGTCGGAGCCCATCGTTGTAGTCAGAGAGCTTCTTCTGGTACCATGAGCACGGCTGAAGTGGCTGAAGCAGAGCCGGCGGTGAGGGGAACCTGATGATGTGAATGTGGATGAGAAAGCATCAGACTGGAAGTCAGATCTGTTGGGTTTAATTAAAGAGCGAGTGTTAGTGGTGAGCGGTGTAGTCTGTCGGTCCTCTGACACCTGACATGTTCTTCCATGACACCGACCCTGTCAGAGCGAACAGAGCAGAGAGAGAGATGAGCATGTTAAACCAAACTTACAAAGAATCAAGAGAGAAGAGCACAGTTCACCCAGAGAGGAACCTGTGTAGAAGCACCATACTGTGGGAAGAAATGAAGGAAGAGACGGAGAAAGATAAGGAAGGAAAAGAAAAAGGGACGATGATTAAAAAGGAAGGACCAAAGGATAGTGAAAAAGAAGAACCAAGAATTTTGGATGGAAGAAATGAGTTCAGAGGTACAGGAGGAAGAAGGAAGAAAAAAGAGGCAGAGAGGAAAGGAATGAAGGAAGGATGTATAAAAAAAGAAAAAGAAAGAAATAATACGAGGAAGAATAATAGTTAAAAGGAAACAATGGAGGGAGGACAATAAAAATAAATGAAAGGAATAATAATAAGAAGAAATTAAGGAATAAGCTGAGGCAGTAAGGCACAATGAAAGAAACAATAAGAAAGGTAGAAAGGATATTAAAAAGGACTGGAGGAAGTCAAGTAGGAAGGAAGGAATAATAACAAGGAAGGGAGGTAGGAAGTAGGAAGGAGAAGAAGAAATAAAAGAAACAAAAAGGAAGGTAAAAAAAAGATGGAAGGAATAATTCATTTACTTATACGATAATCATCCATAGTAAGCAGACGTACACATTTTAAAAGTTTTGTAACATTTCTATAAGTCCAGTGTTACAGTCCCATCATTCCCATGGTCATTAATGTTTCCCGTGCCTCTCCACGTGCTAAAAATAAAGGAGTGCTGACGGACACATACCAGCTGAAAGAATGCTAATGAGCTTTCAGACGCTTCCTCCTCCTCAGACGGTGCCAACCCGAATTAAACAGAGGTACGGACGGGCCGGGAGTGTATTTCCATGCGGATTTAATTACCGCAGATAAAACCAGATTCCTCAAATAGTGATAATGGTAAATAAACGACGGCGGGTTACGTCAGCTTCTTTCAGCCGAGCCGCCGGAGACGGAATTCACCAGAGAGTAATCGGAGCATGAGCGTGCTCATTTACTTTGACTTAACGAAGCGGGGCTGTGTAGATAAGAAATAATGACCTGTCAATTACTCGCCAGACATTCTGTGGGGTCTGAGGGGCGTTCGCGAAACCCTAGCGACACCCTGAGAACTTCCATTTTGCTGCTGAGTGTGTGGACACACCTTGAATTGTTTCGACATCTCTTGATATATT
>JAYDZG010000014.1:2568393-2580539 GCA_034509265.1 Microcambeva bendego
TAGACACCTACTACAGATACTACTATTTAAGGCCAAAAGCTCAGTCTAGTGTTCCCAAACTTTGGCTCTTTCGGTTCTGACGGTGATGTCAGCGGTGTGCAGATGGAGGCCGGGTAACTAATTGAAGGTGTTAACTGGACGTCTGCTTGCTCGAGGACACGTTTAATTAGACACCAGGTGCCAAGGGAGGCAAAGGAGCGGACAAAAGCAATAATACTCCGAAACACCAGGACTTAGACGGCACTGTTTTATCTTTTCTACTGACCACTGTTCACCTGTCATGTCCATAACTGTGTAGAGAACAGAGAGGAAAGGCGGGAGGGAGGAAGGATGGTTAAAAAAAGAATAAAGTTTCAGAAGGTAGAAAGGAAAAAGGTTAGGACAGAAGAAAGTTTAGAGGGTGAGTAGGAAGGAAACCTGGAAGGAAGAAAGGATAGAAGGAAGGAAGAAAGTTTGTCAGTTCATTCATAAAGAAGGAAAGGAGAAAGGAAGAAGTTTGAAGGAACAAAGTTCAATTGTTTGCTTGGAAGGAAGTTCTTTCAGAAGAGAAACAAAGAAGGAAGAAAGTTTGTTCTGAAGGAATCACATGTTTACAGTTTTAGTTAAAAGTGGCTGAATAAAGAAACATCAGAACATGAAGCGATCACATGATGCTCACATTACACCTGGGGGAAAAAATCCATGCTAGGTCAGATACGTAAAGCCCGAGACCGCGACGTCGCTCCACGTCTGCAGCACATCTGCAGAAAATGTCAGATCATCCAAAGGCTCATTACCGAGCCGAGGAGGAGATCTTGCTGCTCTGCGTTTGCTTTTCCGAGGAGCGTAAGATGAATGGAAGCAATACTCCGTGTTCTCCACGTCGCCTTATGGAAACGGTTTCGGACCCGCCCGCCTCCCTCCGTCAGGAATTTATAATGACGTTTAGCTAGCTGAGCCCGAAATGCCACGGGTAAAGACGAGTCATATAGAGGCGGCGAATAAATCGAATCAGAGGGAAATATGCGTAGAGGCCTGTAGGTTGAGGATTAGCCAGATGTTACGTAATCCATACTCATCAGAAATGATGATCCTGTTGCTGAGGATATTTGGATGATATTAAACCTGAGGGTTTTATCTTCTGAAGGATGGCCAACTGTTCCTCTCACTCCTTTTACACCTGTTTTATCTGTGCTCATTCATTTTATTTAATCCTATTTGTTTCTGTTTATGAACTATACTGTAAGATGTGTAAGAAGTGAGAAAAGTACCATGGTCATTCAAGTCTGGGGCTATTTACGTTTCAATTTTATCATTATATTAACTTAATTATTACTAAATTGTTATTGTTAATAATTTTATGAATTATACATTTTATAAATTAAGGTAACTATAACATTAATTATTACTAATAAATTTATAATATTTATTAATAATTAATAATAAATTAATGAATAATAAATAAAATAAAATTGTTTATTATATATTATATATATACTATAGTTTTAAACACAAAAAATCAACACAAAGATAAAAAAATAATATATTTAAATAAAATATAATAAAATATAATAATATTTAATAAAAATTAATTAAACACATTTTAACAGGCACATAAAAACGTTACAGCTCGTAAACCACAGTTGGACCAAATCGGCACCGTTAATTAATGAGGTTAATTAACTTAATTTCGGAAAGGAAGGAAAAGTATCGTGGTCATTTAAGTGTGTGTATATATATGTATATATTTATATTATATAAACATATACGTATATCCATTCTTGCTCTCCTCATTGTAGAATGGAGGTCAGCATCATTAGAATGTAATGGGGTAATCGGATGAGCCTGGAGTGGGAGGAAAACTTCAGGAAAATTACAAACCATGTTTAAGTTCTACAGCGTCAGTAAGCGTAAATAAGATTTGCAAATGTGGAGCATCGGGACACTTTAAGTGCATTTGGTAAAAAATAAATGAATAAAAACCACTAAAAATATGAGCGAATTAAAAGCCGAGCTTTTTTTCTCACTCATTCTTATTCGCTCATATATTTTGCATGAAGCCGCATGTGTCCTCAGCTGTGATCTCAATGTCGTTCGAATTAGAAAGAGCTCGCGTCGAGAAAAACAAGTGAGGATCGTGACACCACCTTCAAAATGAACATCGCTGGGGCTTGTTGTGGGGGTGGGGTGGGTTGGGGGGGCTTTTATTTTGATAAAAATATATAAACTGCAGCTCTTGTGGGGTTTTCCCGGTCTGCAGTGGACAGTATTTATGAGGAAAAGTGGTAAACCGGCGACAATGTCATGGGCGAACAAGGCTCATTTATGCACATGTGGTCTTGAGCTCCTGTAGCTCAAGCTGCTGAAGAGGTTCACGCAGGTTCTGATAAAAAAGCTGCTTAACATTTCCCATTATTATTAAAATTCCATTTTTGAATAAATAATGCATTTTTGTAAAAGATTTAGTCCTCAGTAAGAACTTCCAATATGTGTTGGAATTTTAGTCTTTTAATTATTGAAAAATGGTTGAAAGACTCGCCACTGATTTACTATTAACATTCCAGTTCACATCTGTGGAGGGAAAAATCATTTTTTAAACCTTTCATGAAATACCTTTCATTCCCCTTCTTTTTCTTTTTTTAATAATTGTATTTTAATTATGGAAAAGGTTAGAACGGTCTGCTACGATAATTAAAGACACTCGCTCAGGTGAACCTTTGGTGGATTTAATTATCACATACAGCGTGGTCACGTTATTATGACCGCCAGCTAATGTCCAGAGCTAGATGGCATGGCAGTAGGTTATCACGTGTATCTGGAGCCGTGCTAACTGCAGTGCATCCCACAGCTGCTGAAGGGAGCTTGCGGGAAGATCCACAAAGCTCAACTGGGTTCAAGTCTTGGTTAATTACAAGGTCAGAGGTTGTTTTGTTTTTGTCTGAGAGCGGTACTAAGCTATCAGTTCTGCTGTGTTCCGCTTCTGAGGAGACTCTGAAGGGTTCTGTAATGTAAGTCTATTAGCACACTGACAGGAAATCTGACCAATAAGAAGTAAGATGTTCTCTAATGGAGGCGGGCTCATAGCTGTCTGGCCCTGTCTGTCTGTCCATCCATCCGGTCAGCAATCAAAGCTGCAACCGTGGAAAAGCAAAGTCCCCTAAAAGTCCAATTTTTTGTTTTTCGAAGCCACTGGAGTTCAGACCCCGACTCTAATTGATGTCATGAATCAATAATTCATGCCGATCACAATGCGTGTGTGAGGAGTGTGTGGTCCATCGTGCCTCTGGCGAACCGGCATGTGGGTTTATCACACGGACCCGCAGTCCAGCCTCGACTCTGGCTTATCAATTCCTGAAGCAATTAACGGCTCAGCCAGGCGCTCGACAGGCTGGATCTGCACAGATAAGAACCGGAACGGAAAATGTCACCGTATGTGCGGGGACACGGACGGGTCGAGACGTGTGTGGGGTTTATAATTTCAATTCTTTCATTAATGCACATGTTTTTCTGCTTCGTATTTTGGAGCCATGAAGGTTTATCTGATACCCACCGATCAGACATAACGTTATGACCGCCTTCCTGGTATTGTGTCTGCACCGTTTTGCTTCAGCTGGGATGCTCAGCGTGTCCAGTGACTCAGTGAAGGGGTCTGGGTACACACTTCTTAAGTTGCTGCGTCCATGCGAGAGTAATTACAGGAATTATTATTCGGGGCCTCTTTCGAATGAATCTGTCTGTATATCAAAAGCTGGTCAAATCCCTGTGGGAGCTGACTGTGTGTTGTTATGAAAAGACGAGATTTACAGGATTGATTGCAGACAGAAACTGAAGATTACAAATAACATCTTGTGTAATGCATTTAAAAAATTCAGATAACTTTATTCTCACGGGAGCTACGGCAGAATATTCGGGGCCTCTTTCGAGTGAATCTGTATAACATTCTGGGTGGAATTTATAGCATTCGGATCCTGAATAACTCAGTGTAGGGGGGTCTAGCTTGACCCAACAACCCTCCGATTACCTTCCCTGTGCTTGTTGTGGCATGTTGTTGGCTCTGGTTAAACACAAACCTGAACGTGAGCGAATCCCATGTTTCTGTGTTAGAACAAACCAATCGAGCAGCGCCGGCCGTGTGAGCTCCCCTGCCTGCTCGAACCCGGGCGTCGGCTGAGCCTCGTGGAGGGCCCGGGGATAAACAATTCGCCTCCGTATACACCGAACCTGATGATGGGGAACGTTAATAATCCGGTCACGACGCGCTCTGGTATTTGCACAATTATCTTTGGAGGAGGGAACGTCGGGCGGGGAGGTGGGGGTGGCGGGAGCAACTCATTTCAAAAATGGCTCCGCGCATAGTGAGGGATAATCATATAATTTGCAGATTTAATTGGAAATATAAATCCCGGCGCACACACCATTAGGAGGAGCGTTAATACACACCTCTGCGCTTGATGCATGGTGACACTTGGCGAACGCGCCGGGTCAGTGGTGTCACTTTTAAATATCACGTCCTCCCGAGGAGCCCGAATTAAGCTCTCGCTCCTCCCCCGGTTCCTCTCTCTCTCTGACTCTGTTTGTTTCGTGGTGTATTATTTCCTTTGTCTGATGGCGCGTGTCACCGGCGTGGCGTCACATATTCGGTACAGAAACGGCACCGCCGGATCGTATTAGCTCGCCTCGCCGTTGCACCCCTGGAGCCCCTGGAGCCCCTGGATGAGGTTGTTTTAGAGTAATGACATTTAATCTACATTTAAGTTCCTCTCCTGCTTTTTTCTCCTCCGCTGGAGGAAAATCCATCCGATAAGGTGGTGGATTCGGTGTACATCTCCACACCCGCACACGTAATGCTTTATCAATAAAGCGGTCGAGCATCGCCTTTTCGTTGTTGTTTTTTTTATTTAATGGACTTAATTTACCGAGGCGAACATGGCTTAGCAGGCTCTCAGATGTGGATGGAGTAGAGGCGGGGCGAGGCAGAAGGGAGGACGAAGCCAGGGAAAACTAAGTATAATAATATAACCTAATGGTGAGGGTACAGGACTAGTAATCCTCACCACAGCTAGGCTGCTGCTGTTGGGCCCTTGAGCGAGGCCCTTAACCCTCAATTGCTCAGACTGTATACTGTAACTAAGTTGCTTTGGATAAAGGCGTCTGCTAAATTCTGAAAGTGTAAATGTAAATATTATCTAAGAGTTCACCTATAGGACGTTTTCGGTGTCTCCGATTAACCCGAGGAGGGATCCACGTGGACACGGGGAGAACATGCAAACTCCAAACAGAAGGGACTCTGACCGCCCTTTCTGGGACTCGAACGCAGGACCTTCTTGCTGTACACTGACCAGGTGTAACATTCTGAACTCTGATGGGTGAAATGAATAACACTGATCATCTCATGTCACGGCACCTGTTAGAAGGTGGGATGTATCACACAGCGAGTGAACATTTACCATTAGTTGATGTAAGAAGCAGGAAAAATGGCTGAGCGTAACGATCAGAGACCAGCGGGTCGAGCTCCTCCAGAACCGCAGCTCTTGTGGGGTGTTCCCGGTCTGCAGTGGTCAGTATCTATATTAAGTGGTCCAAGGAAGGACCGGTGGTTCATATATATATATGGAGGGTCATGTCAGGAAGGGCATCCGGTGTTAAAACTGATCCTGACCTGCTGTGGCGATTACTGTAGAAAATTGAGTTTTTTGAGGGTCTAGTTTACATTGAACAAAAATTTGGTACATAGTGGTGATCTGTTAACTTCATGGGAGGCCGAGGCTCATTGATGCATGAGAGCAGCAAAGACTCAAGAGCTCAAAAATCAAATATAATAATGACTTTGCTAATCTACATTACTAGACGTTGTAAATATATTTGAAAATAGATGAAGGAATAAAATCCCTTCAAACATCTGACAGTAGAAAACATCTCACTCAGCAGCACAGACACCAAGGACGTTTCTTTCTCTTTTTTTATTTGTACTTATTTATTTATTTCTCCAAAAGCTCGGAGCTAAATGGGGAATAAAAAACACTCGCTCTTCAAACGGGAGGAGCCGATAGGCTGGAGGAGTGCGAGGACGCTGATAGTGATGCGAGTGTGAAAGCATGTCGGCGCGGGACGCTGGTGGAGGTGTGAGCCAGCGTGAGTGTGTTTGTGAGAGATAGAGCACGAGTGGGCGGGTCTGTTTTTGGGAGAACCACAGGGGGGCCGGCTGTTTGTTCCACTCATTATTTAGAGCGGTTCAAAGCGCTGGCTGAGGGTTTTACAGCTGCACCACATGTTCGAAAGTATGTGGACACCAGACGGTGAACCATGAGATCTGGAGGCATAAACATTTCTATTGGAAATAGGACTGTCTTTATTTTTGGAGTGTGCCTATGGGGATTTGTGCCCATTCCGCCCAAAAAACCATGTGTGGTTAGGGCCATGCAATTTCTTCTGGAACAGGGTCTTCTATAATCTGTTACATTCAGCTGATCATTCATTCTTTTATTCATTCATTTATTAATTCTTTCATTTTGTCATTTATTTGATCGTTAATTCATTATTTCTTTCATTTATTAATTTATTTAAATAATTATTAATTAATTAAATTATTCATACTCTTACTCATTAATTTATTCTTTAAGTCATTCATTTATTCATGAATCCATTTATTTGGTTCATTCATTCATTCTTTCATTCCTTTGTTTATTCATCGTTTTATTCATTCATTCATTTTATCACCACTTTATAAAATTATATTTTGTTGCGGTGGACAGGGAGTTTTTACTTGTAGGAGGAAACCCATGTGGACAGATGGAGAACATGCAAAACTTCACACATAAAGGACCCTGACTACCCGGATGGGGAATCAAACCCATGCTATTTACCATGCTGGCTTTACACCCTGTGGCGTCCCCAAAGTAAATAATATGTCACTTTTTTATTATTATAATTGGAAGATTCAAAATCATCCATCATTTTATAATTGCAGTAGTTGTATTTATTATTTCTTTTAGGAAAGCATGACAGAATAATGAAGCAATGAGAACAGTTGCTGTGGTTATAATGTTGAAATGTTTTTCATTGCAGGAAGCTCGTAAAATGATGTAAATATGATCGAAATATTTATTTCGACCAGGCGCTAGTTATTATCCCGAGGTAATCGAAACCCCAAAGTAACGCAGGACAGGAATGTTCCTAAAAGAGGATGCATGGTTAATCCAGACGGAAATAAAATTGTAGAACGGCGCCTATAAAGGATGAAATTATCCCGGTTCCTCATGTAGAAGTAATTCAGACCGAGCCCTATAGGCACAGAGGGAAAGCATATGTTTTATAAGCTAACTTAATTAAGAATTACATTAAATTTTAATTACGGAAATATTTGATACGAAAAGTACTTGCTGAGCTCGAAACCGTTTAAATCCGTGGAATTGAGATGGAGCCGCGCCCACTGTTCGGAAATAACGGCCGAGAGTTTATTAATCGTATTTGGCTGTATCTAAGTTCCACCATTTTTGAACGCCCCAAGAAGCATTAAGAAAAAGAGAACCCTGGTATTTCTCTGGCGTTATCCATAGTGGGAATCAAACCGACACCCTCCACCTCTGCTCCCATCACAACGCACGTGCACGTCCCTCTAGCCTTCGTTCCTGAAACGCAGAGGAGGAAGACGCAGCAACAAAGACTACAGAGTCATCAGAAGAGAGAGAGAGCTGACACTAGAAGACGTTTAGAAGACTAAAAAAACGAAGACGTTCACACCTCGGCTAATTAAGAAGCGCTAGCTAAAGAGATGAGATCAGACACAACGGTGCCGGGTGACAAACATCCGCCGCGCTATTTTAAGGCCGGATCAGAGCGGCGTTCCCTGAATTAACACACATCGAGGGTGCAAAACTTTTTTTTTTTACTCCTTTATTGTGAAAACTGCCTGGCGAGATGCTTTTATTTGAGCAGCTTCTCATCATCCTCGCGGCTCCTGGTCACTAATGGGTGACCAAAAATGTCAAAACCGGTCTGATTAAATTCTATTTTAATGATGCAATTTGCACCAGTGTACCTAATTACCTCTCGGGGGTGCGGCTGTGGACTATTTTCAGTCTTTCAGACCTGGGATTTGAACCTGTGACCTTCTGATTGCCTTCTGTGTCACGACGATGCGTCAAGCATGTCTGTGGGAATTTGTGAGCGTTCGGTCGGAGGAGATCCGGTATTGGTTAATAAAGGCTGAACCGATGTTCCGGTTAAATTCCGGTTAAGTGAATTTAGAAAGTAAGGGACATCTCGGCGGGGCCACATACAGGAGACGGGCCTCATGCACAGATCCACCGAAGTTAGAGGGGGAGGATAAGAGGGGGTCGGGGGAGTGCACACAGACAGTTCGGCAATGCTTAAATCTGGGAAAATTGGGAGCAAAAGAAGTAACGATGCACCACGAATCGATTGATGAATCGACTCACGTGAGACTTGATTCAAATCGGTATTCCTGTTTAATGAATCCATATTCTTTTTAAACAGCAGAGGGCGCTGCTGCTATTCACCAGGATGTCAAATTCCTTCAAATTAGGCTTCATTCAAAACTCTTTTGTACCTGCCTATTTTTTTTCTCATTATTTACATTGATAAAAGATAATCACAAATACAGTATTTTATTTCTTTTTAATAGAAATAGATGAAAGGAAAGTTTATCATGGTCTGTCCTCAGCTCCATTTTGTTAAAAAGAAATCGTGAAAAAAACGTATCACTGTGTGGTTAGAGAAGGATGCTGGAGCAGGAGGTGCGCGGTTAAAGATGTCTCCTAAAGTCTCCTAAAGTCTCCGGGGACCGAAACCATGACACGGTGATGGAGGATGACAGCTCGATGTTTTAAAATAGCCTGGCGTCTCTCACCACCCGGGGTCAGTCTGACACAAATACTCTCTAATGAGGATTAATATAATCACAGGCTGACACGACATAAGGCCTGTGTCTCTAATCGTACCGACAGCCCCAAACTCCTTTATTTACACCTCTGCACATTACAGAGCTGAAAGAGTTTCAAGCACGGCTGTGGGGATTTGTGCCACTGATATTGGTTATAGTTTATATAGTTTATCTTCAGCATTCTAGCTGTAAGCCAACAGTGCCATTACAAATATAAATGTAGTTAAATACTCGTTTTTATCTCAAATTGTAGTGCAGAAAGTACAACCAGGCTTCGCTGGCTTCGCTTCAGCTCAGTGGGTTTGATTCCCGGGATCAGGAAGCAGGACCGTCGTGGAGCTGGGCTATAAATCTCTACTTCCAATAAAAAAAGAATCTAAATATCTGCAGGTCTTACTGTGCGAGCAGCTACACATGCCCGGCTTTTTATTCGCATATAAGTCTTATTTACTTGCTTTGTTTTATTCATAACTTTAGACTTTTATGAGTGGACGAAAGAGAAGGACCCAAACCCCCCCATCCCAAAACCTCCAGCACGGCCCGGCTGTGCTCCGGGTTATTGAATTGTAAATAAAGTAGTGCGTGAGATTTACTCTTAGAAAAAAAAAGAAGAACCTGGAAGGGACTAGAAACGCCCGGAGCCTCCGATACCCAGTGGAGCCTGAGCGTGTGTGTGTGTGTGTGTGTGTGTGTGTGTGTGTTCCAGCCCGACGTTAATTCATTTCCATTGCAGATCGAGAAGGTGCCATTAAGGCGAGGCCGAACATGAGTAATGTGCAACACCTGGACCTGCTCCTTTTGTCGCCGGTTTCTGGAACGCGGCGGTCTAATTACGCCGATTAGTATTTAGGAGGCAGTTCCGACTTAACAGCCCGGCGGTAACAAATGAGATCTGGGATCGCCGGAACAAATAATACATCTGCCGCATCCTTTTCTGCACCGTCACTGCTCGAGGAGGCCGGATTAATACTTCCTGATGTTCCAAAAGTATTGGCCCCCTTTTGGTGAGTGTGTGTGTGTTATATATTTTATATTTCGCCGTGAAGTCACCAGGGATGTAAACGAGGCAGCAAGAATCGATACGGATCGATTCACTTGGGGCACAGATTTGAATCGCCAATTATTTTTTTAGATGATTCGATATTCACTTTAAACCGCAGGGGGCACTGGTGCTACATATTTTTAAAACCAAAGATCAATCTGGGATTTTCAGCATGATTTGCGTCGATTGTTTCAGTAAATAAAATATAATGAACAATACTTTATTTTCCTTCATATTTTTTCTAACAAGAAATAGTGAAAGGAAACGTTATTAAGTTAATAACAAACCCAGCAGGTGAACCATATTGCATCGTGGGTCTCGTTACATCCCTACAAGTCACACTATTATCACCGCCGGCTAATATAGACCGGCGTGTGCGACACGGACAGCAGCTAGACGAGCTGTGAGAGGCTCAATAAGTAATCTGGAGCCAAGCTTACTGCAGTGCATCTCCCAGCTGATCAATCTGGGACGTGTATAGTCCTTCGACGTGACGCTGAAAGATCCCATCTGATCCAGGGAAGAGAATCAGCATCGGAATTTGATCGCATTTAGCTCCCAGATTGGTCATCTTTGTGAGAAACGTTGTGGACTGTGCAGCACTGAATGCTGGGATTGCTTTCACCGCTAATGCAGCATCAAATGAAGCTCACACTGAGGCCTGTCGGACGATTACAAAGTGCATCAAGCGCTGGCGCTCGAACCCGCCATCCCATCCACCTTTTAAAATCTGTTTTCCGTCCCCGGAGAGCTCGGCCTTTCATCTTTAAGACCTCAACTCAGAACAAGAGAGACTAATTGTTAAAAAGCTTAGCGGTTCGGGCGGATCTTATTTATATTCATTTCGTCCCGCAGCCATGAAACGATTGTTTGTGTACGGCGCGTAGCTATAAACGTTATTAACGACTGACTTCACGTTACAGCAGACACGAAACACGCTCACCGAGATCCTCGATGGTTCTCAGCTCTAGGAAAGTGTTAGCAGAAACGGCACTGGGATATCAAGGAGTTGTTTCATGGTTACAAAGGGGTCCAAAAAGTCCAAACATTTGTATCAGAGTCAGCATTGTTCAGCGGTTTGAACCACTTACCCCCTCACCCTCCGACTTGTGTGTAGCAGCCATATGCGTTTTTTCACCGGCACAATCGGCACCGCACACGGACAGACACGCCCGAACAACGCATGCTCCACCGACCTGCCAGCAGAGGTCGTAATTGCTTTACGTATGTGAGAGAGACCCCACCCGGCTCTTTTTAACCCCGCCCCTGTATGAACGTCAGGCCAATCGTCGTTCGCCCGGCCGACAGGCAGAGCCCTGACTGGTTCGAAGCGCGCAGCCTGGGCGTACGTTTTCATCATCAAAACGCTTCAGCATTCAAAAGTCTCCCAGCCGATTGGACGCCATTTCAACGTCGAACGAAATCTCAAAGACCTGGCGAGGAAAAAATGGCTTCGCGGAAGACATTTTTCATGTTTAAATTAGGGCTTGAAGAACTGGGGCCGACGTAGATCCCTGAACCGGCTTTTATTTATTCATTAACTGATTGAAAGAATGTGTGACTTTGTTCAGATGAGCCTCGCCCGAGCGTATTATTCCGTCCCGAAGCCCGTCCCGTAATACGCCACAATCCGGCCGGCACATTTCATTTCCATAATTGTTTTCCGAGCATGCGGCCGCTTCCCCGCCCCGCGCCGAATCCTGGGGTCGGGCTAATGGACGGCCGATTGGATTCTGCCTTTGTATGGTGTGAAATGATTTCCTCTTCTGTTCTTTGTGCCAGATCATGTCTCTCTCTCTCTCTCTGTCTGTCTGTCTCTCTCTCGCTCTCTCTCTCTGTCTCTCTCTCTCTCACTTTCACACTCTCTGTCTCTCTCTCTCTCTCTCTCACTTTCACACTCTCTCTCTGTGTCTCTCTCTCACACACACTCACACACACACACACACACACACTCTCTCTCTCTCTCTGTCGCTCTCTCTCAGAGTTTCAAGTGTCTTGGGTACCGTGAGTGTGTCCTGGTGCAGCAGCAGCAGCAGTGCAGCTTTACCTGGGCAGGTAATGAGGACAGTTCAGAGGAACCATGCGGAGGCTGAGAATGAAGCTGGTCAGGTAAGAGATCCGCGGGACCGAACCTGCGCGCGCACACACACACACACACACACACACACACACATTCACATTATATAATATGTGATATAATCTTGTCACACATGAATCCAGATC
>JAYDZG010000014.1:2586757-2597146 GCA_034509265.1 Microcambeva bendego
ACACTTTGACAACTTGTGTATAAAATATCAAATCTAAAAGCCTCAAGGCCGGAGGATTCGTTATGCCGCGTCCACTTAGGCTGAAACACGCGCCCTGGCCTCGGACGCCGTGATAGGATTCCGAGCTGCTCGGATCTCGGCCTTTTCCATCAGATCGCTCATTTAATGCTCGGCCCATGCCAGCAGCAGCGCTCCGGATGGCGGATCGATAGATGGGTTAATAACGTATCTAGGGAGCAAGATGAATGCGAAATGGCATTTAATTAGGGATCAATGTGTGGACGCTTTGTGTTGCTCTGGTACCAGCGTCCGTCTTCCAGCTATTACTGAAAGACGAGTCTGGACGTTCTCCAACACTGAGAGCTAAGTGAGACGATGGATGAAGGTAGAGCCAGTGGTTCATTTGACTTTTGTAGTATGGGTTCTGATGTATTAATAATGCTTTCAATTTAAAAAGCATGAAGATTATTTTCACGTCATTAAACTGTAGCTCTAATAGCTATAAAAGTGGTCGCACCATATTTTGGGGTGCGATTGTGAAAATCTCATTTAGTCAAAAGTAAGGAAATACTGATGCACCACAAAACGATTCAGGAATCGATTCACTTGAAGCACGATTCAAATCAGTATTTATGTATAAAAATATGTGACACGAAATAAGGTGAAAAGCAGATTCTTGCTAACAGATGCTAGTCACTATCTAGAATCTACTGAAGATGTTTTAGTGTAGCAAAACAAGACTAGGACACTCAATACCACACACAAAAAACCTAAAGCTAATTATGCTTTACTTACTTAAAATTACTGACATTCCCTGTAGTTGGGTGCTGCTAATAATAATGCTAAGATACGTTTTTTTCCTAACATAGGCTAGCTGCTATCCTCTAGAATGTACAATAGATGTTTTAGTGGTGTAAAAGCAAGACAGGCAGAATCTAGTACATGCAATACTACAGAGCAAAAAAAATCTAAAGCTTAAAATCTGAAAGCAGTTATAACTTAATTAGTAAAAAATCTTTTGACATTTTTACATTTCATCCAGATGATTTGCTAATCTTGGTTGATGCCTGCAAACAAAAAACCTTTAAATGAATTCCAGACGTGGTATTCTTGTGACGCTCATTGATCCAGAGAAGCCTCGCCTCTTCTCTGTGGTCAGACTAGGATTCCTTCAGGTTTGGCTTTAATTACATTTCTGAACCTTGGCGGCACCTCGCCCTTGCCAAGCCTTTCTCCTCTGTGACACTACTCCCCACCGGGCAAAGGAGGCATCTTCTATTATGAAATTTCCACACACACACAACCCTCCTCCCTTCAGAACTATCCCATCTCTACAGCCTGGCACAATGAGAACCAAAGATAAGAGTTTTCATTATCCGGCCGCCCTCTTGGGATCCCCATCGCACTTATTCTCTTTCTCTTTCTTCGTCTCTCACGACGCTATACCTTCGCTATCTCCTCAAAAGCCTTTTCAGGCACCAGGAGTCGATCGGTCGGCGGTCGTCCTTTTGTTTCCGTCCCTCGATTTTCCCGTCCCTTTTTCCTCTTTCTGGAAGGAGCGAAAGGAGAGGGCACCACGCCGTCCCGCTCTCCTTGACTCCATCTGTAATTTCCAAAGTGTTCTGAGCCACGGACGCACCAGGGGCGGCCGACTCCCCTGTTTCTTCGCTTTTGAAATTCTCTCCATTGTCTGGTGTGGAGGGCGATAACGGGGAGTCAAGGCAGACGGCGTTATCTCCTCGTCTCGGTGAAAAGGACTCTGTGTTCTGTTGGGCGTGTGTGTTGTTCGCGAGACGCGGCGCCAGGATAATGGCTTCAGACAATGTCGTCTATTGCGGAGAATACCCGGACTGAGCTGTACAGCTTCAGAAATGGGCTGTCCGGGCAATAAAAAACACAATTAAGTCAGGTCAAAATCATATTACACTTCACATTAAGCGCCTTGAATAAAAATAGGAATCTCTTTTTTTAACTCACCGGGTCAAGCTGGGTAAATGTAGAGTCATCTAAAGAAAATGCTAGTTAGGTGAAGTTAGGTGTTGCTAATAGTGATGCTAAGAAAGTGCTGGATTGTTGAATAAAAAGAAGTGACACGAAACCAAATGAAAGCAGATTCTTGCTAACAGATGCTTCTTGTAGTTCTCTTGAATCTACTGTAGTGGTTCCAATGTAGCAAAAGCTAAACCCAGGCAGAATCTAGCGTACTCTCTGATCCAATGCCGTTGTTGAACTGTGGCGTGAAGATATGTGTAAAGATAGGTGTAAAGCACATTCTTGCTAACATATGCAATTTGCTATCCTCAAGAATCTACAATGTTTTAGTTTAACAAAAGCACACAAAAGTCACACAGACAACAAAACCTAATGTTTTAAGCTTTACTCATTCAACTGGTATGATTAGTTCAATATTGCTGACTTGGTTTCCCTGAAGTTGAGTGTTGCTAATAGTGGTAAGAAAGTGCAACTGGGTTGAAGCGACTGTTGAATGAAAACACCGGGTTAAGCTGGTCACAGTCAAAATGGAACCGCTAAAGTATGTGAGAACTCAATTTTCACACCAAGTATGCAGAAGCCTTTTAGAGTGCCAAGGTCTCTGAGCTTGAACTCATCGGGGCTGGACCGAAAGACAGTTGTGTGAAAAAGATAAAAAAGACCATCCAGACTGGATTTCTGAGCAGCTGAAGTTACATTATCGCTAATAAAATTCTAAAACCTTTAGTTTATGGCTCCATGCCAGATAGTTCTGTTCCTGTGATGGACCTTACCTGTATGTACAGACATTATTATACTGAACGTTTGTTTGTTTTTTCCCCAGAATCTGATTGTTGAGCTGTATTTTGTCCTGGACGCATGTGAGAGCTCCACCAACCTCACGTTTGTACACTTTGGAAAACCATAGTCACATAACACAGTCAACCGTTGCAACATGAAGGCATGAACCAGAAATTCTCCAGGCAGGAACTCATGTCAGGTTCACTACAGAGTAAAGAACTAATTTTTTCATACAACATTGACCTACAATATGTAAATGACCCATGCTCTCTCTGCTGGAGAAACTCAAATCACATTAGTCGCCAGAGCTTAATTTGACCCTAAAAGGCATAATAAAAAAGCGAATCTGATTAAGAAAGATCACTGATCGTGTAAACAATTTTGTTCAGGCCTGAGGAGATCTTGCACCCAGGACTAGTCTGATGAATCTCGGCTCTGATAGGCCCGGAGATATGAGGCGACAGATCATAAATAATCACGTACAGGCCCGCGTCTCTGTTTTGCATAGCGCCTCACCAGGCACGGACGGGCACACGCCGACTCGCGGGGAGGCTAAATATGTGCAGATGGGAGAAATAATGCCAGAGCACCAACACATTTCCATAAATCCACTCCAATAACCCACGGAGCTAATCGTGCGATCCTACGGGCGGAAATCTAAATCTGACGCAATGATGAGATGCTTATCACATTTTACTGATTATGTGAACAAGGAAATACAAATATTGATGAGTCACCGTGGATGAAGTAGAGCTAAGTAATGAGGTTTGAAAGCAAGGGTCAGGAATACATTCGAGATCAGGCACCGAGCCCGCTGGCGTAAGGACTGTTTGAAAGGCTGCCAGTGCTCTACTGAGGGAAAAGGCAAGAGACGAGGAACAAAAGAGGCAGCAACGAGGAACTAAATGGACAGTAAAAGGTAGTGAAAGGTAGCTTAATGAGAGGCAAAGCAAAATCAAAGGCATCTGAATTCTAATGTGTGTTATTTACCTTTTAATCAATACCCAACATCCCATTAACTTTTAATGTGTGCTTCCTATTGAGGCCAATAATTGAATAGAGCAGGGGGAACTCTCAAGTGCTTTACCATTACCCGAAGAAATGTGTTCGCCGCTCGTCCCATTATTAATGAAAATGGAGCGCCCCAGAGCCGGCGTTTTACACAGCGCACCTCACGTGTTATGTGTTGAGTTCTGTACCCCCTCGTTGCCCAGAAAATCCCAGCGTTTGGCCTCTGCTCTGCCTCTTATGAGCATCTTAGGACGGTTTGGGATGTCGCCTTGGTGTTGCTTCCACTCAGGTGGTATAGAAATGAGATCGGATGGCTAATGAGGTCCTCCCAGAATGCATATCAGTTCATCCTGACAGTAGTAGAGAAATGTCCATTTGTGTGCCAGAAAGTTGTGTTCCTCTTTGAAAGGCATTGATTTCCAGAATCTGATAGAATGAAGACTCTTCAGTGAGGGACAGTGGTATCCTAGTGGGTAAAGCTTTGGGCTATCAACCAGAACACTGGATGCTTATATCCAAGGCTCCAGGTTATGCAGCCACCTTTGGGTCCTTGAGCAAGACCCTCAACCCTGTTTCTCCATGGGCGACGTACAAGCTGGGACATGCAAAGAAAGAATCTCGATGTATTGTACATCTTTATATGTCTATTTGACAAAGGATATCTTCTTCTTCTGTGTAGATTTTGGTGGGCTCTTCAACGTGCTTCGGAACCCGTTGTCACAAAAAGTCAACGGCTGCATCATGAAATTAAACCCGAAATTATTCTGTTCTCTGGATCGGAACTCATCCCAGTCGGATTACACTGAAAGAGTCGAATTTCTTTATTATCTGGTTGGTTGTTGGACTATTTTGTCTAGGACTCATCTGGAGACTCCAACAACTGCCCCTTGGTGATTAAGATTCAAGTTTTCTGAGCTCGAGCTCACCTAAGGTGACTGAAATGCGTGCTGTCGTTCACTTCTCAGCTTGTTTTCATGAAAAACAGGTGTGTTCAGAAATTTCAACATGAGTGGCGCGTGGATTCAAAGAATGCGTCTCGGCAAGCAGTTTAAACATTTCTGGGTCAATATCCTGGCAGCTAGGCTTCTCAAGTGGCACAAAGCCATTAAAAAAATTAAGGGATTATGAGCCGATCACAACTGTATCCTTCAGAACTAAGATACTGTAACTGACTCAAAAGTCTGAAGAGGAGGAATACATCTCACAGTTACGAAGATAAGACCGTGTAGTGTACGTGACCGTTAAAATTCCTCATACCCTTTAAGAACCTCCCGCACCCATCTCCAGAAAAATAAATAAATATATAAATAAACTAGAATAAGAATTTTAAAAGAATAAAACAACACTGTTCATTATGAAACCCAAAGGGTACCCAAATGTTATAAATAAAACTGATCATTTTTAATTCTATTTTAGCTGTATACTTATATTTTATATATGTTTTTTATGTTGTTGGTGGTGTCTTTGCTACCCTAAATGTAAAAATATATTATCTGACCGACTTTCTGTCTCACTCTGATGCCAGCCGCAGAAATGACATAAACCGGTGGCACATTCTCGCCATTCACCTGCATCATCCGCTCAGACAACATTGATGATCCCTCCCAGCAGGATGAAACCTCAAACCACAGTACAATAAAAACCTGAGACAGATCATAAATATTTTCGATTGGGTAATTGCACGATGGGAGAACGGAGCTCCTGTGCTTAAAGGACGTACCGCGCCAGATCCACCGGGACGAATCTGCAGGGACGGGGAAAAAATGACAGAGTTTACTCATATCAAAACTACTATTGAGTGCTGCCTGCTCCTCCAGAGATCACAGGTAATGACCAAATATATGAGTCCATTTTCTCTAACCTGTTCATATATTTCATGCAAGAAAGCCCGGGGATGTGTTTCTTTTTCCTGTTTTATGGTGCTCTAACCACAGAGAAAATAAAAACAAATCTTACACTCTAATGTGAAATAGTAAGATATGGTGGTTTCCTTTTTCCTGCACTATGATTGGTTAGTTTTTCTTTCTCACAATCTTAATGGCAATCAAAAACATAAGCATTTATTTAAGATTATCATATACAACCAGAAACATGAAGCATATATAAATATGTTTTCTTATTTACATCTCAATCCTCTTTTTAGCTTTGTTGTCAATTTGACCCGATTCAATGATGACGTCTTTACATAAATGATTGACATGAATTGCTTCATGTGAAAGGTATCCACAGCAGCATTCTCCTGTGCTAGTTGTGCTCTCTCTTTCTGCTCTCTCTCAACTAGAAATCACTTCTAATGTTTTGGTCAATGAGGTGTTGTAACATCATTTTCATTATGACATAGAAGAGAAGGTGTCTGAGACTGCGTGGGGACGTTTAGGAGGACCCTGATTACGAGGCTCCCAGCCACAAGCAAACACCCCACCTTCCAAAAAGTTATTATGGTCCATCTCCCACTTAAACATGGGGGTATACCCACTGTGTTTATAACAAAAAAGATCATTTAAGGAAGGTTAGGTAAAAGGGGGGTCGTTAATTCTATTTACATTATTTCTTATGGGACTTAAGACATAACTTAAGAACCAATTCAATTCGTAAGTCAAGGGTCTACTGTATATAAGTTTTGTACAGAACTGTGGCTTTTTCGACGGGTCATTGAGTTCCAGGTTGGTGAAACCCTGTCTGATTAACGCCCTGTCTCTTTTCCTGTTCTCTCTCTCTCTCTTTCTTTCTGGGAGCTGCAGGCCACCTCTCGATCACCGGCCTCGAAATCTGCTGAGTAATTCTCCCTCCCCTGGACCTTCGCCGAGGGAGGAGAGATTGAGAGAGGGCACAAAGCAAGAGAGACCGTAAAAGAGAGCGAGAGAGAGTGCAGGGTGGGGTGGGGGGGTGTGGTTTGCTGACGCTACCCCGGCTCCCAGGACTTGCCCGTAAATGAACTCATTTTTCATCCTGCCTTCCCCGTTAATGACTGGCACTTTGCTCACGCAGAGCGCGGTCCTCTGAAGAGCAAGCCGAGTGACAGAGCGCCATTCATCTTCACATGACGGGAGCGCCAGGCCACGATGTGCCAAACCATGCACACGCACACACACACACACACACACAAGAAGCATCCGGTTGTAAAACGCAGGCAGGTAGGGGGAGGGCTGCTGGCGGAGAGATGTGGCGACACTGAAGATGCCAGAGGCGCATCCGAGAGTGTCAGGCACGATGCTGATGTGAGACCCGGAGAAAGTAGAATAGAGCGACTGACAGCGAATTCCGGCGTGTGATATAATCGAATTATGATGCATGCTGGATTTGGAGACGATGGATCTGGAACAGACGTGCAACTGCATTTTGTTAAACGCGAGTGACAGACAGGCGTGTCTCCATTCCAAAAGTGTGTGTGTGTGTGTGTGTGTGTGTGCAAGTGTGTGAACAGTGCAACTTCATTATAATTCTGTTCCACCAAAATAATAACACAAATAAAATTAAAATATATTAGATGCATAAAAAACTATTCAGTTAAGCAATTGTCCAAAATATACAAACAGCAAACTAAATCTTTTCATCTTTTCAGTGGGTGGGATATATTACACCGCAAGCGAACATTTTATCCTCATAATTCCAACAGACGAACTAGCAAAAGTGAGACTGACAAAATATTAGGAGGGTGTAAATAGAGGTTTGTCTGGACCCACTAAAATGTAGTTCAATGCCATATCTAGGAACTACAACTTAAAAATGAAGCATACAACACAGAGGAAAAAAAGCAAGAACAAAGTGAGCCTCCATAAATGTAATCATAGAGCAATGAGCTAGCTTATAGCCGATTACTGAACTACTGGTCTTTAAACACTTCTCATAGGATATAGGTTATTACCCGATGCAGTCATGATTGAGAGGAAAAAAAACCCTGAATATTCTGAAATAAAAAGGCAAAGCACAAAACCATCAATAAACACCTGTGACCTTCAATTTTTCATAGTGCTGTGTTAAAAACTTTTTATTACTTGTTTTATCTTTATTTATTTATATACATAGTACTGTGTGTGTACTCTGTCTACCTGTCAGTCTGTTTGTCTATAATTTTCCTAATAGATGTAATTGTTCATGAAATACTGGTCCAATGTTTTATTTTTATAGGTCCAATCCTTAACACATATAACTTCATTCCTTTAAGAATAAATTATTACAATATTTGTTAATACATCAATTATACTCTTTTACTACAGGGTGTCTCTAAAATAAACTACCGCTGCACCGGAGCATAGGTGATGGCAAAGGGGAACACTTCTTATTTGTAATGAATGTAGGTTTTAAATAAACCAATCGTGGAGTTTCCCCGCTGCGCCTGCAGTCTGACCGGCACTAACGTAACTTCATAATAGCCTGGTGTTCTGACAGTGATTCATCACATGGCCAAAAGGTAATATTATAGTGCAGAACTACAGGCAGCACAATTAAATTAGCGCTTGACAGCGGGAGATGTTTGTCTCCGCCACACACATGCATTTTAATCGCCCTCCCCTCGAACTCCTGTTTCTCTGTTGTTTTTAAACTTCACATTTAAAGTTTATTTAGGATGAAATTCAAATAAAGTGTAACTACAGTGTAATCACAATTACACCTTTCATCAGATTCGACCCCGAGACCTTAATGCCTAATGCGCACATACATCAATCAGCCATAACATTAAGACCACCTTCCTACTATTGTCTTGGTTCCTCAGTAACCGTGCTGCACTATGTACTCCGACACATTTATATCAGAACCAACATTAACTTCTTCAGCAATTTGAGCTCGGACCACACGGGCATCAATCTTTATAGTCTTGGCAGTTGTTTCTCCACCGTTCTGTCCTTGGACAACTTTGACCACGGATACTGGACTAACAATCGGAATGTTGCTGCTTCAAGCCCCTCCACCACAAAGTTGTCACCATGTAACCCCTGAACAAGGCACTTAACCCTCAATTGCTGGTCTGTAATTGACCAAAACTAAACATGTGAATCCTTTCGGCTAGTCCTGTTATTGATTTAGCATAGTTTTTACACTGGATGCCCTTCTTGACACAACCCTCCTTTTTATCCAGACGTTGGACCAGCACTTTAACTCATTGGTTTGTGCATCATGGTGGACTGGGTGGCACCCAGCCGACGGGTGCCAACTCCAAGTTTAGACTCTCGGCGGAAACTCGTAATGCTCCACATGGGCACCTACTAAACATCTGTTTTATTTGCTTTGTACATTTTGTCCCAACAGTTCTTAAAATTATATTTGCCCATCAAAAGTTTAAGAATGTAATTTATTTACTCTGTAAATAAATCATCCTCATGAACTTTTAAAATGGAGAGCGAGTACCATGAGAGGGATTTATTTCTCATCCGGTGGCAGATGGACATGGCTCGGAGTGACACTCGGGCCGGAAGGCAACACCTGGAGGACAGCGTTTGGCCAAGGATGCACCTGTGACCATTAAGATCCGGGAACGGGCACGACAGCAGCCGCTGCCAGCTCCAGGGCCGAGCAGGACCATGCCAGGCTGTCCACATCAACCCTGAAACTCCACTCAGATCCATTAACAGCTGTGGAAAGGGGATGAGACATGCACAGTGAGTCATAGCCTAAAATCACTCAAAGCCAGTGCACACCCAGGACAATCTGCTCACTCTGATATCCACACAATTATGACCAGAGCGGGAAATAACAGATTGTTGGTGTTTTTTAGGCTGCTATCAGCAATCTGTTGTCACGTATTACGGCACCGCTAACACAGCTCGCGACATGCAGTATAAACGGAGCAGGATGTAGCAACTTCATATAAAACATAAAGATAATACATCCTGAATGGCAACACTGTACAATCTGTTCTCACTGTGGTTTACAAGATGTAACATAAAGCCTCATTTTGTGTCCATGTACTTATATTATTGTGTTTAGTGTAATTCTTCTATTGTTCTGAATATAGATTAGAGTCTATAAGAGCATGTAATTAAGTCACAAGTTTATTGTTGATCTCTTATCGCTTGGCCGAGTGGGAGGCCAGCGAGGTGGACCGGATGGTGAGTGTTAACCCTCATCCACCCCTCACCGTCTCGTCCGGCAGCGAAGTCCGCTCCTGACTCTGACCTGTCAGGAGTCATTACATCCACTATTAACTCATACTCGGCATCATTAAGCATGCAAATTGAAGAGGGATGATGGCGCCAAACTTTCAAACATAGTCTCACCCATAGGCATCAACTGTTTCTACAGAAGAACTATCTGGAAGCATTGACCTCTAGAGAGTGCATCTCACTTTGACATGAATGAACAGTATTGATTTCAGTGAATGGTGGAGATCAATGTGTCAAATATTTGGCTTAAACTGGACGCTTGACATTACAAGAGCGAGATTCTCTCTCTTGCACCAAGTTGATTGGCGCTCATAATTCAGTTTGACAATTCCAAATCCATTCCAAACAGTCTACTCTGTGTCACTTAACGTATAGTCACATTTCTGACCACGCTGAGCACCACAATCTTTCATGAGTTGACTGCTGAAAGAAATGTCTGTCAACAGTTATTTGGGCCACTACATTATCACACGACAAGTGCCATCCCAACAGTGGCAGCTTGGCA
>JAYDZG010000014.1:2688872-2699753 GCA_034509265.1 Microcambeva bendego
TGTGGGTTCTTCATTCATTCTCATTCTTCCCCTGGTTTGTCTGTGTTCCTGGTCCGGGATTTAAATCCTACAGCGAGGGAAAACAAGCATAAGGAATTCAGACCCTTTGTCTTTTTCTGTTTCCAAGAAGAACCGCTGCTGTAATTGCTGCCAAAGGGGTTTCTACAACCTACCAAATAAAAGAGTCACTTTTGTAAATACGAGAGCTTGAAATGTAATCTTTATTTATTTATTGATAATGAATCATGAGAATAGTCGTCACCTTAATGGCAGCATACGTTTCAAAGCACGCCCCAGTATCAATAGTTTCTTCCAACATTTATACCAATAAAGCATTTATCATTACCATTATTATTATTATTATTATTATTATTATTATTATTATTATTAGTATTATTATATGAGCAAGGCCCTTACATCTCAATTGCTCAGACTCTATACAGTCAAATTACTTTAAGTCCCTTTGAATAAAAATGCTTAAAATGTAAATGATAATAGTCTGGATAAGCCGAAGGAGGGAATTAAAAATGTGACTCACTCACCATGGAACAGTAAAATACTTTCTACAAGCCTTTCCAACAAATGTATTCGTAGGTCTGTATAAAACATCTCAATTTAGAGTCTTTTACTTCAGAAAAGTGTCTGTTGAACCTAAACAGCTTTATAAAGGAGCTCTATTTTCTAAGGTGGCACTTCTGGAAATGAAGGCACTTAAGTTCACGTAGATGGTACCTAGCACCCCTGAGTGACAGACTAAACCGTATGTTCAGTTATAATATATATCTATAATAAATTCTACACTGTAGATAATGAGCAGCAAGCAAACAATAAATGGATGATTACAATTACATAGCGATTGTCTAAAATCATACACTATATGTTTGTTTTTACTTTTCTTTATTTTTTTCAACTTATTTGTTTACCACCTCGTCCAATTTCTTGCTATTCATGCACGCGCCGTGCTGAGTTTAATTGCTGTGCCGAGGCAGTTTCCCATATGGGTTCATTATTGTGTTTGGTAGTAAAACACAGCAGTGTGTGATCGTACTCATCTATTTTTCTTATTTCTGTGTATTTTGGTGTTAGACAGAGGTGCCACAGGGCAAAGACGAGCTGGTTATATAGGAGAGCCAAGAGATGTTTGTATGCCAGGAATCCAGCATACAAAATGAGCAAACAAAGTCAGAACACACAGACATTTCAAATTATAAAACTTACAAACTTCACTATGCTTACATATTATGACATAGCCAAAAGTATATGGACACCCTGTTGGATATTTCATTCCAAAGCTGAGCACATTGTGAAACCGACTTCCTCTCTGGCTATGTGCTCTTGTGTGAAGTCTGCCTTCTTGTCCAGCCACATTATGATGCTGAGCAGCTAGACAGCAGTTCGATGTTCTGGTAGTGACTCAGTAAGGTCTATGCTGACTGCAGGACTTCCTGGAGGAAGCATGGGGCAGGATCCATAAAGACACCACAGCCATTGAGGTGCTCAATAGGGTTTAAGTCTGGGAAATAAGAGGGCATGTTTAGTGCTTGGAAAAGAAGGCAATATGGGGGATATGATCTCCAAGTATGTCTTGCACAACTTATGCGCCCACCAAGCCGGATCATGAAACGTGCCTTTTTTCATCACTGTCACTCAACAGTGTTGAAATTCAAGTTTAGTCACAAGTTATTGTCTTTAAGGACTTTTTTTTGGAACATGTCTTTATGTTTGGAACAATCAGGTACATGATAACGTGCCTGTATTAAAAGAAATGTAAATTCTAATTCCACAGTGTATAAAATTTCATGAGCATAATTTAACAGCAAATTAAGTAAAGCAGCAACATTTGATCAAATATGAAACATAATTCCAGACTACTCATTAAAAAAGGCTGTAGACGACATGGCAGGATGTTTAATTCAAAACAGACCTAGAAAAAGTTCTTAGGTGCAGCCATATCTGCTAAATGTGGCGTAACCAATCATCAACATAAGGAGAAACTAACTTTTATGGTCTAATATAGATGTTTGATTGATTTTATGTCTGTCTGTGTTTGTTTAAACCAGTTATGCTTTACAATATTTATTATGTATATTACCTGCTCTGATGGACTGGTGTTGAGTCCGGGGTGTTTCCTGCCATTAATGAATAATGAATTTTATGCAGTAACCAGAAATGCTCACTAGTCTTGTCTTGGCTGAGAAAGGCAAACAATTTCTGTTCCCTGTAGCTGAAATATTATAACCAGATTTGCTGGGAAATTATTATGAGACATTTCAGAGCCACCGAGCGCTGACTCACAGTTCAAAAACACAATCCTTCCACCTCAGAGGTTCAGTGGCGAGAACTCAAGTCCAAAAGTCCACTAGTGTGACTTTTTTAAACAGGTCTGGGCAGGGTCATAATTAGCTAGATTTCTATACTACCTCTCTGACATGGGTCATGACATAAGTATAAAAGGAAATCTCAATATTTGTGTGTCCTGCTGGTGTCACTATGGGTTTTCAGACAACCCAGGAACGTCAAACTTGGCTCATCTTATGGTATGGTAATACCATTGTTTCTAGAGCCGAGCCAAGAGCTGATGCATCAAATCAGTTTTTCAGAGTTTTTAGATACTTCATTTATCAGCCTTTCTTATGATCTGCTGAGATACAGAATAGTTAAAGAGTTAAACACGTTCAGATGGAGTGAAAGTCAGATCATTTTTTATCAAAGTAGCATTTTTTCTTCTGCCGAGCCATGTCAGTAAAACAAGGCTGAACATGAGTAATAATTCAGACCGAGTAGGTACGGTAAAATGATTAATAAATGTATGAAAAGTTTTCATACATTTATAACTAGTCTTTCCAAATTCATGGGAAAATGTGCTTACTTTCACAGTCATTTTTCATCATCAGTGATCAGTCGTTAAATTCCACTCATCAATTTAATGATGAAACAAATTGAAACACATCTGACTGAATTGAATGCAAACCTCTCAAAGATAAAAAAATGAATATGTGTTTTGACCCAAAGACCCCCTAAGCATCCACAGAATTGGTGAGTAGCTTTCAGTTACCAAAGTTTTTAGCTCTTTTAGACTTGGACATCTTGGGTGTTTTAACTAAGCGATTGCTAACTGAAATGCTGTTAAATAAACAGAAACACAAAGTCAGGTTCAGAGAAAAACACAGAAAGTGCCAAACCGAACAGAGAAATAAACGGAAACCAGACACCTGCTAAAGGGTAAATTTGCACAAGGACTCCGAGCTCAGAGGCTTTATTGTACATCTGCTACAAAATACATTTTGATACGACTGTAAATTGATTTTCTGTTCTGCTTATGTGGAGAAAAGAAATCAAGGACTTGTTTCCCACACCAGACACACATTCGACAAATTCGATTTCTGGCTCTGAATACACCGCTGAAAAAAATACTGAATGTGGAGGATTGGACGTCATGTCCATATGTTCGAATCAGTCAGAAACCATGGGCATTTCTGTGAAACTATTTTTCTACAACCAGGGCATTGGTATAAACAAGCACTGTATTTTCCAGACATTTTCCCAGCATCTAATGGACAGCATCTAAGGTCAGAACCTCTCCGCATGCCAGCCGATTTCCTCGCCATGTGCGATCTCAAACCCAGATTCCTTAATTAGACTCCCAAATCTTAAGAAAGAATGATTTATTCATTCAGAATCCAATAGCAGACTTTTTTTTATCCCACAACAGCCACGCACTGCATGATCATTTTAGCCTTGTTTGCACCTGCTAGGAAGAGGAAAGCGGATTTGGAAGCTTGTATATGACACAGAGTTCATATATTTTTTACAGAAAAGTGGCACAGCCATTAAATGATACTCATAAATTAAGGAGTAAGAGCTATAAGGCACAACACGGCCGACCGTAACGATTGACTGTAAACCTAGAATGGTTAACTGTAAATCCAGTAGCAGTCTTTACCCCCTGAACAGACACACACACACACTACATCCATAGGATTTTTCCAAAGTTGTGTTTTTAGCTGCTTTATACCTCAACATCTTGTATACCCATAATGTGGGGTATGTAATAAGGTGAAGTCTTAGTCATATCCAATTACACAACTGAATTTCTCTGTTCCCTGCTCAACTGCTTATCCAAATAATAAACTATTTCAAAATCATCAGATTTCTAATATATATTTTGATTAAAATATGAGTAAAGTTTTATTCTATTATAATTATAATTCTTATTCTAGTTTATAGAAAAAAACAACACTGCTTGTTTTGCTCAAACAAATACAGAGACATAAAACTAAAAAAGCTGATCATTTTAAAATGCTCTCTCATATATTTCCATGGCTGTAGTTAACAAATCAGTAAACACGTTGACACAAAAAGCTTCATGTTGTGACCGTTCGTCTGCTAAATTACAGCCTTATGATTCTTTAATGGCTCACACTTGAGCGAGCGCTATCAGTGCGAGGCTTACTCAGACCATGCCCATGTTTACTTGAATTGATCATCATAGTGAAGATGAAATGGTAATTCAGGTGCTTTAGTTCCCGAAGCACCAGGCTGCTCGCCGTCAGAAGCCTGGAGCGATGGAGGTCAGATTGTCCCGGCAGCACTTGGGGAAATCAAGAAGACATTAGTGGGATTAAACTGGCTCATCCTTTTTATTTCTTCTACAGCCAGTGACATACTATTTACCAAAAATAATCCAAACTGACAGGCAGCTACTCTGCCCTCTTTATATACGGATGAATTTGCTAAATCATCTGAATTAAAAAATATTTTACCATTGTGTTGTAATTGTTTTGACATGAATGTCACGGAGAGGACTTTGATCTCTGGCATTTGAGCAGGTCAGATGCATTGATTTGGTCCATCACTAAAAAAAAAAGAAAGAAAAAAGCCTGGAGCGAGCTTGAAGCGATCTGGCTGCTGTCTTGTTACAGCATTTTGTTCAGGTTTTTTTTCCGCCCAAAGCAGACCTAATGAATTAATAATTATATGTAATAATAATATGATCATATGACATTTAAAAAACTGATATCATGTCCAAAATGGTTCAAACCAGGTGAGCAAAGATTCAGCCTTGAGACAAAGCCTCTCCTTAAGATTCAGAGCAGCTTTCGTCCTGAAGAGCAGTACATTTGTTCTCGGGCAGTATCGATGTTTACTGGTCTCTCAAGCCTCAACATCTACAAATTTAGGAGCCTGCATCTCCAGTCCTAATTAAAACCAGTTGATTAGCTCATGATGGTCCCATTAAACAAACAATGTTCTAATGGGCTAACTAGAGGGTTCAGAGGAGCCCTGCTGCTCCAAATCCATTTTCTTATTAAATAAATAAATAAATAACTGTCCTTTGGGACCACTGTTGGCTAATTAGGTTTAAATTAGCATTAGATGGCTATGATCTCTTTATGGGAAGTGGGATTGTATAGTTCATACAATTGAACTCAGTAAATGTGTTAAGGTTAAATCTAAAAAACACCCCGTGAAGCTAGGATCAATCTTTTTTATGCTCAAACATGAACATGACTCGGTTCCAGTGAACAAAACAAGGTCCGCTCATGATTGGACAAGTTTGTGTAGAGCCCTGGTCCATGGTGATGAACCGAGTGAACAACTCTGAGGTAAATCAGAATGGTTAACTGAATTAGCACAAATTTTAGAAGTTAAATCTAACACTGGCAAATTATTGACAACAGGTTTGAACCTGAATGATTACAGTTAGTTTTTGGTCATTTGGTCATTTTATTAAAATAAGTGTTTTGGTATTTCATTAGACAAAGTAAATACAAGTATATACATTTATTTTCAGGGGGGTAACCTTAGGCCATAGAATATTTTTCCCAAAAGTATTGAGCATCATCAAGGCTTTTTTGCCTTCCAAAGATTTAAACTATTGAATTATCAGCACTAGTCTTTTCCATTGCAAGTGAGATTTGTGACTGTTTATTGTATTTATGAAAGAGTATTTTATTCGGTTAAAACTATATTTTTGATTACAATTGATTAGTGGTAAAAAAAAGAAGAGAGAAGATAAGATTATCATGCAGGATTTTGGACCACAATTCAGTTTTAGTTACATCAGAAAGAAGTGCAGCTTCTCTAACTTGAACTTTTAATTAAAACCCAGACCCATATTCTCTGGCATGTCCCCACTAAGGCCTGATAACAGCTCCTTAATGAAAGTAGCTTAGATAAATTCTATTGTTATTAAACACAGGCCTGGGTCGTGCTTGTCGATTTGGTTTTGAGATAAAACACACACTGCACACTCATCATTTACGGTTTACATGGCGAAATTTATTTTTAATTACTTTAACCAATAAAACAGCCCGATATTTGTGGTCCATTAAAACTGTTAGAATCAATGACTGGACACTGGGATAATAATGACACTTGTTTATTTAACTTACACATTTTTCATTAATAATCCGTGATAAATAAATTAACAATGGGGATAGCTTCAGGCCAGTGCAGGTTCATTTAACAGAGGATTGTTTGTTTCTCCATGGTTGCCTTGAGCATGCCTTGCTGTAAATGCACAGATCACGCTGTACATCCATATATCTGTAATATCCTGACCCCCTAATTCCTCTAGCTTGAACCCGATTAAATGTCTGTTGGATCACCTTAATGGTTGTGTTGTCTCTGGGGATCCTCCCCCACGTTTCCTCCAGCAGCTGTGGGGTGCACTGCAGTCAGAATGGCTCCAGAAATCTGTGACGACCTACCAGGACCTTATTTGGTTACTCATACCTCATCTAGTGGCTATCCTGCTCATGTTTGTTACCCAAAATATGCCCTTAAAACACAGAAATGCTGGGCTGCATCAGCTGGAGATGCGTCATGAGGTCGCAGCCAATCAGCAGCAAGGAGAAACGAATAATGCTCTCGGATTGGCTACTTTCAACCTCCCGCCTCTGAGTACAGGTGGGTTTTCTCTACAGTGCTTAAATTGTTTATGTTTCATATGGACATTTAGCTGAATTTACGTTACTGTTACAAAAGTATTTAAATACGTATATTCTTCTTAATTATTAGAATATATATTATTTTCATTATTAGTTTAATTATAAAGAATGTATTCCTGTTTTTAAATTTAGTTTCAGTCATACCTCTTTCTGAAAAGTGTAATTAATCAGTAATATAAAATACATGTTGTTTTTTAACTTGCACTGTTTGACCTCAAACACACATTAAATCCACCACGATTAATAGAACAGATCCTACATGGACTCACACACAGTACAAGACATCATAGCAAAAGTGCTGAAACAGGATTCACCTATCTTAAAAATTAGCCCAGTATATCCACCATTGGAAAGTCTTTTATTCCCTGGCCTGTCAGTCACACCTGAGCTATTTCTTTGTTTATTGCTTCTTTGGCGGAGCGCTAATAGTTTGCTGCTTTCAATCACAGCGGGTGGCGGATTTATTGGATGCTCAGCGCAGTTTCTCATGCCGTCTCTCCCCAGCTCGATTTTAATGGAACTGTTTCTGAACCAGTCTGTTTCCTTAAATGCTTTTTTTTACCTTCTTATCTTTTATTTTGACTCTATGGGCAGCTTTCTTGAAGAGGCCTTTCGTCGAGCTACGGTCAGAATTCAATTTGCTCTCTGATGTGGTTGAGTCGAATAAGCTGTACGTGCTCTATTTTTAGTCATGCAGAATTTTTTATTTCAATTAACAGACCTGTTGCGTGTGCCTTCAACTAATGGATGGAAAGAGATGGAAATGACTTCACAGTTCTTAGAGAGTACCACGTGTTTTAAAATGTGACTGTTGACTAATGATAGCAATTATTTCCCAGCATCGCTGCTGCACCATTGAGTAAAGTTCACTTGCTGGACATTAAATCACTGAAAAAATACAGCACAGCGTTATCTCTTGAAATCTGGCAACCCCAGTTCAGACTCTGGTCTTTTTTTGTGCGTTTTGAGCATGTAATCTAAAAATAAATCTAAAAATGAATAAAATCAGACCAAAAATACAGATGTTCATACTAGCTATTCGTACGCTGCTCAACACACATGTATCAACACACCAGAGTTGGGATCTCGAAAACATCGTATCGAGTCATGACTGAGCGGCCACATGAACAACTGTCGTTCACATGGGGCGGACATTTAAGCCGGCGAGGGACTCTGTTGGCTGATTGAAAGGCGGGGAGAGAGATTTGATCAGGGTGTGTCTCTCTGCACAAAGTACTGATCCGCATCATGCTCACATAGTGTAGGTGATGTGGTGGAAATTTTGCAAACGTGGAAGAACACTCACAGACACTGGTCTGTATATGGCAAAATGCATATGGCTGCCGCCCATGTGTTGGAGGGGGTGAGAGTTAAAATCTCACAACTATGTTTGTGTGCACACGTGCATTTACATTTCACCACACACTAGTCAGTACGTACCAACGAAACCGATTCGTTCTACTTCAAACATTACTAGCGCATGGCAGGCATTTAGCAGCCTCAAGATTTGGCAGCTTGCTCAGCTGTGAAATCGACCTAAACTGTCAGTAATTGCTGTTTAATGAGCACAATGTCTCATTCCAGCAGGCTGAAAATGATAATTAATCAATTAAACCTTTAATTACCTAATCCTATTAGTTTTGTTCTGTTCAAAACAGACTCAAGAAATGTCAGGCGGGTTCCATAGCCCACGCTTAAACTTTAAAAAATGCTTAAAATGAACTTTGCTAAGCCAAATGTGATTTGTTTATGCAGGTTTGCTGAAACTGGGATAGGCAAGGGTTGGACTTTGTGAAATAAAATGTGTCAGGCAGCGACAATATACTGATTTAATGCAAAATCAATACTAAATTATGTGAAAAAATACGGAAATCTAACTCGTTTGTATTCTACAATAGCAGGACTTACTATTAGCTGCTCCTAACTACTGGATTCTAGCCTCCCCCCTTATTTTACAAAAATAAATTCAATCATTACTGGATATCATGAAATGTTTAGGTACTAATAAATAAACAAATTCATGAAAATTAATGAGACTGGTAGTTAGGTATCAGTTCAGTTCATTTTCTTAACCCCTTATCCTAATTAGGGTCGGGGACGGGTGCTGGAGGCTATCCCAGCTCTTTAACGGGCGCAAGGCACACGGTAATAGTCAGAAATGAATCATCATATTTCTTTTAAGCTACACCGGGCAGATCTGCGTGGGTTTCCCCCAGGTGGGCACAGTCCAGACAGTCCAAAACCAGTCTGGTTCTATAACTGGAACACCAGTGAGTGAGCTTCACACATTGCATACATGTATACAAACAATACAAGCTTTTCACTTGAAATATTTCGTTCTTAACATGCATTCATCCTGTCACTGTGAGCATCAGATTGAGCTAGGCTAAAGCGCTAAAGCTAAGTGCTTAGAAAATGCTGACTTGAACATCTATCAGAAAAATGATTAGTGTTTTCGTGAGGTATCATAAATCCTCGCTGTGTTATTGATCCATATCGATCCACGTCAGCTCACAGGAGAGGCTCGTTCAGCGCCGGTGGCTGTGCGGTCCTCAACATTACCTGAACATGACGGAGCAAAACAATAAATCATTGTGTATGGTCGAACATAGAGGTGGGTGCTCAGGTTTTTATTAATTTATTGTGATTGTAGACTCAAGATGGTAGGCAAATCAGTGACTGCCTGGTTAGCTAGCGGACCTTCACTGATTTAGTTCAAAAAATAATTTTTAGTTCATGGATTATTCATTGTTGAACACACTGACAGCAAGAAGGTCCTGGGTTCCATCCCCAGGTGGGGAGATCCACGTCCTTTCTGTGCAGAGTTTTCATGTTCTGTGTCTGTGTGGGTTTTGACTGGATGCTGTTTTAGGAGTCAGTCCAAAAATATTCATGCTGAATTGTCTTATAGGTAACTAGCCACAAGGATGCACAATGTGGTGCATTGTAGTACTAAACACTCTGGGGTTTAGCGGAATCCTGGAACAGTGGAAAATCTTTCTAACCCTGTGAAATTCACATTTCATCTAATTATGTTATTTCCACAGATTAAGGCATTGTGTTATGAGAAACAGGGTCATGCTAATTAGACCAAACATGTTACAAGAATAACATAAATTAGCCATGATGTTTGACAGGGTGATCCGGAGACCCCTTTATCATCAAGTCTCTACACTGTGCTGCTTGTTTCCCAAAATATCACCATCAAATTTAGACCATATCGGCCTCAGAGCTCGACACACTAAAAGCCGACAGAGGGACTACCCAAGCGACATGGTGATGCATGCTGGTTAATAGTGCACTTTTGCTCCATCAGGGCTACACTTACAGTGATTTTCCCTCCTTTCTCTTACTGTATTCTGGTAATGGCAGCTCTGTCCTGGGTTTCACCTCGCTTTGTCATTTAATTTCGTGTGAACACTTGAAAAAGTTTATAAACGGGAAGAATTACTTTCCTTGAAAGATGATAGTAAGAAAAGATAACTGACCGGGGACAGCAGTGTAGGATTAGAACAAAGGCCCCATTGTGAGACCTATCTACCAGCAAGGTGGCCCCACAGACGCTCAATTGAGTTCAAGTTGGTTGTGGAAGGTCACGTTCTTCCAACCAGTGTGGGACATGTGACGTAAACATCTGGTCAAAGCTCTGTTGATTGTTAAGCAGTGACAAATTACACTTGACAACCAAAATTCATCTGTATGGCCGACATACAAATAAATCAATGAATGTACCTAGCATATCGGTGTCCCTAATAAAGTGCTCAGTAAGTGTGTGTGAGTCAGTAATTAAATTATACATGATGGGTTTGAATACAGATTAGTGCAGTTATTGGAGAAGCTATTTAGCACACCACACACTGAGATGTTAGTTTTAAGTGACCGATGCATACTTTCATTCCCTCTCGCAATTTTAAAGCCAAACAATATT
>JAYDZG010000014.1:2700863-2712033 GCA_034509265.1 Microcambeva bendego
GGTAAATCAATTTTGTGAAATTTCATTTCATGTACCGTGCACAGAAAAGTAACACGGTTTGTGTTTGTGAAATTGCTCGAGTGGTCTAAAATCGCTCCGTCCTGCTTATCATCTTTAATAACAATTTACGGATGAGGTTCAGTCTTCGAAGTCGCACTGAAATGGATAATGTGCTATTTTTCTGCATGTTTTATTCAAAGTCTATTTCTTATTTAGATTGGTGCAGCATTATACAGAGTACAGAACAGTACAATTACCTGAACACATAAATGTGTTCTTCGAACCTCGGTTTAACCCCTAAATGGGTCAGTCCGGGTCCTTTTAGTCTTGACTTTGCACGTTCTCCCTGTGTATGTGTGGATTTCCTGCGGGTGCTAAACATGCCTAATAATAATAAGTAGTTCATCAAAGCCGTTCATTAAATTTAATTTGTAATTGGTGCATTAAAATATTCTTCATATCAACACCAGATACAAATTTGAAATTTCAACCTGAACTTTTGATCACAATCTAAGAAAGATCTCCACTTTAGGCTCTAGGACTCCACCAAACCATACAGAGAGCCAATGTGTCTAAACAAAAGAACATTTTAGACAAAAAAGAATCTACCCCGAGGTGGTTGGCTGTATAGTTTCAGCTATACTAGAGTGAGACTTGGCAAATGTTATATTTTATGGGAAGATATGAATACATAACAATAAAAACAGCTGAGTGACTCCTAATGTTTGGAATAATGATGAAAGACAATTGAATAATTTTTAGCTTTTAGTAATGTCTGGTGACAGTATTTCACAGTGACAACATCATTCAGTCAAGCATTCAGTGTTATTACAAAATAGTTGAAGAGAACATGAGATCATGTGTCCATGAACTGAATCTGAGGTTCAATTAGTGAATGATTGAAATTTAATCGAATTTAGAAAGCAAATTCAAATGGTTGGCATTTAATAGAATAAAACTCCCTGTGTATAAATGACCTGGTGATTGGTTTGTATAAATCCTGTATATTTAATATATTCTCCAGTCAACCTAAAAAATAGTTTTTTCGCCCTCGGTTTGCTCATCAGGGGGTTTTGGTCTGGTGGTCCTACTTTGTGACAAATGTCTATAGTAAATATACAAACTAAATTGGCTTGATTTGGAGGACTGTTTCTTAAATAACAGAAATTGATTCATGACATGTGTTGCATTTCCATTGATGTTCACCTGGTGAATAAAAAATGATAAATGTTTCACTGTGAATGATTCAGTGTTCAATAGCGCCTATCAAAATAGTTTTGCTGTTAAAAAAATCCAAGAACATACATTTGCCTGACACTTTTTTCGCTGGCACTTTTTAATATGACCTACATTTCAGAAGCGCTATCAGTGTTTGAAAAAGGTTTTTGCTTCACATAGAGCTGACAGTGAAGGATGAGATGTTTAATCAAGCAAAGGCTTTGTGATCACAGTGATGTTTGATCACACCTGTGTAGGGATTTAAATAAGATTACAGCTTCGTTTGGGAGCAATGTGGAAATAATGAACACGGAATAAAAGCTCAACAGAATGTTGGCCGAGAGGGAAATTATGTACTCAGATAGCGATTTAATCCAGTACATGGTTTGGTCATAGGTAACAGTCATAGCTGCAGATAAAGCATATATTCACTCTCACTCACTTTCCTAACCGATTAGCCAATCAGAGTCACCGGTGAGTGGGAGATAGGGCTGCTGGAGCCTTTCCTAGTTTTTCAATGGATGGAAGGCACACAGTAACACCCTTGACTGGGCGCCAGACCATTTACAACCTACCTTGAATTCTGGGGTTTCAGCCACAGCCATTGCTAAAAGGTTCATCATTTAGGTTAATTTTCTCAAACCCCTAATCAGGGTTGGGTAGGGGTGCTGGAGCCTATCCCAGCTCTTCTAAAGGCACACGGCATCACCCTGGACTTGCTAAGAGGTCTATTGAACAAAAGTTAATAAAGAAAAAAACAATGAGATAATGAGCTTTACTATGGCCATATCGTTGCCACACTTTGTAGATGAAGTAGTCTTTGCTCTTCTTGGAAGGCATTTTGGACTTTATGGTACCAAACATGGTAATTACCAATTCTAGGTTATGACCAAACTGCACTAAATAACTTACACTGTCTAGTCACATTGTCATGACCACCAGCCAACTGCAGCAATACGGGCAATGCTGACCACAGAGCATCCCATAGCTGCTGGAGAGGATGTGGGGGAGGATCTATAGAGCCAACATGTCCATCAAGGTGCTCCCACAGATGCTCAGTTAGGTTAAAGTCTGGTCATGCAACTTTTGGCATTAAGGTCAAGGTTTAAGGCTTAATTAATAAAAAATCCCTAAATCACTTTTTTGGAATTGTTGTTCATGCCTAATCTACAATGAACAGATCTTATACAGATAAACAAGTCGGCATTTCCATTGATTAATCCCGACAGCTGAGTCTAAGGCATTTATCTCCCCGGGGCAGGATAATGACTCCAAATGAACTTAAGATATGACAATAATTTGACTAAAGGATTTAAATGAAGTCATGTGACTTAATAATGCTGCGATTTCAGGGTGGCGTGTTGCCATATACTCTGCATAATACAAAACACAAGCACTTAATTAGCATAGTGATTAAAATTGGTCTGGAAACTCTTGCATATAATGAATACAAAGTTGGAATTATGCTGTTGTTATACATAGTTGCCAAAAGAGTTTGAAAACCTGTTACATTTCCTGAAGTCTGGATTGATTATTCATGAACCATCACAGATCTTTTTAAATTTAAACTATTAATTAATAATTTACTTATGATATACTGTAAACTGATATAAATAATAAACTTATAAATATTCTGCAGTATTCCTCAACCTGCAGTCAGGTTAAATGGACACACTGAAATATCCTATGTGTGTGTGTGTGGTGTGTGTGTGTGTGTGTGTGTGTGTGTGTGTGTGTGTGTGTTTGTTTGCCCTGTTAGTTCCATTGCAAAGCTGGAATAGGCTCCAGTGCCCCCGGGACCCTGATGGAAGTGAGTTTATTTGTGCACTTTGAGGACGAGTAGGTTAGTCCTTGGTATAATTGGACCTATTCAAGTAAGCATTAGAAGGAAACATGAAGTCAACTTTATAGAAATAAGACATGCACCCATGTACTCGCACCCATAACTGATCTGATTATACAGATTGTATAATAAGGCAGGGATCACAGCACAGAGCTCCTGTGTGGTACTAATTGCATTGATGTGACAGACTAATTAACTAATCTGAATATGCAAAGTGTGTGTGTGTGCCCGTGTTAATAAACATACTGTTGTATTTTCCTGTATCAGCTGGATAAAGAGAAGCACTCGGTCGCACTCGTCCCCGTCTCGGCGTGTCCCTGATTTCTCTACGGATAATACGGCACTTTTTCTTAATGGCCGTAATTATGATCAATCCAAATTGCCAATACATATTTATACCCACCCCAATTACTTTCACCCCTGCATAATTAATCGTATATTTCCATTCAGCGTAATTGGTCAATCATGAAAAGGTTATTTATAATGGCATTAATTTTATCCTGGTGTTATGTTTGAGCGCTTTATATTGCTTCCTGCTGTGCATATCTCATTTGATTATTTATATATTTATATACACTGTCGAGTCAAATTATCAAGACTACCTGCTAATGTGCAGAGTAATCGCTGTGTGTAGCATGGACAGCAGCTAGACAGGAATCCTGAGCCATGCTGACTGCATTGCATCCCAGGCAGAACGTGCAGCGGCCAGACGGAACGTGACGGAGGAGCCACAGAACCTAGTGGTTAAGGTACTGGACTAGTAATCCAAAGGACACTTGTTCAAGCTCCACCATTGCCAGGTTGATGTAGCTGGGCCCATGAGCGAGGCCCTTAACTGTCAATTGCACAGACTGTAACTATTGTCACACTCTTTAGCCCAATGTGGGACATTTTTAGCTCCTTAAGTGACATTTTGTATTGTCTTACTGGAAGATCCCATCCAGTCCCATATGGGTCCTTTCTGTGTGGAGTTTGCATGTTCTACCTGTTTCTGGGTGGGTTTCCTCCAGGAGCTCCAGTTTCCTCCTACAGTCCAAAAACATGCTTACTGACCGCCCTATAGGTTCCCTAGAATTAGAATGAGTGAGTAAATAAACAAATAAATAAATCAACCAACTGATCAATCATTACAATTGATCCATAAATAAATAAAACAATAAAAGTAACAATGAAAATTTCCCAGAAAAGAGAAGCGTGCCTCAGAGGGCAACAAACTTTATGTTGATGTTTAGAATTGTAATAATATCTTCAACAAGATTATCAGATATCACAAAGCTTTCACGCCTAGATTGCGGACCCAGGTGAAATAATGAAAAAGGTTAAAGGTTTGATTACTGTCAGTGTACCTGCATAGCTGAGAGGATTTCAAACATTGCAGAGAGACTGACTGTGAATTACAGAGAGCCTCTGGTGGAGCAGTGATGAATGGTGTGTTGGTTTTATCACACTTGTGTGAGAAGATAAAAGGTGAAGCTCTAAAAAATGCACCGGTAGATTTACATTCATTACCATTCTGGAGTGCGGTACCAGATCGGAACAACAGCCTGCCTCTCTCACTTTGTCATACATAATCACTCGTGTTAGATGCTAATTCAATCGTCCTGTCCTTCTACCTCCTGCTGTAGGAATGGATTCCGTCAAATTACGACCGCTTGGGTGTTTTTGCCTTGATTGAGCAGCTCCCAAATGGACTGTTGCTACTAACACTTCTATGATTTGTGAGCCTGTGCTGTAAAGGAGAAGCACATTAAGGCACTTCTGTTTTCTCCGTTCTGAAGGGAGGCTGAGGGGTCATTCACAGTTTTCCCCCGCCAATCTGGCAACACGGCTGCAAAGTGGGATGGGAGGACCCTGAATTCTAGACAGAAAGGCATCCGTGGAAAAGTGCACAGATGAAAAATAGTTCTGTTAAGGGCTGTAGACGTGTCAGAGGAGGTGTGAATAGCAATATACCCACCTTGACCGTAAATCAGGGATCTCCCAGCCGCGGAAGGAAAATTGACTGGAAAAATGAAAGAAAATGCATGTGAGAGGAGTCACTCTGGCCTGAGAGAAAACTGCTGTGAGGCAATCGCCATAATTGCCATCTGAGTAGTGTGCCTAACCAGCCTGCTTTACAGGGTTGATGTCTCATTAGAATACTCTACACTAATAGGCAATAGGATTTTTAGACAGACCCAGTATAACAAAGTAATTAATGTGGATCACATTGCTAAGTGATTCTGTGACTAATTTGTTGAATTAGAAAACTTCAAGGCCTCTGAAATTCTTTATTCAAAGTTTATCAGATGGTTTAAACTTTAAGATTGTTCCAGATGTCATTAAGTCTTATCTAAATTAGCCAGACTCAATAATCGGTCCTGTATTTAGAACGTAAAATTGCTTTAATGAGACGTTTGTGAATAGGACAATGACTGCAAGTAGGGGGGTCTTTATTTTCTGCCCAAGGAACCTTGATGAACTGTCGGTAATTTTCCCCTCATGTGCACACTGACATTTAAGTCTGTAGGGAAGCCGGTGAGAAAGAAAATGAGGGAAGACGATGTGAAAGTGGATGTGAGCGTTTATCACCGCGTTTCATCTCCATCTCGCATCATTTTCTGCTCGGTGCCGTTTATTGAGCCTTTATTAAGAGTGTGGACTCTTGAAGGCTCTTGTGGCCAGTTGAAATCTGCTCAGGTCTCGAGCTTTCCTGTTTGAATCTCAGCAATGGGATTAGCACAACTACTTTTTATTCGTTTACTATAGCGAGTAGATCATGAAGGAGTCACGCCCTGGCTTGCTGGGAATATAAGGAAGGCACCTCTCAGTCGATTTGGGTATGATTCCATCTTTACAGATCACGTCCACCCATTCATCTTCCAGCACGACGCTACACATCACATGACTAGGAATGTCAAACATTGTTGGAAGAGACTTGAGACTTCCGAGTACTACCCTGACTACGACTTGAACCCGACTGAGCATCTGTCGGACCACCTCGATGGTTGTGTTTGCTTTGTGGATCTGCTTTCACACTCCCTCCAGGAGCTGTGGGATGCACTGCAATCAGCATGGCTCCAGATAGCTGTGATGACCTAACAAACCTTATTAAGTTTAAACTGTGTTTCACGAAAGAAAAAGTTGAGCAAAATCTCCATATTTTTTAAATTCTACAAACGATTTAGTGCCGTCTGTCGGCCGCTGAATCTGAGAGATTTATGTTAGTTCGATCACTGGAGGGATTTTTGATCCTGCTGGCATGGCAGCAAGATTGATGACCTGAATTCCCTTTTTCCTTATGCACGGCTTCTCAGCGTAACTTAAAATGATTAGAAATAGCTTAGTTTTGTCTCAGATTCTTTGCTCCAGCATCTGTCTGGGATTGTTTTCTAATGAAGATAGATAATTGATTCCCATATGCAGATTCACTTTGAGGGTTCTGTCATGATTTTATCTTCACTGCTGTATGAACTATTCACCACGCCAACTGTGTCTAGATCAGGGGTGCCCAAAAAATTTCTTAAAAGGAACCAAAAGTTAATATCAGTGAAGGGCAATGAGCCAAAATAAAAAAAAGGTTATGTTTAATATACATGTGCTTTTTTATTTTTTTTAAAAGAACATTATATTTCGAGGTAATGTAAACTGAGGAATACAGAAACTAAAGCAACTGTTTATTATTTTTAAACATATGGGGCTGCCTCAAACTCAACAGAATCAAAAAAGCCTGCCAGTCTGTAACATAATCTACCTAATTTGGCAGAAAAACCATCCTATCAGGCAACACTGAGCCTCACTCGTGTCATCATTGATTATTTGATTCCTACTGACAGGAACTCCACAGCACCCCTCCCTTCTCCACAGTCTTGTGTAAAATTGTCGTCAGTTTGTCTATTTCAGTTTGGGTTAAAGGAAGTTAAACATATGTTAAAAGAAATTTACAGGTCTGAAAAAACGTAGAACTTACTTTACTTTGAGGCGGGCCATAAAAAAAAAGTTTGGCACGTAGGCCCTAATTAGGTAGCCCTGGTCTGGATGAAACATCCTGGATGACAAAAAGTCTTACCAAACTTTTTAGACACTTTACTTTTTCAGGCAGGTTTGGGTCATTGCTTGTCTCTGAGTGTGTCGGAGTTTCAGCGTAGTTTCAGACTCACACATTTCACCAGCCAGCATGGTTTGTTCATTACAGCTCCAAGAAGGGTCAGTGCGGAAGCCGTACCTAAGGGTGGGGAATTCAGCCCATTAGAAGTTTGTACTGAGAAACAGCATGTCAGCTGAGTAAAACTTTTATAAAACTGTGGACACCTGATCATGAGCTTGTCGAATATCTGATTCCGAGACCGTGGGCATTATTGTAGTTCCCAAACTCTATTTTGCAGCTCTAGCACTTTCCAATACGGTCTTATGAGAGGTCATCTCACAACATCTGTAAGCATTTGTGCGAATTCAGTCAGACCAGCATCTGCAATATCACTCTTTACACTACATTCAGATTCTTATATACACAGATCAGCCATAACAATATCACCACTTTCTTAATATTGTGTTTTGCAGCCAAAACAGCATTGCGACTTTGCTGCTCTATGTATTGTGACACCTTTCTATCAGCATTAACTTTTTCAGTAATTTGAGCTACAGAAGCTCGTCTGTTGGATCAGACCACATGTGCATTCATGTATCTTTTGATGGATACTGACCATTGCAGACCAGGAACACCTCACAAGAGCTGCAGTTTTGGAGATGCTCTGACCTGGTCTTTTAGCCATCACAATTTGTCCCTTGTTATACTCAAATATTTAAAAATTCAAAAATTTAAGCTCGGCCATTTTCTGCTTCTCACATAAAGCAAGAAATATATTCCACCCACTAACTGGTGCCCTTATGAAAAGATAATCAGTGATTTTCTTTTGCCAGTGCTCTTGTTAAGCTTGGTTGGTGTATATGGGGTGTCTACAAACGTCATGTAGTCTGGCTCTCTGCTTTCACATAGTGACATCAAATAAAAAAAACTAAAGGTGTGACATCTTGAAAGATAAAAGCTTTGATCAATTTATTTACGGCTCTACGACTCTCTGTAAAGGAAACCCAGGCCTGTGTGGGTTCATGACAGGATAGGAGTAAGTAAGTGAGGCCACAGAGAAAGGCTGAAGCTCAAAAGCAGCAGTGATCTGTGCGGTCACGCATCAAAGCCTGTCTATGATTGGATGGGAATGTATTTCACTTGGCCTTAAGCTTCTTCAAACGTTCTGCTAATACTTGAGGTTCTTCATCATTTCATCGCTTCTCCTGTTGAGGATTTCTCTTTTCCGAAAAGGCCATTGCTGGAGGCATGGGATAGGGGGGAAAAAATCACTACAAACTACAGTGGACCCTTGACTTATTGCTTGTTTTAAGTCACAATGTTAATTTGTTAAATCTATCATAAGTCACGGGTCCACTGTACTCACACAATCCATTGCAGGGAAACACACACACACACACACACAACCATTCGTTTATAGGAAAATACAGTTTCTCCAATTAACCTGACTCAATGAGGAAACCCACAAGGACATGGGGAGAACATACAAATTTTGCACAGAAAGTACCTTGAGAAATCTTATTTTCAGCTGTGGGTCACCAAGCACTTCTGCTACATAAATGTAAAACTTATTCCTTATATGAAATTAAGACCTCTTTCTCTCTACCCTGTTTCACTTACACTGCCGGTCTGTCTCTACCCCCCAACCCCCGATTCATTAATCCCTATTAAAAGTCTTTATTGAATCCTGAATTATTTAATAGCACGAGAGACCTATACCGACCTGAACATCAATTCTCCCTTTTAATTAACTATTGTTTACATACAGATGCTTTGAACTAACTCTAATAAATATTGTAGAGTTCGGTAAGAAGCATTTTGTCAAGGTGTGCAATAAATAGGATAAATTATATAAAAGTAAGGACAAACATTTGGGAAAACCATGTGTTCTCTAATCAATGATCTTTATATGTCTGCCAGCATTGTTGAGATTTTCCAAAAATGCTTTTGTGTAAACTGGTTTGTGTAAACTGGTTAAAGAATGGATCAGACTTAAGATCTCTGTGATCATCATTATGATTTCAATTTCAAGTACCAAGTTTGAATGGCACAAGCCTAAGATCGACACGCACAATTCCAAGTCTGGAATGGACCTGCACTGGCCTGTCGGTTTTTACGAAGAAACTGGCTCTGAACACTAGAACTAGAAGAGCATACCATCTACTGTCATGCCCATATTGATCATTTAAAGCAGCCAGTCATTTATAAAAATGTTTTAGATTAAGAGAATCCATAAATTTCTACAGACACAGGAGTACACGTTTGTTCTAACCTGAAATAATTGTATTCCTTAAGATGTCATAAATAGAGGCAACTGCGAGTTAAAGAAACAGGAGCCAGATTATATGTTAATGACGTTGACCTGTTAGAATGAGATCTCATTCAGCCAACTCTTGGTCAAAATCCTCTCTGTGCAGCTTCTCACATTGTACATTTTCACATTTTTTCTTTTCTCTAAACAAGGTAACACAGCACGTATTCATAACCATGCTAATGTTTTTTAAATTACAAACCTTATTACTCACATTGCACCACTGGAAAACAATCAAACACCAGTTATGTATTTCCAAGGACTTCTATCAAACTCCCACAGGATTTCCTCAGCGCAACTTCCATTACACTCGTCGGGCTGCTTTGCATAATTTTCCATACAAATGTGCCCGGAAAGCAATTAAAGCAGAAGCAACACTCCAAACGCGACAGATGCTGACTGAGTGAATCCATTTACCATGAATCCAGTAAGCCACTGGTCAGAGTTTTTACAAATAACCACGGAGAAACTAATAAAGAAAACTGACAGTACTGGGACTGTAAGTGTCACTCATGTAAATGGATTTTGCGTGCCCATGAATATTTTATTTATTTATTTATTATGATTTTTGACCTCACACGTTACACTTTGGTACAATTCATGACAGTACAGGTAATCACTGTTTACACAAAAGGCACCAGTTTAAGTCTTTAATTCTTCTTGTCAAACAGTTGTGGACAATTTAGCATCAGAAATTCATCTCACTTGTTTGTTTTTGTCTCAGGAAAACGGATCTCCTGTAGAAAAAACCCACACAGACATGTGGGACATCACATAGACATTTAAGAATCCATTCCTGGACCTTCTTGCTTTAAGGTTGTCTGTTCTTTATTATGGGAAGAACATGCAAAATCCATTTGGGAAACAATTCTAGGACCGTCCTGCTCTGAGGTGACCGAGCCACCTAGGATGTTGACTCACATCCTTTATAATGTGTGCATCTCTGCCACTCATTAATAACAGTGTATAAACCAGTGCTGGAAAGTTTGTGAACCCTTTAGAGTGTTCTATATAGCAGGCATTATGAGCTAAATGATAAGACAAACTAGCAGGATATCGCCTTAAATGTATCTGCTAATGCTAGAGGTTTACTGTAATTACATACATTTCCTCAACAAATAAACGACAAGTACAATATTTCTGTGCACACATTTAGGACTTGTTTGTGAACATTTGCTGTTTTTAGTGGAATCTAGAAGACTCTACAAGGCTCACAAAAGCTCAGGCTCAGGCTGCTGAAAATTCAATAAGATAAAACAAATGATTAGTGTCCTCATGTTCCAGCAAGGCTGTGCCCTTGTGCACAAAACTTGTGGTGACAAATGAATTTCGGTGGCTTGCACATACTTCTGAACTGACCCTTGTTGAACATCATAGGAATTTATTTTCAACCATTTACTGCACCTTCGAGTGTACTGTAATGCTGCAAGAAGTAAGACTTCGGTTTGGCTTTTAATGACATTTTCTTCGGGTGGATTACTTCTGAGTTACACCACGGTCGACTGCAGTCTTTTTCACTTCCCCTTAACCTCTATTAACACTGTGTAGAGAAAAGAAAATAAATTCCTTTCTATGGTTCTTACTCACTCCTGTGCTCTAACAAACTGAAGCTAAGGGGTCAACCCAACACCCATCTGTCATTAAAAAAGCCTTTACTGGTTACAGAATACCATGTTTTACTACCTGGCTACTTCTATTGTTAAACTAATTATATACTGAATGTTTAAGATAG
>JAYDZG010000014.1:2718375-2731716 GCA_034509265.1 Microcambeva bendego
TAAAGCTTGTCCACAGTCCTCAGTGCTCCATTGTCCAGATTCAGTAAATGAAACAGCAGTACAGTATTGACTCGATGCACCATTAGATGGTTCTCCTAACATCCAGTTACTAAATGAATAGTTGCTTTTATCTGACCAAGACCAGGTTCTGTACAGGCCAATCCATGTGGCAACATAATGATAATCATCTTCATCACCATCATTATCAAAATAATCATAATTATAATCATACAAATAATTATTTCCATAATAATACATATTAAAATAATTAATGAGGTAATTGTATTCTGATTGGAATAATATTGCTTTAAGCTTTTCGTTCTCTTTTTGATTCCTCACACTGGCTAGATCTGTGTAATGATCTCTGCAGTATCTCTGAGCTTCAGTCCAGTTCAACTTCTGATCAACTAGAATAAAGCTTTCACTCGCATTTTCTTTCCCTGTAAGAAACCATTTTAATCACCATTATAAACTTAAAACATTATGTTAAAAAATATATAATTAATATAATTCACATAATTGAAGTGTTTACCATCATAGCAGAAAAATTGCAGTACACCAGAACAAGAACCTTCCTGCCATACTAAACCATATATTGAAAAGTATACACACAAACTGTTTCCATCATTGTTCGTTGGTTTCTCCATGTGCCAGTTTCTAAAGCTTTTCTCTTCTTCTTTATAGAAGACCTCATCATTCAGAGACCATTTCCAGCTGTTTAAATCATCATACAGACCAATCCAGGCTAAACCGTAGTAGTCTCCATTTACTGTATTTAAGAGTCTCTTCATTTCTTCCATGTTATTAATGGTAGCCAGGTCAGTATAAAAGTTTCTGCAGTATTTCTGTGCTTCGCTCCAGGTCTTATTTTTTTTTACAAAGTAAAACTGATGGGAGGTACACGAGGATCCAGTGCCGAGTTCTTCAAATGAATAAAAGAAAAAAATGATTAATTGAAAAATATATACTGAGAAAAATATACATGTTGTTCATGTTGCTGCTACTCCTTTATATTTTATATAATATTTTATAATTATATTTATATTCTTTTTTGAAGTGTAACTGGGACCTTGTGAACACAATTTTATTCCATCTCATTTACAAGATGTGATGCGAATGACAATAAAGTTTCCTTGATTCTTGAGGTTGTAGGGTAGTATTTCTTTACAAATATTGCAAGATCATGTTATAGTCATATAACAACTACAACATTATAATCAATTATTAACATTAAAATTCACATAAAAAGGCAACTGGTGTAAAAAACAAACAAACTTACTATTATAGCAGAAAAAAGGAAGCCTGGCTAAGCAGTTTTCATCTGCCCACTGGCCTGAATTCTTAATAAAGACAGCAGTACAGTGTTGATTTTTCATGTGTTGATCTACAGCATGATCTACTCCATTGTCTGGCTGCTCAAGTAAATAAATGGTCGCTAGCTTCCAGTGTTCATACTGGGAATTGTCCTGGTTGGACCACAATCTTCTCCTGTAGAGACCAATCCAAGCCTCATTCCCATAGCTTTTCAGATTACAGATTCGATTATTATCTTCTTGGCTTTTCACACTGGCCAGGTCTGTGTAATGCTGTCTGCAGTAATTCTGAGCATATGTCCAAGTCATGGACTGATCAATCCAGATGTAATCTTCTGTGGCACTGGTTCCTGAAATAGAAAAAGAATGGGTTTAACAGTACCTACTAATAGAGTTTCAAACTGTTATGTAAATGTATTAAACATTCTTACCATCATAGCAAACAAACTTTGATTTTTTGTTGCAGTCTTCATCAAACCATGTTCCATCATATCTCATCAACCCACACATCTGATTACCACCAACATTATCAGGTTGATGGTTCCAGCCTCTAAACTCTCTCTCTCCTTCCTTATAGAAATTATTGTCATTCAGAGACCATCTCCAACTCTCCAGATCATCATACAGTCCAATCCAGCCTAATCCAGAGTAGCTGTCATTTACAGTATGAAGGAGCATGTTCATATCCTCGCCATTATTAATGGTAGCCAGATCAGTATAATTCACTCTGCAGTACATCTGTGCTTCAGTCCAAGTCATGGTCTCATTAATAAAGTGATACTGGTGCAATGTTGATGACATTGCTGGTTAATCATAAGTAAGAAAAAGTGTTAATGTGAAAAAAATTGATGATGGCAATAATTTTTTACAGTAAATTAACCTCCATGATACAATATTACAGTGATGTAGATGTTTTTGCCCCTGCCCCAATTTCTTCTTTTATTGCCTATAACTTTCATTGATCTTTCAACTAATTCAATGTAAAATAAGACTAAAACGAGTCGTTAATCTGGGTCGTTAATTAGCAATGCCTTCTCACAAAGTTAATCACTAGTTCAAACAGCATTTGACCATTAGTGCTAACTTGCTGCTTTAAAGGAACTCTTCTTTGTATAGTCATTTTAATTTAGCTATATGAGAGGGTTTTAATCCTTAACTGTCTGTTTAAAATCTTCCTACAGCATCTTAATTCTAAGTATGTATCTTGACTCACTGTTTCGCTGCATAACTTAACTGTGCTTGAACTTTAAGTCACAAAATGATGGTTAGACATTTTCCATCACAATTTTCCGATAAAAAGCTAAACTTATGATTTCATAAAGCTTAAGTTTTCATTAATTTTTTTCAATTTATTGGCTCATTTGCTGTTGATAAGACCTTCATACTGACTGAAATCATACTTACTTATTGGACTTATAACTATATGCAGATTGCTTATATTTCCATTGTTAAAGAACTGAAATCTACTTACTACTGTAGCAGAAGAAAGAAATTTCTTGATTGCAGTTTTCGTCTCTCCATGTTCCATTAACAGATACATCAACAGCTGTACAGTTTTGATTCCCTCCAGCATTATCTGGTTGTCCCAGTTCCCAGTAACTAAAAGAAGAGTTGCTCTTATCTGACCAAGACCTGGTTCTGTACAAGCCAATCCATGCATCAGAAATTGGGTAAGAGTTTATCAATGATCTTATGTTTTGGTTCTCAGTTTCATTCCTTATACTGGCCAGGTCTGTGTGATGCTTTCTGCAGTATCTCTGAGCTTCAGTCCAGTTCTTGTACTCATTGCTCGGTATGTATTTTTCACGTACATTTGCCCTTCCTAAAACACACCAGAGTGATATTTAGCATTAAGAAAGAAATAAAAAATCAATACTTTTATTGATTATTTTCTGTTTATTTATTTTACTTTGTATTTGCCTTTTCAGCAGTTCGCCAAACTATGTTTAATCTAAAACAAACAAACAAACCTAGAGCTAAAACACTTTTTAGGAAGGTAATTACAGATGATATTGAGTTGTGAATTTAAAATTTGTGCTTATGCTGTCAAGCATTTATGTGTCTGCAAGTGTTCTTTCACAGAAAAAGAACATTTGCAGCATCCATTGAAAAAAAGGTTTTGGTGTACACTCAAGCATTTGAATAGGTACTACTATTTAGTAGTAAATTATTGATATGCACCTACCTTAATTTTCTACTAGTACACCAGCACTGAGCATTTGAACTTCTCGGTTCAAAACTCTGCATTGCCACAAGTCAGCTGGGCGCTATCCTAGTCACTAAGATGCACAAACCAGTGCATTGTAGTGCCAAGCCCAAGACCAGAAAAATAAGGAGGGTTGCATAATGAAGGGCATCTGACATAAAAGCTATGACTAATTATAAATGCTGATTATGTTCTTCTGTTCACTTACCCCATATGTACTCCATTTATCAACAAATGTGATGATCATATGACCTTTGCTGACTATTTGTTATTAGTGTGATGGACCTTAATGTCAGTGTTAGAGGAGAGAATAGTACTCCCAAAAATGCAAAGTCATTAGCAAGTGTCCACTAATAAAAGACTAGATGAAGATTAACACACATTATGCATAGTGTTATAATTTTTTTTAAACTACATTCAAGATTAAATGCATCTATTTGGCGGAATCTAGCCTAAAAATCAGAAGGCTCCTCCCGTTATGATAAGTTTTGAAAAGTGAACTTGGCAGTGAAGATATTGGTAAGCAAGTGTTAAAAATATTCACAAAATAAGTTATGTTCTTCTTACCATCATAACAAATGAAATAATGCATCTGAGAGCAGTCATTCTCCTCCCATAATGCACGATTAAAGTCATAGTAAACACACAAGTCATTTCCATGCGAGTTTTCTGGTTTCTGTATATACCAGTTACTAAAGCTTTTCTCTCTTTCCTTGTGGAGGTCTTCATCATTTAGTGACCATTTCCAGCTGTTCAGATCATCATAGAGTCCTATCCAGGTCCGATGATTGTCCCCTATCTTGTTAGAAAGGGCCATTTGTTCTTTAAAGTTACGAGCAGTGGCTAAGTCCACATAATTTTCTCTGCAGTATTTTTGTGCTTCAGCCCAGGTCTTATTCTCATTAATAACATGATACTGACGAATAGTGCTGATGCCCAGGGTGTAAAACCCTAGGAAAGACACAATGATGGTTTAGCAAACAGTTTAATCATGTGACATAAGGTGTTGAATCATTACACAACTTGAGATTGTTTTAATTTAAATTTACAAACATTAAAGTACAGAATCTCTACAGGAACCTTGTAAAAATAGGCTACTTTTAAAATTGTCTTTTTGTAATTGTGTTTATGTATTGTATTTATTGCATATTTTTATTTGTACACTCAGTATGCTAACATCATAAGTCTATTGAAGAGTCTTTCAATTAAGTGTCTTTAAATCCAAGCCTTGGAAATGTACAGAGGGCAGCATGAATGAATTTAGAACCAACATCTCTAGATCTCCTTTTAGTCAGTGCTCCCCTAATTGGTAGTTTTTCTTGTTTGAGCACATTTATAATTATCACACAGTACATTATTATCTAATTATAAGAACTAACTTACAAAAATGTATGACAAATTTAAATGTTTATCTGAATTGTCGTCAAGAAATAGTTGTAGAATTAGTAGTAGTATTTGTAAAGTTGTATTACAAATAATATAGTAATTTTAATAGAATAGTTATCTATTAAATAATAGAAATATGACCTAACAAAAAGGATAACCAGCCAGGGAATTCCACCATGATGAGCTATTAAGCTTGAGAAGGGCATTATATTAATTTATTAATTTATTAATTATAGCACATGATCTTACTACCACTGAGATCTAGGTTTCTAAACAAGACTGCCTCTGAATCTACTATAAACAAGAGAATAAAGTTATTATTATTATTATTATTGTTATTGTTGTTGTTATTGTAATTGTTATTGTTATTATTATTATTATTATTATTATTATTATTATTATTATTATTATTAATATTGCCAATGCAATAAGCAATATTGTCATGCCACCCATGTACTCCCAACTCCCAAAGATGAAGCCTAGCAGTTTTCCATTACATATGTACTTTCTTACATTAAACACAATTAGTTTTGTTAAAAAGAAAAGACAAAAAAGTTAATTTTCTAAGGCATGCATGCAAAACTTTTTTCCCAACAAGGTCCCTTCAGAGGCTCTGTAGTAAGATAAAAATGAATAAATGAAATAGAATTTAATTTTTTTGAAAAAACTCAACTGACCTAAGAGCAGCAAATGCTGAAACATGGTTCTGGAGAAATAAAGACAAAACACTCAAAAGGTTAATTAATAACGCACACATACGAATAAAATATGTACATTATATATTGTGTTACCAAATTATTTCTAAATGTACATAAATATAAAATTTACCTCATGGATTTGTGTTCATGTATTCTGTTCTGTCCCAATCTTATTTATCTTCTTAAAACAACCAGTAAGTGATGCTGATATTCCAAACAACAGTCTATATGCATTTGATCCAGTGGGAGGGGTTTATGTAGTAATGACTGATAAAATGTGGTTAAACTGGTTATTTATGGTCATGAAAATTACATGCAATGTTATAATAAGGATCTCAGAACAGTGAGGTTATATACATTGATATGAAAACAGAACAATAAATAGGCCATTAAAATATTTTGTTAATATAAATTATGTTGTAAAAAATACAAATAAAACACTTTTGTACATACTTCTGAGACCTTTGGCATGAAGAAATTGGATGCTTGTTTTATTTTACTTTCTTTTTCATTGTCTTTTTGTCAGGTAGTTCTGCCAGGTTACATACCATATAGCAGTAGAACCTGCTGCAACATGCTTATACTGTTATGTGAGATAAACGGACACAAACTTGTGGTGAGGATAAGAACAAAAGATATTTATTAATGAATAACTAAAGAGGGATAAAAGCCAAAAACACAAAAGAGAAACAAACTAATGAAATAACAAGAACCGGATAACAAGGACATATGTCAAAGCACCAGTCGGCACGGTATGTAAAAATAGAAGCAGTAGAACAATATAAAGGGACCAGAGTGGAGTGCAAAGTGTCCAAAGCATAAAGTGGCATGTGCCAAATAGGGCACATATATATAAATAAAATATTGCACAATCACTGTCAATTTGATCTTGTTATATCATACAATATACACACATATATTCATAAATTAGCAAATTACAGCAGGTTGAAATTGTCATTGAGAGTCCGAATAGCTTGCGGATAAAAGTTCGTCTCAGTCTCTCTGTTTTGTCTTTAAAATCCGAAAGCGCTTCCCCGACCTCAACAGAGAAAACAGTCCATTATTATGACTAGTGTTCTTGACTATCTTTTTAGGCCTTGAAGCACCATTGTTAATAAATATTTTAAATATTAATAACTTTATTCCCTATGTTCTAGTTTGCCTTCATATGCCATTGATTTAAGTCACCAGGACATACTAAAGTTGCTAATATTAATGATAGTGATATTGGTGCAAGAATTAATGGAAAATGTATTTTGCTGCCTACTGGCTAGCTAACCTGAGGTAAAATAAAAAGTTTTTATTTTTATTTTAATAGGATAGTATGAGGTCAATATAACAAAATCTAAATAACTGTTAAACATGATTTTATAGATGAATATAAATGTATACATTTTTAACAGTTTTAAGTTAAAACCGTTAAATTATTTTTTTTATTTCCAGTGTTACTAATGAAAGATTATTATTATTACCTAGTCAGGAACAAACAGGGTGCAGTATTTGCAATATTTCTGTATTATTTGCTATATTGTTTGCAAGGCACTTTATATTAAGTAATACATTAATAATATTTACACAAAAGTTCATCTATTGCATTCATTTCATTTTGATATTTCAGATGCAGCAAGGTAAAAACAAATACCACAAGTAATTAAAAACTTATCATTCACAATTTGTTCATACACTTACTACAAAGTCTTAATCTTTTACAAATCCCATCAGATCACATTTCTTCCCTGTATTATAGTATTCATACTGTTTAAATCCAAAAACACCAGAACAATAATTAGAAATAAAATTAAAACAAAATTATTTCATGTTCATGAGTACTAATAAGTTGTACATAGTCAAAGCTGCATATATATTGTTTAATAAGTATTTGCCAAGCAAAACACCCAGTAAAGAAAATATTTACTAAAAAAATTGATGAATATATAAAATCTACATTTTAAGGATTGGCCTTGCAGGTGTTTTTCAAACTTATAGTGACATTACTTGGAAGTCCCAGTCTGCTCAATTCCTCTTTAAGCTGAAAAGAAAAACAAACATGTTACAGTTTTTTCCAAAGCGAAAGAAAGTAGGCGCAACACACGTTTGCAACATGTTTATACAGTACATATAATGTACATATATAGTGTGCTGCTATTTTATTACACTAAATATGAAGTGATAGCACATCAGAATATGGTAAATAATGAAATAAAACAATGAAAGTATGAACAAAAATAGAATACTTACTCTTTCTGACACAAATTCCTCAATTTCAGAATCTTCCAGATTTTCCCAAGTTTTGATCTTCATTCTCAGTCCCATCACAGAACCTGTAAAAAGTTTTATAATCAAACAGGAGTAAAACATTTACATTTATTGTTACGGTACCGACCACGCCATTGAACCGCAGTTCAGCTTCCGGTGTGGTTGGCGTTACAGATCGCCTTCCTTTTAGAATTTAAGTGGCGAGCGGCCCTAATCGGGCTAAATGCTAGCATCTGGCATTCCCCAATAAAGCTGGGTGCAGCATTCAGTCCGGCGCCGCCACTTTCACTCCGATCAGGCACATCTCACCAGGTGTCCTGGTTAAGGACAGACTGGTATCCCCTGGGCCCAATGGGGTTTGGGTCCGTATGGCTGAGAGGCAGGAGGCACCATATTATTATTATTATTATTAGTAGTAGTAGTAGTAGTAGTAGTAGAAGTATTCAATCGATTACAGCCAGAAGGTAGAAAACGATGATCACATATGCTTAAGATTAAAACAGTAGTGAGAGGGAACTGCACATTGAAGGTAAAAGTGATAAGGTTAAGTGTATAAAAAGATGTAGAGATAATGATGTTGATCATGGTAAAGGTTATAAGGAAGGTGACATGGCATAAGTGGTTGGGGAGTTTGGTTGAGTGTGGTTAGCGTAATTAGAGTTAGAGATATAGTTATGAGAGGTAATAAAGGTTAGAGTTATGAGAGGTGTGTTACATGCAAGGGTCTGCACGTAGTATTATTATCATTTGTGTGTCTGCGTCTGTCTGTTTCTATCTGTACCTCTGTCCCTTTCCATAGGTGGAGAAGCTGTCACTAGAATTGCGGTGCATCATCAGTGGACAAATGGCATGGCGGTACGCTGAGTGGTGGCGGATCGTTTGCTTGAAATGCATTTTGAGACACGTGTGCTATTATTCCGTCAAAACTGTTAGCAATCTCGTAGCTATTTTGTTGGCAAGTGTAGGCTTGTATCATGTGTTGATCTCTGTGTTATGGTGTCCATTCGTGTGTAATCGGTGTAGGTTAGCAAGTTTTTGTTACTGTTTTTGTTGTGGACACTATAGATCAGAGGTGCGGTTTGTTAGACATTTATCTTTGGGAGGAGAGCAGGTAACTACGTGTATTTATATTTTTGCAACACGTAGGATTACTACTTGGATAGACACCCCAGGTAAGGTGGGTATTTGTGAAGCTAGTTTCTGGGTTCATTGTTTACTGTAGGTTTAGGTGTTGTTCGGATTTCTTTTATTTGGCACCGCAAGGCTCTCTTTCAATGGTATGTTGCTTTTGTTCACATACAATATAATTGTAAAGTCATATTATAGTACTTATTGTAAATATTAGAATTAGCTGAAGTTGGGTTGTTATTGGTATTGTTGGTTAATGTTGGTTTAATCTGTATTATTGGTATCTGTTTTTGTTGGTTGCTCTGATTTTGGTTTGTTAAATAAACACTTGCACATTGAATACTTTTTCTGCTCTTATTCCATCTGCACCCGCCTTTTTGTAAAGCACCTCCACCCTTTCCTTTTCAAAAAGTGGACAGCTTGTCCCGCAAACTTCAGTTATTGATCCCACGTATTCCTTTAGACAAGAGCCACTGGCGGGATCGTAACAGGTATGAAAGGTAAAAGTGCCCAAAACGGTATGGGAAATAATTGATTGGAGGTATTGTAAGTGTGGTGGTAAAAGAACAAGTAAATAACAAAAGGATTTCTCTTACCTGGAGTGTTTTCTGCTTGTGTGAAAGAAAGATAGAATGTAATAAAGCATTTAAAGTCATTTTACATCTGTGAACAATGCTATAATCAACTTTATTAAAGTTTTTCCATTTAGCCTCAACTACAGTCAGTAAAAGTTAGGACAGTGTGAAAATAACTGGGCTGGCCTTCCCCCAGTAGAGAATGTGTAGACAGATTGTTGAGAACAATCCTGTCTTGTTAGATACCTTAATACATTTTTGCAGAAACAATGAAACCTCCATTTTACAATAATTGGCAATATTACAAAGTAGTTAATTACAGGTCTGAAGTGTATGTACTTCAAAAATTAAAATAAACTCAGCAAGAAATGAAAGATCATTGAATATAAGCATATAGAAGTAAGCAGTACTTTGATATTTTCATTATGTCCCAACCTTTCCTGATTCAGCGTTGTTGAAGGAGATAATTTTCTACATTTATGTCTATATTACAAAATAACTCACCACTGTAGCAGACAAAAGGGAAGGTAGCTAAACAGTCTTCATCTCTCCAAAAACCAATCTCATTCACAGCTGTGCAGTGTTGAATTCCACTTTGCGAGTTTGCATTGACACCATTATCAGGTTCTTTTGCTTCTGATGGACTGACTGGATTCCAGTATGTAAAAGTCGAGCTGCTCTGATCTGACCATAATCTGTTCCTATACAGACCTATCCATACAGGAGAGTCACCTGAGATGTTTAGTATGGTTTGAAGCTCAGTCTCATTTCTCACACTGGTCAAGTCTGTGTAGTGGTCTCTGCAGTAACTCTGAGCTTTTTTCCAGTTCATTACTTCAGAAATCCACACGTAAGTGTTATTTTGAGCTGAGAAAACAACATGCACCATAATTAACATTTCAGCTGCAAAGGAAATGTATACAGTAGAATAAACAATAATTTACTTTAACTGGTTAATCTCACCATTATAGCAAACAAATGATAGCATTGAGCTACAGTCCTCATCAAACCAGCCGCTCTTTGCAGCCATAACACACAGCTGTTTTCCACCATAGTTATCAGGTTGATGGTCCCACCCTCTGAACTCTTTCTCTCCTTCTTTGTAAAACACATCGTCATTAAGAGACCATCTCCAACTTTCCTGATAATCATACAGTCCGATCCAGGCTAAACCAGAGTAGCCATCATTGACTGTGTTAAAGCTTTGGTTCATTTCCTCCATGGTTTCAATGGTAGCCAGGTCAGTGTAATTCTCTCTGCAATACATCTGTGCTTCAGTCCAGTTCTTACTCTCATTAACAAAGTAGTACTGACGGTTGGATGTTGATGAATTTGCTGAAAAAAAGCCAAACAAAAGTGTATTCAATGTTTTACATTTTAAAGTATAATTGTTTAGATTATTTCTGCAGCCAATTCATAAGTATGATTTGATTTTTATAATAATATAACCAAATGCAGTGGCCTTGATGTTTTTTTACTCAATAATAACTTCATAATCTGTTTTAAACTTTCACTGTCTCTTTATTGGTTTGCCTCTGTTAAGGATCTTCATACTTTTCTCGATAAAACTGTTAGTTTTTAATTTTAGAATTATTTTTAAAACATATTTTTATTTTGTCATTATGGACAATCAAGTATGGATTAATGGGTAAAAAGGACTATAACACAGATTGCTCACATTATTATGAATGTGTATTTAATCGAAATGAAACTCGAAAAAGTTGAGAAGCAATGGCCATCAAAAACTACTACTGACTTTAATCATTTAAAAACTCTTCGGCAATTAAATTATACTGTACTTAATGACACACATATTAACACACGACTGCCAAGGTGAGATGTTGTAAAGTTCGGACACATTACTGGCATTCATATATGAATGACATGGCAGTTAATGCGTTAATGGTCTTAAAATAAGATCCAAAGTTAATTTAATGCCACAACAATATTGGTAATTGGGAAACAGGCTTGAATGTATGTATGCATGAGTTTCTTTCAAATACTCAGGTTTTCCAAAACATGCAGAAACATTGCATATTCATTATTGCTTACATGTGTGCTTACTGCTTAAAGGAGTGAGCAAACTGAAGGGTTGATGCTTTGCAATAGGCTAGCAACCTATTTAAATTGCTTGTTGCCTTAAACTACATTTTAAAAACAAATAATAAAAATATAGTACCAAAAAGAAAAATAAATAAATAGAAAAAAATAAATAGAAATAAAAAGAAAGTCTTCTCACTTATGTAACAGAGGAACGGTAAAGCTTGTCCACAGTCCTCAGTGCTCCATTGTCCGGATGCAGTAAATGAAACAGCAGTGCAGTTTTGACTCCATCCACCATTATATGGTTCTCCTAACATCCAGTTACTAAATGAATAGTTGCTCTTATCTGACCAAGACCAGGTTCTGTACAGGCCAATCCATGTGGCGAAATAATGATAATCATCATCATCACCATCATTATCAAAATAATCATTATAATAATTATAATAATTATTGTTGTTTCCATAATAATAATTATTATAATAATCAACATGGTAATTGTATTCTGATTGGAATAATATTGCTTTTAGCTTTTCGTTCTCCTTTTCATTTCTCACACTGGCTAAATCTGTGTAATGATCTCTGCAGTATCCCTGAGCTGCAGTCCAGTTCAACTTCTGATCAACAAGGATAAAACTTTTACTCGTATTTTCTTTCCCTGTGAGAAACAATTTTAATAATCATTGATATAGACTGAAAAAACACATTTAAAAAATATATAATTCACATATCAAACTGCTTACCATCATAGCAGAAAAAATGCTTTTCATCAGAGCAAGAACCCTCACTCCATACTCCACCATATATAGAAAAGTATACACACCAGCTGTTTCCACCATAGTATGTTGGTTTCTCCATGTACCAGTTTCTAAAGATTTTCTCTTCTTCTTTATAGAAGACCTCATCATTCAAAGACCATTTCCAGCTGTTCAGATCATCATACAGACCAATCCAGGCTAAACCGTAGTAGTCTCCATTTACTGTGTCAATGAGTCTCTTCATTTCTTCCAAGTTATTAATGGTAGCCAGGTCAGTATAAAAATCTCTGCAGTGTTTTTGTGCTTCACTCCATGTCTTGTTTTTTTTTACAAAGTAAAACTGATGGGAGTTACAAGAGGATCCCGTGCCTAGTTCTTCAAAGTAATAAAATAATAAAAAGATTAAAAAAGTTGAAGTGTAGTGCTTCATTACAAATATCATGTTTTAGTCATAAAATCACATCTAACTTTCAGACAGAATTTCAAGATCTGTTATTTAATGTTTTAAATACTTTTAGTATGTTCTAATTATCAGAATCAATTATTCTAAATCACTGCATTCCAGCTGTAAATGTAGAATAGAATAATATATATATATAATTCCTTTTTGTCATTACACATATATAAATGCACAGTACAACAAAATACTTTCTTCGCATTTTCCAGCTTGTTTGTAAGCTGTTTTTAGAGCGGAGGGTCAGCCATTGTACAACGTCCCTGGAGCAGACAGGGTTAAGGGTCCTGCTCAAAGACCTAACAGTGGCTGCATATCAGAGCCTATCTCTGGTTGATGGCCTTTAAAAGGGACATATCATGCAAACTCACTTTTTGCCATTTTTGTATTTCCACTTGGGTCTCTACTTGGGTAACATGAAAGATCCTGGTGTCAGGAATTATGTGCTTAAAAGAGCCATTTTTATTTATACCTTATTAATCATTTACTACTTTACTTTAAGATCCTACACCTGACAGGAACTA
>JAYDZG010000014.1:2749990-2761029 GCA_034509265.1 Microcambeva bendego
TTTTATATGGAATTGTAGCTGAATTGATGTTAATATATATTGCAGACCAATCCGTGGTTTCCAGGAGCTGTTATTAGTTATGTTCTGAGGAGAAAACGACCGAGTGTGACCTTTTTTTTCAGGCCTCGGCAGCCAGTGACGAAGGCAGCGCCTCGAATTCCTCTGACAAGCCGTCTGACGAGGGCATGCTCATTAAAGGTGAGGCCGCACCCAGCACTCCAGTTATGACCAGTTATGAGGATGGCCGAAGTTCATTACAGTGGACCGACTATATCGTCCGGCTCTTCTAATTACACGCACCCGCCAGTCGAGTCAAGGTTAATAATCATCACGGGTCTGTCCGAGCTCTCTAAATAAAGCAGCGCTGCTCAGGGATGTAGTGGCTTGAGATCGGTTATTAATGTTGAGCTTCTTTAAAAAATGTGTTTCAGTTCTAGAGATATTCAGCAGGATGGGGGTTTGAATGGCTAAATGTATAAACCGTGATGTGTAGGCAGCTCACTCGGCTTCTCACTCTTTTCTCAGCGTCGTTCGCTCCCATCAGCTTCGCCATCAAGTCAAAAGATAACGACCTGCTGCCGCTGGAGAAGAACCGCGTGCGCCTAGACGACGACTCGGACGAGGACAAGGAAAAAGACCAGGCGCAGGAGGCGGCTCAGAGCGTCCCGGGGGCGGAGCTGCAGAAAGAGGCTCCTCCTACTGTACAGCCCGAGGAGAAGAAGGTTGTTCTGTCACAGGAGGAGCTGGAGGCGAGGCAGGGTAAGATACACGGGTCCCGTTTCAATGCCGGATGCCCTTACTGACAAAACCCTTCCTATTTATCTGAGTTATAAACAGTCATTAGAGTGCATGTATGTACATATAGGACAACTCAGTGTCCCTCTAGTTAACCAGGTGGCAATTTTTGACTGTATGAGGAAACCACGCGGACACGAGGAGAACATGCAAACTCCAGATAGAAAGGACTCGGACCATCCCGCCTGGGGATTGAACCCAGGACCTTCGTGCCGCGATGCAAAAGTGTTGGATGTTTCATGTGGTTTACGCTTCACTAAAAGCTCTTTGAAGACTCACCTCAAAGGAACCTTAAAGAGCCTCGAGCACTCGAGCCTTATCGGTGGCGTAGGCTTTAAAAGCTAAAGTGCATGTTGTGCTGTCTGCTCATAATGCCACCGCGCTTGGAAAAAAAAATGCCGTTTAAGGATGCTTTTTATTCGGTTCCAAAAAAAACCCAGGTAAACAGGGACCGTGTAAGAAATAGAACGACTGTGTGGACACAAACAGAAAAAAAATGCACAATTCCACATCATGCAGACAAATAAAACATGTACATTTTAAATTTGATCATTTAAGAGCGCATTCAATCGTAATAAAGAGCTACAAAGTCATGAGAAGCGAATCCATGATTGGAACACTTGCTACCAGAAATACAGACCCTGCTAATGGGGGATTATAACGATTCAGAAAGAATCGGCACGAATCGATTCACTTGGGGCACCATTGATTATTTTAAGATGAACCGGGTGGTACTTAGTGTGTAGCACTTACAAGACGGTTATGGGTTCGATCTCCAGGTGGGGTGGTCCAGGTCCTTTCTGTGTCAAGTTTGCATGTTCTCCTCGTGTCTGGGTTTCCTCTCGAGGCCCATTGTCCATGATGGTTCTATATAAACTTATGTAATGAGGAACATTGTGTCATGAAAATCTAAATATTAATGAACAAAGAAACTTTTAAGATGAATTTATATTTTGTGCTGGTGCTATTTTTTTTTTTTAATTACAAAACATTAATCCGGTATTTTTGGCATAGCTTGCTACTACCTCACAAATTAAAGGACTTAGACTGATTGTTTGGATAAAAAGTGTGTAAATAAATAATTTATTTCACTTTTTTTCTAAAAAGCATCAAATTAAATAGAATCTTTATTATCGCTATACACTGGTACAGTGAAATTGAAGATTCACCCAGTATCAGTAATTGTATCGTATCGTGGTTAGAGTGAATCGTTCCTTCCTTGGTCTCATCAGTTCCAACTTGACCTGACTTTTTTTGCCACCAACCTATTCAAATTTTGAGCTCAGTAACCAGCTGTAAAGTGCTGAGCGCCAAAGTGGTGCAGCAGTGAGTCAAGGCCCAGCCAGCTCCATCATAAATGCAGACTAATGCCGGCAATGTTCTCGTTCACAAGGTTATTTTAAATTCACGGTACAGTCTTGGGTTCAGAACCCAGCACCTCTCTTCCAACACCTCCATTATAATCACATCACTAAAGGAAATGACGTCTTGGGTGAGCTCCGTCGAGTGTCCGGTAATGGTCGTTGTCCACTTTGACCCCGAGAGTGTATTGAGTGAAGAGGCCGAGCGCCCGGCTCCTGTATCCTCGTGACTAACGATGCATTAAATCAAACTTCGAGGAGTCGGTGTGGGATCTGACGGATCAGATCGGGCGGCGTCCTCGACGGTGGCACCGGCGGTTCGTCCAGCGCGACGTAATTAAATGGATGTGTCAGCGGTCAGAGGGAGAGAAGGATATGACACGGTACTCTTCTGAGTCCTGCTCATACCTCGTACAGATGTTCCGCTTCACCATGATCAAAAAAATGTGAAGAGAACAACACACTGCCAAAAATGTTTGCTCACCTCTCCATGTTAACAGGACTCTCTTCTGCTCCACATACGCAGATGCTCTTCACTGTGGATGTAACGATACACTCTACCCATGATGCAATACGGTCCAGATTTATCATTTCTTTCAAATTATTTTCAATGAACTTTCGTTGATCTAAACCATCTACATTCATTGATGTCTGTAAACTTATGCCTTAAGACTAGATTCATGTTTTTTGTAAAAATAAATAAATACATGATTGTATTGCCAGCGACCCCTGCTGTTTAAAGTGAATTTCGATTCATCTTAAATGAATCAACATTTCAAAGAATCTTCCAAATCAATAGATATGTAACGATTCATGAAGAATCTATACGAATCGAATCCCTCCTGGTTTGGATGGGATGCTCCTTTATCTCCCTCTTAGCAGCTGTGGGATGCACTTCGGTCAGCACAGCTCCAGATAGCTTTGATGACCTTCCAGGATTTTATGCAGTCACTCACAGTGCATCAAGCTCCGAACTCTGTGAATGGGGAGGACTTCGGAAGAGAAGGAGTCCTTGTAAAAACTGTAGGATGTGGTCTGAACGGGTACGGGAAAAGGAACAGTTCCAGTTTGTCTCTGTACACGATGTAGTGAGGTTTAGGATGTACTTTAAGACTCTCGTCTGTTCCCCTGGACACAAAGTTAGTTCTCAAATGAGCAAACTGAGACTCCCTCAGACAGACTAAGCCAAGCACTTAGAATGACTCTGCTTCCCATTTCTAGGTTTGTTCTTCCGACTGGGAATGTTAAAGGTATTAGTGCAACAATACAGGCTCCACTCAGGGGCCGGAGGAACGTGAAATGAATAGCGGTGCACCAGAGGAGCGTCCGGTTAGCAGCACGCTGGGATAATCTGCAGGAATATTGATCGAGCTGCTGCTCTCTAATCTCTATCGACTCGCTCTGAAAGGATCACACTAGCATGCTGTGATTACCAGAGCTGGATTTAAAGAAGAGTCTGGAACCAAGTTTGAGTTCTCAGTAATTAAGCAGAGATCTTAACAGTCATCATGAGTAATAAGTCCCTATTTTATTTATTTATTTATTTATTTGTTTGTGCACATTCAGACCGCCTGGTTGTCCGATCACGTCATGCTTCCTCTCCACCAATGCCGACCCCCACTCTGATTGAGTACCGTACACTACGCCAGTACCAGACGGATCAGCACAGACCATCGGACCGTATCACATCCTTAACATTTTGGAATGGAATGTCAATCTAACGCCACAAAGACAAGAAAAAGAAAATCATTTCTGTTCGCTTGGTTTGCCTTCATCTCTATTCTCCAGAATTTCTCTCTCAGGAGAACAGATGCTCTTTCCCTACCATAGTAAACACGTTTTCATCATTATGCTGCATAGCGGGAGTCCTATTTTTAACCGTGAGCACACGTGGCACTGTGCGGTCTGGGCGGTATCGCTGTCCACTAAAAACTGAGAGACAATTAGCAGTATGAAACGTCGAGCAAAATCGATCTATCTTTATATCTTTAAATCGATCTAAGGTCCTGCTTAGTTGTCATGACTATCTGGAGATATGCATAGAACCAGCATGGCTCAAAGAACAAATTTCAACTCATTTAGGTTCAGGTCGAGGGACTCGAGGTCAGGGTTGTACTTGGATCTTATCAGTCTCAAGGAAGACGATCTGTATGTGTGCCAAATCTGTTAAAATTCAAGACCAACCTTAAATGCCAGCTCAAGAAACGCGACAGATTATAAACCCGTTCTAAGATGTGTAAGATAATCAGAAACTCCAGCTTCCGCTGAAGGTTTCCATGAAATGCGCCATCATTTTCATCATCACTTTTCTTCTCCTCCTGATCATGCAGCAAAGCAGAAGCTGGAGGACCGACTGGCGGCAGCGGCACGCGAGAAGCTCGCTCAGGCCTCCAAAGAGTGGAAGGAGAAGCAGCTTCAGGCCGAGCGTAAGAGAAAAGCCGCTCTCTTCCTGCAGACGCTGCGGGTTCCAGAGCCTGAGCCCAAACAAGTCGAGGAACCCGGCACTCCAGCTGAGGTCAGCAGGAATTACTGCCTCTGGGTTGTTTTTTTTCCTCACGCGCAGTTTAAATGCACAATACACCTAACATCCACAAATAATAGTAGCTTTCTAAGATTGCACTTTAGATAAGCGTGGTACCACGAACATAGTCAAAGAGTCCGCCTGGCCGGAGAAAAGAAGCACTTGTTAAACCTACCGTGGTGGACCCTCCGACACGTGCACTTGATTTCCACACTGTTTTTAATATAGCAGCGGGTGAATCTATACGCTGCACAGCTCTCAGAATATCTTTACTTTCATTATACCAGGTATAACAAAGTTAAGGTGCAATACTACGATTACAAACAAAAACAATTAAGAAAATGAATGTAGAAATAGCATCAGTAACACACAAACACACCTTCTGTCAAGAGCACGTGGTTCAATTGCACACAGAACTGCACACATTTGCAGTGATAAAATCACACATTGCCCTTAAAAACAGTGAAATATTGCACAGTCCATTTTAACTTAAAATGATTTTAAAAAGACCTTATATTGAGTTATTTAGTGTCTGTACAGCGGAGGGGGGGAAAGCTAATCTTTCTGTCCGTCTCTGGCAGGTGAAAAGAAGTGTATCCAGGAGGTTGTTACACTTAAAAATGACTGTGAGAAATGATAATATTCCTTTATTGATCCCCTTGAGGCAAATTCGGGTGTGTCCAGTACAGTGTAAGATCAATAAGTACAGTAGATGCAGTAAGAAACAATAAAAATAGAGTTGAATAAAAATATAATAAAGGAGGAATATTTTTAATAACATAAGTTAATATTAATAGTAATTTTACAGCATTATGATAAAAAAATGCAAACATTGAAACATCCGTCACTGTAGCCGGTCCAGAACAAACCTTCAATCCAAACATGACAACAAAGCTCGGATGATGGAGTGCACTCGGACAGAGTGTAAATTGTTTTCTCCTGAAACTAGCTGTTTCTTTAAGAACTGAGACACACCGAGCGACTCCTTTGCTCACCGAGTGTGAGATTGAAGGATTCTGCCCCGGCTGGGATTGAGACGCTGCTTTCACTCAAATGTAGTGGCAGCGTGAGGCTCTCCCGGTGAGCTCTGGCAGCTGATGAGACCCGGCTCTTGTCACGGCCGAACGTTTGCAGCTCTGTAGCTGCTCAGGCCGGAGTGTGAGACGGAGTTCTGGCACCCAGAAATGATTCATTGTGCTCGTGGCCAATCAGGACCTGACCTGGACACTCCATGAGCTGACCTGACACAAACATGCATGAGCTTTTTTTTAATGATTATTATTTATTTTTTTTTGCAATTTTATTCATCACCACCACCGACACTAAATAATTCATCATGTTTGCTAGTTTAGTGGTTCCTTGAAACTCAAGGACTTTCACAAATGTGAAACCGGTTAATGTGTTCCATGGAACTGCAAATTTTAAAGTAAAATTGGTTTGTTTTTGACCATAACAGTTAAAATCATAATAAAATGTAGTTTTGCATTTTCTTACTTCCTCTTTACTGGAGTAAACCAAACCCCTACCAATTAAAAACAGCCAGACTGCTGCACGTCCCCTCCAACACGTGTACGGTAATTACGAATTCACTTGCCTATTAGCTCTGTGTTTCTGCTCTTTCTGTGAGTTCGCCTCGGGCAGGCAGAAGGAAACAGCTTGCTGCTACACATGTCTGAGAGCGTTTTCGTCATGTACCCTTCCTAACCCCCCTCCCGGTTAGTGTGGAACCGCAAGAGTGATAGATCTGGGGACTGCATACGAGAAGATTGGTAGATAAAGCAAAGAAATGCAGAAGCGGAATAAAAAAAGGATAAAATCTGCAGTATAAATGAAGCCAGATATTTATTTTTAATCACAGAAATGTTTGCTAAGGGACATTTCGGATCTTCCATGCCTGGGAGCTGGGAGCCAGAACCTGAGGAGCACACTTCCAGCGGCGTCCTTGATCATAATGTCATCGTGACGAGGCAGAGAGGAAACCCCAGAAAGCTGCTAATGAGCCCAAACTCCAAGAGCGAGTGTGTGTGAATGAGAGAGAGAGAGGTGGAGATGAATGAAACAGACACCACCACGGTCACAGGAGAGCATTAAAAAGAACACCTTGCTCACAGGGGAGTCTCACGAGGCCGCCGGACATTCTCTTAATGATGTTTGGCACCTCAGCTAAAAAAAATTAGCCTCCTCCATTATTGTAGACCAGTTTGGATCCCTGTGCCACGCGTTGAAGTTTCTCCCAACAAAATATGATTTGTTACAGAGGAACATGAGGTTATTGTAGTTTACACCTGTATGTGTCAATTCTTCTTCTTTAACTTTTTCAAACCTGTAAGGCCCGAGCAACCACTCTTCGAAATTGACTCAAGACCTTGCCGTAGTGTTCCTGACTGTCGAACCACACTGGATTACCAGGTTCAATCCTTCCAGATCTGTCTGGAGCTTCTTCATACTTCAGAAATTAACCTGCTCCTAAAAAACAAGCTTTCTTTTCTCTGCTTTTCGGCTCTGGAGGCACTGTACTTTTAATCTCAGGAATGTGTGGACCTGGAGTGACTCATCACTTATTCAGACCTCTATAATAGGAAACTGAAACTAGACTTGAGGGATGGTGGGTACTGACATGAAGGTACTGAGTTGGGATTAATCATTGACAGTCAGCTGGTTTGAAGAGCAGGAGCAGGCTGGACGGATGCCCCCTGATAGTTTGGTCATTTGCATCTCACATGTATTCAAAGGACGCTTAAAGACCTTCATGTCTTATGAAGCACTTAGACTGAGGAATAGCATGAACGCTGGGCACCGCTTTGAAAAAGGTATTGTCTGAGGAATCTTAATTTCTGCTGATATCCAGATGGTGGGGTCAGAATTGGCGTATATAATTTCTCCAGATACTGTCAGGGACCAGGAGTGTGTCAGGGGCCAGGAGATCGGGAGTGTGTTGGAGTACCTTGAGAGAGACCAGGTGTTGTGTGGGAGACCAGGTGTTGTCTGCAGGAGACCAGCAGTGTGGGTGTGTGAGACCAGATGTGAGGGTGTAAGAGACCAGGTGTGAACCATGCTAAGCACTGCACAAGTAATCATTTGCTTCAGTCTGGATTTAATAAAAGTTATAATTTAAGTGGTCCCCTTTGTAGAGCTGAAGATCAAATTACAAGCATACTTTTTAATCTTTTTCAAATGCCGCGAATAATAATAGAAAAATTCAAGAAAGATCAGGAAAAGGACGAACGGGCCCAGCAGCTCATACAAAGCGACTTATGAAGGGCATTTTCTTTTGTAGGAGGAATAATGGGTGCCTATTTACAAGGCCAAGAAGACTTTCTTCAGCCCCCTTCACACTCTGTCATTTCCTTCACCAAAGCTTCTAACAAGAACTGAATTATCTGCCGTTTGAAATAACCAGGTGAATTAAGTCAAGGGTCTGTCAAGGATCTTAGAAGAAACAATTTTGGAATCAGTTTTAAGGGTTTTTTTATGAAAAAAAAAACACACCTGAATGTCTGATGCTTTCTCACAAAAAAATACAATTATGGTGGACAAATGAGGAGGCGCATTCAGGATTGTAATTGTAATTAATTAGCATTTAATTTGGGAGATGTTGCTAGACCATTTTGCTACCTCGTCTAATTGGTTTGAATGGCATGGGTCTAGCTTAGCAAGTTAGCTTAGTAAGCCGCAACTACGATGACATATTGCCCATTTTCACATAATTCATGGACGACGTCTGTGATTGGTCAGTGAAAAAGAGGCGTGTCATGAACTTATGATAGCGTCACATTGAGAGATTATAAAGACGCTCAGATTGTTATAAACATAGTCATTTTTTATACAGGTCCATTACCTCACACACAGCCATTACCATGATGATCGTTTTTTGGTAGTCGTTGTCACAGCACCTCCTGCAGCTTTGGGGGCAAAACAAAACAATTGAAAATACGCCAGCTTATAAGATCACGAAGGTTCATTTGGCAAAGGAAGTATGTTGGGGTCTTATTGAAATCCTCTCTACTGAGGCAGTTTGTCTTGCATTAAAAACCAGGATCTTTGGACCCCAAATCCTACTGAACAAACAAACGTTACAAACCTGACATATTAGCATGGTTGGAATTTGTTTAAAACACTGACGTTCTGAGGAAAAGCCCTCACATGTTAATGAGAAAGATCTTAAAATGTCAGAAATATAAAAGAATTTGGCCGGGGGATTGTTGGCTAAGCATATTTTATAGGGCTCTACATCTGAGCCAGATGTTCCTCTGTAATTAGCTGCACTGCCAGCGATCATACTTGTCATAACCTGTCGGCCTCTCATGGTCCCATAAAAGTGCTTAATTGGAGGCAAGAAGTTAAAATCCGAATTTTCCAAGCATGTGGGTTTTTATTTGAACATATTTGAAGTGTTGGATTTCCCTCAAGCCCGCTGGTTATATATGTGGGTTCTTGTGGCACCTCGATTGGAAAATAAACACCGCAAAGTTTCCTGGGCGGATATATCCAAACTATTTACTATGTCTTATCTAAAGCAAGAAGAAAAGGTTTTTTTTTTAAAAGTTAAGAAACGAACGACTATATTTGAAAAGCCAGAAGTCATACCACACTCCTACCAGCCACTGAAGTTTCTAAACATCTGTCCATCGCCCAAGAACAGTCACTTTCAGTCCAGAGTCTGGTTTAAATAAAACCTCCCAAAACCAGCAGTCCTCTGAGAAATCACCCAGTGGCTCATTTCATCTTTTACATGGGTTTTACCGTACCGCATGACTTTTAAAGCTGACTCGAATGCTCATAAAATCGAGTGAATCCACATGAGTTCTGTAGAAACTTGAAAAAAGGAAATTCCCTTTTTTAATTAGAGCCAATGGTTCCCCCAACAAACGGAAGTAGATAATAGAATTGAGTGGGCAGCACTAGGCACGGCGCCCTGGAGAGCGGTTAGGGGTCGGGTGCCTTGCTCAGGGGCACTTAAGTTGTGACCTGTCTGATTTAGGAATCGAACCAGCAATCTTTCGATCACAAGCCCGGTTCTCTAACCGCCTTAAAAGTAATAGTGTAATATTAATGCTGTCACACATTTAGGACCTTAAGAGTTTTTTTGGAACGTGGTTGAGGATTTAGTGTTCAGTAGGGCGGAGCGGTTAAATCCATTTCATGCCGTGCTGATGTCAGGAGCTGAAAGTGGTTTTGGTCCGTGGTGTCCTGACATTTGAGGGAGCTAGCTGTTATATCTGTGTTATTGAGAGGGAGAGTGTGTGTGCGAGCGCTGGTGTTATTCATCTGTGTTAATGTATCCAGGCAGGCTGGAGGAAAGCTCGCTCATGCTCTTACTCACTCTGACACAAATACTGTCAGGCTGAGGATAAACAAACAAGCACAATCATTACAGTTACATTTTTCACCTTGAGTGTATGGAACTAATTAAGGGAAGTGTCTGCCCATGCTGCCCCCCCGTCCCCTCCCACATGCCAGCTGGCTGCCTGGCGCTCTCTCTAGAGCTTGATGGGTAAATGCACAAATTGTTCGTCACGGACGGGACAAGCCTCCGGCGACCCCCGGACTACCGGCGTAGCACGGCGATCAATCTGGAGACCTTTATCGATGCGCCTTTCACTTTTATCCTGTTTTTCATTAACGACTTGCCATTATTAACTCAAATACAAGGTGGCCTTTTGTTCCCTGGTTCCTTCTCTTTCTATCCCGGGAAAGTGTTTATTACTAACCTTAGTTCCAGCTTTCTTGCCTCCGGTATGAGACCTGACAATGTTGAACCACAATAGAATAGAACACCTTTTCTTTTGTCATATACATATGGTCGCTGTCCGAGGAAACGCACATATTTCCAAAAACTAACCTCTTCAGGAATGGTATGGAAGATGCTAACTGCAGACAAACCACAAAGAGCACAAAGCTTTCTTTAAAATTACATCCACTAGTTGGTTTTTGGTAAGTTTGCTGGCAGATAGAAGTTAGCAGATAGCTGATTAGTACATATGCTTGCAAACTAAAAGTAAAATCTAATAGCAATCGCTCATATGGACACAATTTTTGTGTCAAATCATAATAATATTAGAATTATGTATTTTAGAAATGTTTCCTTCTTACTTTGTTCAACTCAGATTCAGCAAATTCAGCAAAGTTTCTCCTCTTTCAGATCAAAAGAAGCTTTATTGGCATAACAAAATTTGTGTCGCCAAATCTTCATACATATTAAAAATAGAATTACAAAATAAAGAAAGCATAAGAATAATCCATGTGTCTCTTTGTAAACACCCTGCAGGAGTAGAAGGGGGAGGAGTTACAGTTTTGATGGACAGATTGGGTGATTTTGTTGGAAATTGGGGGGTGGACAGAATTTGTCCTGTCAAGATCGG
>JAYDZG010000014.1:2784179-2795041 GCA_034509265.1 Microcambeva bendego
GAGAGTCGGGTCAGAGTGGATTAAGGTACAATTCGGGTGTTCTCTCAAGGAGCGCTACGCAGAAGATCGTACGGAAACTTGAGAACACACATCACATGTAATGCAATCAGTTCAACGTCAAGGAACATAGCAGGGGTTTTTGTTTGCTTTGGTTTGTTTTAGATTGCTTCATCCTAACAGGAATTACAGCAGAATATCCGGGGCCTCTTTTGAGTGAATCTCTGAAATATGGCACAGCAGTAAAACATGACGTCCCATCAATGCCGAGATCTCAAACTTGCAAGTTTGAATCTCAACTCGGCTACCAGCCGGCAGACATGACTGACTAATGTCTCAAGCATTCTGTGTTCATCTCAAGTGGCACACAGGTACACAGCGGTAGCCTCACCCCGGCCAAACGGCGTCCGACTGATTGAAATGTCAATAGTGATGCCATCTCATCGTGCTGAGATCTCGTAATGTCTGATGGCTTTCATGGTCACGATTGGTTAACACCTGCCAGACAGGAGGGTCTGAATTCCTAATCACTTCTGCAACTACAGACACTGCATTTATACAGAACTGCTACAATAAATGCAGACTGCTTCGTTCATCTGGGACGGTGGTGGCTTAGCGAGTAGAGCTTTAGGCTATCATTGAAAAGGTTAAGTGTTCAAATCCCAGCTCTGCTTTGCTGCCACTGTCAGATTTTTGAGTTAAGGCCTCAGCAGTCTCAGCTCCAGGGGCAAAGTACAATGGCTGACCCTGCGCTCTGCCCCCAAACTGGGAGGTGCAAAAAAAAATGTACAGTGGACCCTTGACTTTTGTTGGTGTTAAAGTTCTTTTCTAAAGTCAAAATGTCCATATTTTCCCTTACGAATTAATTTAACTAGAAAACCTAGTGAAAACGTGTTTTAAAACCCAGTGAGCGGCCTTACTGCCTGCATAGGGAACCTTCTAAGTAGACCTTATTTTTTATTACAAGTCAACATCCTTTTACAATTCTAACACAGTTAACATCATGCCATTCAAACTAATGAGAGGAGGAGACACAAAGTGCTAGCATGTGAGATAACGTCTCCCACACCCACACGTTATGAACTAAAATAAAAGGATAACTTAAGTGGCCACTTATTTTTGTATTGGCCACTATTTGGAGCAGGTACGACCAGAGCAAATTGTTTGTAGTATTTTTAACAGCCTAACCTTGTTATTTTTCCATCACAGGACCTGATGGCTAAAGTGCGGGCGATGCTGTCTAAGGGTCTGCAGCCAAACCCCTCCTGAGGTCGGAGGACGATGCATGCACGAGACCACACCCGCATCAAACGCGACCTGAGCCCACAATCCCCGCCTGTCCTGATGGCCCTTTATTCCTTTATGTGAGCGGTTATGGATCTGATGCTGTTACTCGGTGAACCAGGTGATGGAGGTGAACGTCTTCACTGTAAACTCAAAGCTCAACCCGAGCCCGTATCAAACCATTGACGGAACCCCATCTAGTGTGAATATTTGTCATGGCAGTCGGCAGCATTACGTCCTTCTGTGAAGGATGCTGGGTATTTTCTCGTTTTCATCTCGTACTTTCCCGAATCTAAGTTCTTATTTTTCAGCCAGATCCTGATATTTACTTTTAACAAATGAGGCCCCCCAGGGGTTGAAGGGTTTATTTTGCATCTGCTTTGTAAAACAATAAATTTGAGTCAAAAATATCTCATAAGACTCGACTCTGCAATTTGTCTCTCACTCCAGTGTTTTAAATATTCACGTGGTTTCGAGAAGCCCAATTCCTGCAAAATAAGCAAAAAAGTGTGCGATGGGACGGATGTGAAACCTGGAGGCGGTCCAGATCAATGAACTTCAATTAACCATTTAAATCATGGAATGAGCTCCTGATTTGAGGAGGGGTTGATGGAACTCTACAATTTTGATGTCTTGTTGTGACTAGCCAGACTTGACTTACCAAAACCATTATCCTAGGTCAATCTAAATGTGTACTGATAGAAGATAGCTAGCCCATACGGTTCTGAAGTGTTCCACCACCACGTTTTACACTCTGAATAGAGGCGCTGATTTATTTTGGCGTGCTGCTTAGCTTGCGCATTCTGGATGTTTCGTGGAACTGTTAACACTAGATGAACATCTGTCCTGCGTTCCAAACCACATGGGAGCGATCTGGATGCTTAAAGTGTCATTTATTTTAAATGCCAAGCCTGGAATGAGCCGCTTTGTAAAATGTGCTTAAACTCCTGATCTGGAACATGAAAGCAAAGTGTCACAGAAACACACAAAGGTTTCTCAAAGGTATTTAGTATAACAATATATCACATAATGCACCAGTGGAAGTACTGACGCTCAGACTGGAGTCTTTGCGGTGGTAAGCTACCATATTTGACCAGAGTGGGTGTTGCGTAGCTTAGTGGGTAAGAGCCTTGTGTTACCAAGTGAAAGGCTGTGGGTTTGAATCCCTGCTCTGCTGTGCAGCCATAATTCTGAGCAAACTATGAACCAATCTGCGTGGGCTCATGGGACACACAGTGGCTTCTCCTGCTCTCTAGACTTCCATTCCATCTGTGTAATGCAAAAGTTTGGACACCCCAGGAACACGCTAATGTGGAAGTTGCCCAGGGACGGCGATTGATGCCAGATACCTCGTCTGCTCTTCTCCAATGCTTTAAACGTACCAAATGGCCAGTGATGATCACAGGCTGTTTTCACAAATGCACGGCCAATAAAAAACCCATAACCCATCTGCTTGCCAATAGAGCAAACACTGTAACTTGCGCTCCAGTTTCAAACGCTTATTTCTTCTTTCATTGCTGATCTTGTATTAAGTTGTTATAACACACTGCCTCACAGGCTCCGGTGCCGATTTACTCCTCGTGCTCTCATTACAGATGATCCTGGGTGTCCTGTTGCGGTTCTTCGTCTCTTGCTGATGTATTTATTTCACGCGTCGCTGAGTCCGTGTTCTGAACTGTTCGCAAAACCGAGATCCCGCTCTGGTTTGCAGCTTCATTAGACCCCCCCCCGACAGGTCAGACCTGCCTCGGTGCCTCACGCAGTAGTGTCTGCTGGGATTTAGGACCAGACAGGATAGAATTCCCACCAGCCCCGGAGATTCTCAGAGAGCAGAGTCTCTTAGTTTAATGGTTATTTAGTTGAGGAGAGTCTGAGCTGCGAGTTTGGAGTGGATAACTGTAGTCCATCTGTGTTACCAACAAAACATTGGCGCTTTGTTTGCTGAAGGCTTTTTTGTTTTTGCCTCCAGTGATTGATGGCTTCAGTTATAGTGATTTCTCTCTGCACTGTGCTTAGCTTGCACGTTGTGGATGTTTGGTGGAACTGTAAACAGGCTTGAACATCTGTCCTGCATTCCAAACCACACTGAAGCGGTCTGCAAGTTTAAACCGTCGTTTGTTTTTAATTCCAAGCCTCGACTGAACCGCTTTAAGAAGCGCGCTCTGGTCACTCGGGTCACTTTACTGTCTTTGGTAAGTCTTGGGTATGAACCAATCAGTTTTGGTATAAAACCATACTTGTAGATCACATACACCCATACGCGCTGGTTCACTTTCCTGGAGAAATGGGATCTTTCGACAAGACGATGCGACACCTCACATGACTAGAAATGTCCAATAGAAGAGCATGATCAAGACTTCTGAGTACTACCCTGACCCCATAATTCCCCAGACTTGAGTCCAAGTGTATCTGTGGCATCGATAGGAAAGACGTAGTTGGGATGAATGCTACAATTGTCATAGCTTTAATACTTCTGTCTATCATTGTTTTAAATACATTATGGTGAGAAAAGCATTTTTAGGAAAAAATAGTATTTTTAGAAAAATTTTCCATCACTTTGTAAACCAAAAGAAAAATCTAATCAGTTCTCATGAACTTTATCTATTTACCATTTATTTATTGAATTTAACTCTATACACAGTGTAGCCATGAACATTTTACACAATTTCTGCTCCTGGCCATCAGCTTTAGGTCATGCAAATATATTTTTTTTGTTTGTAGTTGAAAGATGCTGCTGTGGTTCTTATACAGATTTTATTTTATTGTAGCTATCAAGCCATTGTGTTCTTTTGCAGTATTTTTCTGACTAGTTGGGTGTGGAAAAATCGAGACCCCTTGTTTAATGTATGGGTGTGTGTTTGACCAAAACAACTTGATTGTCAAAAAAATGTAGATATTAGTACCCTTATGAACAATATCTGCTGGATCACCTCGATGGTCGTGTTGGGATGTGAGGGATGCACTGCTGTCAGCATGGCTCCGTTATAGTTCTAGTTATAGTCAGTTATAGTCCATCCCAGCCCGTCTAGGTAACAGTGAGATTTCCTCACCCCTACAAAAGGATCAGTGAGTGGAAAGAAATTTAGAAGTACAAGACTGGAAGCTTGGTCTGTTTCTGCAGAACGGCTCTTGCAGCAAATAAAGGCATGTTCACCGTGTTATTAAAGTTGTTAAGTTCTGTGTTATGTTTCTTTTGCGCCTTCTTGTTTTGTACTTATTAGGAGAGCGAGAATGTGGTGGAGCTGCGAGGCGGAGAAGATAAATGAGATCTCGAGTGGTTCTTAGGAAGGGACTGGTACGTGAAGGCTTTCTGTAGAGTAGAACAGAGGACGGCGCTTCGGTATTGTGTGTGCTCGTAATCGACTGCCCGATTCCAAATTTAATTCCCTGATCATACAAATGAGTCTCTAATGAATTTATCAGTTTGTGCAAGATAAGTGGTTTAAAGAATGTATGACTAAATGTTTCTGGTAAACATTTGCTTTGATGAAAATATTTTTCTGGAGGATGGTGGTCAGGAGTAATGAATGTGAGTCTTTATGGATATTAGAATTCTCTAACTGGTATGAAGGGGGAAGTGTGAGGGCTGAACTGACTGACACGAGGACATCTCAAGTCCTGTTACATCATTAGTAGTTGTGCTGTCGCTGAAGACCTTGTTTTCTGGATGAGACTCTACATTTAATCACCCCCTAATTACAATGACAATAATGACCACCTTCCTAATAATGTGTTGGTCCCCTTTTCGCTGCAAAAACAGTCCTGTGACGGGGATGACACCTTTCTATCAGAACCAGCATTAACTTATTCAGTAATTGAGCTCCAGCCTTAACTCTGTCAATGGTTTACCATCGTTCCTTCCTTGGTCACTTTGATAGATACTGACCACTGGATAGACTCCTCACAAGAGCTGCGGTTTTGGAGATGCTCTGACCAGGTTGTCAAGACTTGATGTCACAATTTGGCCCTCAAGCATACTCAGATTATTACGCTCACCCATTTTTTCTGCTTCTAACATCAACTGAGGATAAAACTCTCTGTAAAATATATCCTACCTACTAACAGGTGCCCTGATGAGATAATCAGCGTTATTGGTGAGTCGGTGTATTAGTTGTCTGCCCTAACCCAATGGCCCGCAAAGTCATTTCTGATGATTTGTTGGCCACTACAAACTCGAGTTAAATAAAATGTGTATGACCCAACATTAAATAAAGAACAAAAAATATATAATAATCAGTTAAAATTGTATGATAATTCATCATCGGCTAAAATGCAATAAACATGACGGGCCTTTTTAAAGACTGCATAATTAAAACTATTTTTAATAGAAGACCCAGGCTTCTATCTTCATTCTGATTCACTTAAGATGCCCACTTAGCCGTTCTTGTTAAATATATGTAACTTGTTTTGCAAATTGGGTGATTTAATCTTAGGATTGTAATGACTCTGATGTCTATGAAGGTGCTTCAAGATGGAATAAATCACACAATTTACTTGGTTAACGCTGGGCCATCATTTCTTCATCGATTCAGCTTCATGCTGCCTGTTGCACTTAACTGCTTCATTGAGAACGGATCTTTGCTCAAATTATAACGTCTACTGTGTAGACTGGAGTATGTGCACACCTGGCCATAAGCTTGCTGACCATCAACTTGTAAAGACTGAGCATTTGAAAGACGTTGTCGGAGTTCCTGTCCATTGGACATTAATGTTGAACAAGATGTGTCTTGTGAATAGATCAAAATCATGCTGGACCACAAAGGCCTTACGTTATTTATACCCACAAGCTGGAACCTTGTTGTCTGTTTAAGAAGCATCTGTCACCAGAGCTGGGATTCGAAGCTCCCCGAGTTCCCATACTGGGCAATATTGGCAGTGTAGCATCAGACTGCAACAGACACAAATTCTTCAAATCCCTTTCTGATGTGAACCTTTGTCTCCCTAGAAATGTAGGTATCTGTTAATTAATTCTTTCATTTGTTCTTTTATAACAAAGCAACTCTACAAATGTACCACACTGACATGCTATCTGACATGCCGATGTTCGTTCGAACTCAATCCATGGGACATCATCTTAAAAGGATCACTGTAATGTTAAGCACTAATGTGTCTCATTATTTAGAGGGTTTTCCTCACTTCCGTCCCCTGAGTCCTCATGAACTCTGACCGCAGCTGAAGCTGAAACATCTGCACCAGGACCAGCAAAAGCTGAACTTTCAGCACTCTTAATACTCCAGTTGGTATATTTACCACATGATTTGAATTCATCCCTAGATAATGGATGGCACATGACAATCACTGCTGGTTTGAGTCTGGAATGGTGTTTCTGTCTGTTGTGGTTTTTTTTTCTACTTTCTTCATGATCCAACTTCTGTGCGGCTCGCGCTAGCCACAAAGCTGCCATCAGTTCTGAGAGAAAATTAAAGACTGAAAAGCCAGCCCCGGAAAAGCCGGTCTTCGAATTCTATTCCGATTCTGGTTGTAAGTGAAAGTCTTCAGGCTCACCACAAGGACAAACGATCTTGCCCGGATCTGAGTCCGGTCAGACTCGTAAGCTCTACTGAATGTAATCGTATTTATGGGAATTGTGTGTGTTCATGAAATGACTGATGTGAGCACTTGGCGAAGGTCAACAGCTTTATTTTTCTGCTGATTACATTCAGTCTTGGTGATTCCAAGTGCTCGGTAAATTGTGTCTCCTTTTCATCTTAATTAAACTCTTTGCTTTGGGTCCCCCCCCTCGAGTTGTCCTGATTTAGGAGGCCCAGGCCAACTGGGAAATGTGCCGTTTTATGTCCTAACCAGAGTGACTTATGTGATCACATAAAAGAAGCTGCTTTTCAATTTAAGGTGCAAATGCAAGAGATTTCTAAGGTGATATTTTTTTGTGATTGTTATATCTTCTAGTTACAGTATGCTGTACGCTCCCCACATGGGGAGTTCTTTCTCTTTTTTTTGAACATAAGTGTTTTGTTTAATTGCTTAACCTCCATTAAAATTAGCACACATTAAAATTCAGAACCCATTGCTGCTTGTTTTTATTTAATGAGTCTGCGATGCATTGTCCAGCTGTGGAAAAAGAAATAAAACTAGAGAAACTGATCATTTTTTAAAGTGGACTCTTATTTTCCCTAGCTGTAGATGTTTTAGCTTTGACTGATGTACTTCTGCCCAGTGGTTCTGACCATCAAAAAACCCATGACTACAAACTATGCTAATATGACCACACTTACAGTTGTAGAATGACTCCATTGATGGCCCATGTGTTCTTTGGGTTTTGTTTTGTATTTGAGTGAGCATGGTCTGTCATGGATCTCCTCCATATGTTCCTCTATCCTTCCACATTTAAAAAACCACCAAGAGCTGACTGTGTAATGCCCTGCAACTCTGAAAGTTGCTGTTATGAATAGGCTCCCGGCACGCCACACCCTTATCAGGATGGAGCTGCAGAATCACTTCAAGTCGAATCAAAGAGAAAATATTCACCCACAACAACTGCAGTAAAAAGAAGAAGCGAGCTTTATCTCTTCCATGCTGAGGCTGTTCTCCCTCAGGTTGGTTTGGCTTATGCATTTCATCGATTCCTGTTTTAGGGATGGAGATGAGAGTCCAGCGAGCATCTGCAAGTCAATGCAGGAAGGATTCTAGAAGGAGAAAGTGAAAACTGAATCGACATTTAAAACCGCTCTTCATCTCAGTCCTGCTGTACTTGTGGACTCAAATAATGCACCAACAGATGTTGCATGTTAGAGCTGCTGGAGTAAACAAACCTATTCAACAAAGACTCCCGTCTCACATTTCTCAGAGTCGAACCCACTGGTTTGTCTCCGAGGAATAGACGTCGTATTATTCTTCGAGTCGTGTCAACTTCATTAATCCCTCACGAATCTGTTTACACTCAAAACACCTGAAACGTTTTCATTTCAACTTGTGGATGAAGGAAATCCTCCTCGTGCAATTTATCTAGCTTGACTCATTTTCAGACTCATTTGTCACCGATTGAATCAAGTCTGTTCGTCTCACCCAAAACATGTTTTTTATTCCCCCACATGTGTTACAAACCGTGACTTCAACTAAGACTGATCAAGCCCGGCGGAACACCAGACTAGCTCTCTGCTTGCACTTTAACCCGATATTTCTAGGCCTCAGATGAGGCTCGAGGTTGTCATATCCTCATTGTCAGATACCACACAAGGACCGGCTACGGCTCGAAGGTTAATGGCGGCCACCAGCACTACAGTCGTCGCTCCGTGAGGACTTGTAACGGAGGATGACTGCCGTCTCCCGGGCGTCACTTGTGCCGCGGTCTACTCTCCTTCCAGTGCTTGTAAAATATCACTGAGCTCAATCAAATTCTGACCCCTGGGCAAAAGTCTTGGGATGAAAATAAGAGGCTGTGACTGCAATCACCTGTGGAATAACCCCGCCCCACTTCACGAACAGCTAATCAAAATGAGAAACTTTGCCAGCGTGCCGGTGTAATTCCTAATCAGACACAGTTGATTGAAAAGGACGGCGAGCGTTTTCATTTAGGAACAAGGCAAGTGATATTCAAGGTTGTGTGAAATGTAAAAACATTAAAACAACACAATTATCATAAAAATGTAGTGACAGACCCTATTATATGGCAGACTTGTAAACAGAGGAACCTGGGTTACGAACAGTTTAACATACGAACGAGTGTATGAAGGTTTAGACTTGTCTGGAAATGTGCAAACCTTGTGCACTTTCTACAGCATTGTGGAGCAAAGAGCATTTTGTAAATAAATAATTATTGATGTTTAATTTGAATAGACATTTATGAGTGTATTTATTTGCAAGCTCTGTTTTCACACAGAGGGTTTTAATGCCGGATGGACTCGTCTCATAAGGCAACGTCCTATTACAACCCTATTCTGATTAGATAGTTCCCCGTGTGAGCATCAAGACAGCAGGGCAGCTTTCTACAGCATTTGGGCCGCATTTTTATTTTGCAATGTCTATTCTACAATTTAAGATTAAAGGAAAATAGGCTTTTATTTATAACAAAAATGAGAATGAATCCATGTTTCTTTTGACTAGTCTCTGCTGTTGACTGTTTCACGTTCCTTGTGCAGTACCTTACTAAAAGGTCAGTTCACAGTCGTCGGCCTTGTTTAAAAAAACTGTGATTAATCAAGCAAGATTATTAAACAGCTCTTGATGGCCATCTTCATATAGACCTTCAGGCTGATATTGATCCTGGCTATAAGCATAAGCGAGCGGTACGATTGGTTTTGCCTCCATCACCAAGTCCTTTATGTCCAATATTTACCTCTCTTCACTTAGGTCCCATAGCAGAAAGGGCAGAGTGACCCCAGGAGTGGCTTCGGACGACAATAACGTCCTCTGTTTACCGTGCGGGGCTGCAGGAGGATGGACAGATTAAACAGAGGGGGCTGGAGGACTTGCTCAGCTTTGAGGAATCGCTATAATAATTGCTGAATCCAACCTCTTGGTGCGAGTCCCTCAGAGGAACCGGCTCTCAGCATAATGCAATTGTAGGAAGGAAAAACATTTGTTTATTTTTCCCTCTCGGCCGACACTGATGGTGTGAGGTGCAGACCCCGTACAGAAAAAAAAAAAAAACAAGGTTACGACCTAATCATCACAAATCTGCCAAGTGCTTCTGGGTGTATTGCGTTTGAAGCGATAAAACTGGATGAAGAAAGAAAAGAGGAGAATTTTATGTGTAATATTGCATTTACATTACTGCATTCTTGCACCTCTTGCTACCTATATATACTGTCAAATGATCATCTTGTCTTTTTGCTGCGTGGGTAATGAGAAAGGTGCGGCAACATTAGGACCTCACAGGAGACGGCAAATTGAACGTTTCGGACCATTTATAAATAAATGCTCTGTGAATAAGGATGTACAGGGGTGAATGAGTCCACTAGTCCAAGCACCTTTGGTTAAGTTGATGATCTGCCCGGTCTGCTTATATGATCCGTGCAGTTTAATACAGAACAGAAAAGGCAGCAATCAGCTTGTCCCAGGCACTTGGCACTAATGGATTCGTCCACACTTGATTCAGGGTGTGACTAATTTCGAGTTCCAGGATTCATTTTGCTGCTGCAAGTGTTAATGTAGTGAAATTCTTCTAAATGAAACACAGCAGTCAGGTTTTCACCATCAATAAACGTTCACAGCGTCATGGACCAGATATCTAATGCAAAGATTCAAGGCCATTCACACTTACTTTACCCTACTGGTCTGGCAATATCTGGTTTGAAAGCTGTAAAGTCACATGCCATAAAGCTTGCTAACTTGGCTTTGATTTGATGACCACAAAATTAGAGCACTCACTGAATATGAAATTTTGTTACCAGTGCAGAGATTCGGAAAACCTTGGTTTGAAACTCGGCATTGCCATTGGTCATCTAGGCAGACGGTAATAATAATACTACTACTAATAATATATACTGCTGTGGAAATAAATAAGAGAGCACTTTAAATGTATCAGCTTTTGAGTTTCACAATTTCTGGGTGTGTGACCATAATGAGCAGTTTTGATTCATTCTATAAACTAAAATAATAATTATAATAGAATGAAACAAAAC
>JAYDZG010000014.1:2863986-2880626 GCA_034509265.1 Microcambeva bendego
ATTAGAGTGGTGTCCCAATACTTTTGGCTATATAAGATGTACAGTGCCACGCCCTCTCTCCTGTGTTTGTGTGATTGGCACCCCTGAGTTAGAGAGGTGTAATACAGGCGGTTAGAGCTGCAGTCATTAGCTGGAGAGAGTATTGGCTTCTACTAAATGCACGTTAATGCACCTGCATTAATAATGTAAAAGCACCACACACACACACACACACACACACACACATTAGCGATACAGTATATATCAGTAGAATATCAGCGGTCAGCACTTTCCGCACTCTTTTTCCAGTTCAGTGTGCTGACTAAGCCTTGGACTGGATACTTTAATCTTCTCTAAGCCTCCGCGCTAATCAAATTAATTCTGTGATATATTGAAGCTAGCGCAATGCTAACCAGATTATCCTGAAATCAGACCCAGTTTTCTTTACTTGCACTAGCTCACATTACAGAGGAAGTTTAGGAGGAGCGTGTTAGCCACGTTGCTACGCCGGAGTCGTTCCACCCGGCCTCTATCAGCTCTCCTCAGAGAGGAATCATTCCGACGGATCAATTCCGGTAATGAAAATGTTTACGTAGCGGATCAGTCAGTCGTCCGGTAGCTTCCTGTTGGGGCCGAACGAAACTAAAAGCCAAAACAGTTTCGCTGGCCTCAGTTCAAATTCCACTACCGCGCTAGCATGCTAACGTGCCGAGCGTGAGATCTGCTCCGGGTCTTCGCGTCTGAATAAAAAAGATGGCTATTGATTTGTTTAGATTAGCATCTTGATCCCGTGAGGTTCATTTATTGTGGAGTGTGAGGTCAATTTCAATTAGCTTCCAAAGCGACTGCGTTTCATTCGATTACGTTTCATCAGCGCTTCACTCGAGCTTTTTATCAGGGGCTTTTCCTTTTCAGGGAAATGTTTTGCCTGGTCAGGGTCACAGAGGGCACGGATACCCTGGCCAGTCCTCTCCCACCTCACACAATCTTTGATTACTGTGTAGATGAACAGCTTGCACTACTCGGATTTAAATCTCAGCGTTGGTGCTTAGGGGCTTTCTCATGATTCTGTTCATGATTTTTTTTCAGGCAGCACAAACAGTTAAGTACAAAAATGAAATATAATGCATGTAAAAAAAAGAAAAAAATAATAATAATAAAGGAAAAAAAGGCAATCTGGTCCCACAGCGGTTTGCACGGTGTAACGTAAAACCACGAGGTACAAGATCGTTTTGTGTTAATGTTTGCTTCATTTAACTAAGGGAAGATAAATGAATGAATCAATCAATCATCCAATCAATCAACTAATGAGTGTGGTGTTTTGTGATTTAAAATTCATTTCAATCTGTGAATTTAACAAACACGAAACAAAAGCTTCAGAAATCCTGATCAAGGTTTTTTTAGATGAATGAATGAATATATAATTGTGAGCACACATTCATTTATCCATTCATTCTTTCATCTTCAGTAACTTATGAACTCCGTATCAGGGCTTTATGAACACAAAATAGCTTCAGAAAGTCTGATGAAGGTTTTTCATAATTATACATAATTATGATCATTCATTCATTCATCTTAGTAAGAGCTCTGTCATCTTAGTAAGCCAGCTGGGCTGTACGAGCACAAAACGGCTCTAGAAATCAAGAGGAAGATGTAAGGTTGTGTTAAATGAATGAATGAATATTTATGAGTATTGATATATCATTCTTGCTGGTGTATACATTCAGGGGCGTCTGTAAAGTGTCTGTTAAATGCAGTAAATGCTGAAGGGTCAAACAGTAGCCATCACTACCTCAGAAGGAACCTCAGAAACTGAGAAACGGACGTCTGCTTCTGCTCACATCATCAAGGGTTCATGAGCACCCAAGGGCCACACTTACAGCGTTAATGAGGAGCCGCAAGCCGCTGTCAGATTCTAACCACCAAGCATTTATTACACATACAAACTGATTAGCGTTGCAGTGTGACAACAGTGTGTGTAAAATTTGTGTAAACATTCAGACGAATGAGCTGGAAAGAAAGAAAAAGTCACCACGAGAGCATTTGTTGTGTGTTCTCAGAAGTCTCGGCTCATATCTGCGAGTCTGAGATAATAAAAGTTGGAGAAACACTGGAGGCGACTGATGAAATTGTTCTGTGAATAAATGATAAGCAGTGAAAGAGGGAATAAAAAAGAGGGGGAAAAAGTTTTGGTTCGTATTTCCTGAAATAAAAACCCATATTCACAGTCCTGCTGGGCCGTTTGAAGCCAGAACTTTACCGAGATGATTCCTCTGGTCTCTTAGAGATACAGCAACACACGGTCATATTATTACCTAGTTAACAAAAAAAGACACTCCATAATATAAATAATGATGTTAATAATAAGGATAATATTAATAATAGGGCGGCATGGTGGCTTAGTGTGTAGCACTGTCGCCTCACAACGAGAAGGTCCTGGGTTCTATCCCTGGGTTGGGCGATCTGGGTCCTTTCTGTGTGGAGTTTGCATGTTCAACCCACTAAGCCACCATGCTACAAACATTTTTTTAAATAGGTTTCATATCCATGTGGGTTTCTTCCGGGTACTCCAGTTTCCTCCCAGTCCAAAGACATTTGGAGACACTGAATTGTACTGTGACCTGCAATGGACTGGAAACCCATCCAGGTTGTTATCATGTTCCTAGCGCCCGTTGAAGAGCTGGGATAGGCTCCAGCACCACTCCCCGGACCCTAATTAGGATAATGGGTTAAAGAAAATGAACTGAACTGAACTGAACTGTTTTTAGCATAGTAGTGAAAACTTGTGAAGCACATGGTGGGTTGTCAATACTAAAATCAGGAGACTGACAGGGACTAACGTCATTGCTTATCTTAGCACTTAATTTTTTTAGCATAGCTGACCTTGAAAGCAGTCTGGCTCCACCAAGAACTCAAGGAAGACCAGCATCATGAATCTTTTCACCTAAGTGAGGCAAGTTACCAATGAAAATGGAATTTTCCGCAACAACTTGGATATATAATAATATAAAAATGCATAAATAATATCAGTGCCAGTGACATCACTGCAAACAACTCACAAGTAAACATCAACCCGGCGCCTCAGACTACTATTGAGCGTTGTAAATTTGCCGGCGTGACACACATCACCCTTATTTTATGGACTCCAGCGTCAAAGCAGAACTCCTTAAAAATGAAAGCGAAAAGCAGATCAGGCTCTCTGTTGGCTGTAGGATTTCCACTCCTCTGTATTGATAGTCTAGAAGATGACTATTCCACAGCTGTGCTTTTCTCCAGTCTTTTTTCTGTCATTTCTTCATGGATGAAATCAGACGTGCTGTGAATCACAAAAGTTCGCTTCACAGTCTCCAGGCTTGATCGGTCCTCAAGCTGTCCAATTACATTCCCTCTGTGTTCTTTGGGCGTAGTTTTGCAGTCAAAGGTGACGCCGGCGTTGACCTCACCTAGTCCGGTCTCATCTGGGAAGCTCTCTGGGAGAGAGAATGTGTTATTTTGGGACCTGAAACCACTGCAAAATTACTGTGATTGTTTGACCGGCTTCTGGTCTTTCGTCCTGATGCCTCGAAACATCAGTGCCAGAGCTTATCATTTGTTAACATGTCTGGTGGGGAAACTGGCCCTTTCGGGACCTCCCGAAATGTGTAGAGGTGGCGAGAGTCCTAAAATATTGTACTCAAGTAAAAGTACTATTAGTTTGATGACTTTTTACTCAAAAATAAAAAGTAAGAAGTAAAAAAGTGCCATATGCAGAGTAACCACAGAATGATCAATTTGCATTTGATGTTCATGCTTGGATGATTTTTTTTAAAAGCCTTTAACCCAGACCGTCTCTTGGCATGTGGTAAAAAATCATTGTCCGCTCTGTGTTTCTTCCAGCCAATAGATCAAGTAGGTCTTTAATCCCTTGAACTGTCTTCAGAATCAGATCATCTAACATTACTGAGCAAACTATTAAAAAATTAAACCGTTCTTTTTGATGTATCATGTTTTATTTCTTTACAGTGTTTATGAAAAACATGTTGAATTATTGATTTACTTGTAGGCTTATAGAAAAGATTGGTCTCAGAGAAACCATACTGAGAGATGTAATTTTGTAAATATATTCAATAATAAAATTATAATGTAGCTGTTATATTAAATTGCTTCGGCTAATTAGCCAACTGCCTCACACAAAAGACATCTGTTAGATTATTGTATTTAATAATTAAATGCACTGAAATTCGTTTAGCCAACTGTCTCTGATCCAGTATAGAGATATTATAAGAACTGGAAATAATGCTTGAGATTGGCTACCGATCATTTTAATGAAGGTTTAAGGCTTGCTCACTGCTTTATTGTTTATCTGGGTATATAGATGCTCACTCAGTTTAGAATCTGTCATGTTGGCAGCACACATGGACATTGTTTTAGTCATCAACACAATTATAATGGATTTCCCCCAAAAAAATCATGGCAGCTTCGGTGGCACTGTGATAAATCATGCCGGGACTATGAATACATCGTATCGAGTTTCAGCTCTGCCCTCCGGCCGGGCTGGGTGGCTTTTCCAACAATGATTGGCTGTTGTTCATCCATGAAGGCAGAATTGGTCAGGGTTACATTGCTATGAATGCCTATTTTTATCATTTAAAGCTCAAATATGCCACCAAGTAAACTGTTATGGTGCAGGAATGCCAGGCTGCATCTACCGTAACCAATCGACAAGAAGGAGAAATGAATGATGCTCTCGGATTGGCTACTTTCAAACCTCCCGTCTCTGAGTTCAGGGCTATTTCACCATCCCAAGCCCAGTTTTCCTTTACGGTCGCCTCTACAATCCTAAAACAGGATTTTGTTTTCAATGTGAATTGTTTGAAATATATTGTTCTTACTAATTCAGATTAAAAATGATTTATTACTACGAGAAAAGGCCATAAAAACTTATTTTTTATTTATTATATTTAAATATTTGTGGTTTCAATTACACGGGGTCGGCTGTAATCCTGATCAGAGTGCTACTCTGTGTACAAAGCTGATCCGCACTTGAACTTGCCTCGCACAGGTGAAGAAATGTCGGAGGGAGATATGTCAGTCCACTGTCCTCAATCAGGAGGCACGGGAGGAAGCATAAAACAAAAATGTTAACATGTGGTCGTCTCGCTAGTTCCTATTCTTCACCCGCCTTTGCACTTTAATTCATCGCTAGAGGCTTACGTTTCCCCCAGTGGTCTGTGCAAAAGCCGTTATTAACAACTTTTTAAATGCACTTACAGTGTGAGGGGAAGCAATTTTTAGCTGAAGCATTCAGCTAAGTTCAGATCAGATTAGCCGCTCCTCCACAACTTTCTCCCTTATGACCAAGCTAACATGGTTATTAGCTTTTCCATCACCCAGCCACAGCAGCAACAAAGAAACACAGCAGAGCGACTCCACAGGGATCCTTCCACAGAAGACGGGTTTAGTCAGGCATTCATTTTGGTCAGGAATAAAAACGCTGATCTGATCCTTGTTACCGGAGTGTGTACGGGGTCTCGTGTGGTCATGTGAGCGATAGTCAGTCTGACATTGTGGGAGTCGATCGCAGCTCCTTAACACTTGTTTATAGCCAACGAGCAGCTCAAGGACAGTTGCCAACATTCTTCAGCTCTTTGGCAGCGAGGCTCTGGACTCGGGCAGCGTGTAAATCATCTCCATGACAATGGCTATGCGGGACAGCTGGCTCTGGGATAAAATGATGGATGTCGGAGAATTTAGCGATGCAGCACACGCATAGAAATATGAGCATATGCTCTTCAGTGGGAAAGCTGTTGAAGCAAAATTATCATTCATATTTTAATGATGATAGGATAAGTTTGACTTTTTGCATCCCAAGCATATGTACAGAATCAAATGTAGTTTATTTATCTCTTTGAGTAAATGGATAAATGCTGCCTCGCTCCGTTGCTGTGTAACTACGCAACTGTCTCACTAGTGAGCGTTCTATAAGCCATCGTCTTACAAGTCAGGTTATTCGAACGCACTATCTACACAGCAATTATGTCGTGTTTCATTAGCATTAGCAATGTGCCATTCAAATGATTTCTTTCTTTTTTGGTGTCCTTCCTGAATGAGTGAGCATCCGATGCTATCCGATAATATTTAATGTGACTTAGTAGGCATCTAGGATTATAATGCATCTAGGATTTTGAACAGCCTATGTCTCGGGAGCGTGCACAGGATGACGGTAAATGCTTCCTACATAGAGAGAGAGAGAGAGAGAGAGAGAGAGAGAGAGAGAGAGAGCTCAGTTTTCGGACACACCCGCAGATAGACTATAATTATGTGATATAATTATATTATATCAAGTAAGATCACGAACAAGAAGTAAAGACACCACTGAACATGGTTGATATAAATTATTGAACATTTTGGACTGATTGAAACCTACTTAATAATTTAGAACTGGGTGGTATGTACGGTACATACAGTATGGATTTATTTATACTGTCATGCCAGAGCATAGTTAATACAACAGCCTTTGGCTTCTGTAGGTAGCATCATATAATATTGTTTGCCTCTGAAAACGTTAGACCACCATGCAGATTATGAACAGCTTACTAATTAGTTTATTTGTTAAAAGATTTAATCAGGCCCTGATAAAAGGCTTTTTAAGTTTTGAACTTAAAGGGTTCACTCAGCATTAGTGTGCTAGTGGAAAATCCTGCTGCTCTACCTGGGTGCCAAAACAGCCTTATTAATAATAATACAAAATAAAACCACTATAATTAGTCAGAATGTATCAGAAATACACTGTTTCATGTTTTTTAAGATAACTTATAAACCAAATAAGCTAAAATACATGCAGCGATTCATTTTCATTGTTCTTTAAGTTTACATTATTTTATATCGTATATCGTATTTTTAATCAGCCGTATTTTAGATTTTATGTACTGTAGACATATTTATAAAACATCCCAGTTATACAACCATGAAACTGTCAGAATCTTTAAAAAACACAGCCTAGCTGTAAACAGAATCTTAATAAGACTAATGATAATCAGGTCCATCACAGATGTACATTTGTTGACTTCAAATGTCCATTTGCTGGGTGTAGAACTTTTATTAAACAATTTTAGCAGCATGTAATGTGAGTCTCTGTGCATTGTGATGCATTTTGGGTAATAAATATTACAGCAGGGGTACTCTTCTCAAATTATTCTCGTCTTTGATTTGAAGGTTCTGGCTCTGTGCCGTTTTAGCTTGGTGCCAAAGAGAAGCGAGATCAAAGGATCACAGAGGTTTTGGTCTGGCCTGTCAGTTACGTCTACCCACGGTTATAAAACATTTAAAATGACTGCCGGCCTTGGTGTTGGTTTATTTTAAAACTTGAACAACGTCTTTGCTTAGCGCTGCCTCCCAGCGGTTGGAAATACCCAAAAGTGCTCCCCGTCGGAGACAGCGGTGCTGACGCGGGCCTCCTCGTCGGTTTTATTGCAGCTGAATTTTTGATCTCATGGTTATTTTGGAACACCACGTCTGGGTTATGTTCGAGCTCTACGGGCTGTCTTAATTTGCACTCTTTTTATGATTAAATAAGAGAGGAAATGACAGTGAAGTGCTGGGGCTGAGATAGGAATGAAAGCAATGCTGCAGGAAGTAAACCACAACACGAGAGTACCAGTTGTTGGATACAGATTTCTCTCCATGAGAAAACGTCAGACTGTGAATTCCAAAAATATATGCAAAAAGACTTTCAAATACTGTCGAGTCATGCTAGCTAATATCCTGAGTAACCGCTGTGTTACAATAAGGTACTGGTAGGTTGTCACAGTTATCTGGAGCCATTGTGCATCCCACAGCTGCTGGAGGGTGCTACAAGAGTCAAGATAAACATTAAGATGGTCTCAACGATGCTCATTTGGGATCAAGTCTGGAGAACTAATGGCTCAGGGTAGCACTTAGAAGTCCTGGTGGACTCTTCTAATCATGTGACACGTGTCACATTGTTGTGCTGAAGATCACTTCAACATGCATGTGTGTGTGTGTGATCTCCAAGGATGGATTCCATGGGCATCCACTTAGGCCAGTCGTGTGCTGCCGGAATATCCAGCTGTGATAATAGTTCTTTTTACTAGTGTTTACTTCTAATAATAACAATTATTGCCAATTTCGTTCCAGAAGCTAGTTGTTCTTCCATCCAAGTACATCTGGAAAGCATCATGGTTTCACGAGTTCGGTAGCACGCCTGCTTCACGCCGTGTAAAGCCAGCCGAGGCATGTTTTCCATTATTACCAGGATAATGAAGCACAACAAGCTTTGTTGTGTATGGTAGCTCACAAAGACCCCTATTGCACTTATGGAGGAGAAAAGAGACAGGAATGGCAATTTTCACACTCAGAGAGCATCTACGGTAACCGCTCTCTCATGAACTACCGGTCAAACAGGGATTTGGATGGACATCATCAGGATTTAGGGTCAGGAGCTGAGTGCAGAGCAGCACGTCTGGCCAACATACATCTCCCCTACGAGTGTAAATATCTACACCATTCATCTACACTAGATTACCTCAGGTCCATTAGTGCGACAGTCCTGGTATAAAGAATCCGTCACATAGAACCCTTTGATGTATTTAATGAATCTCATTGCCCCCCTCCACTATGGGTCACATCTCACATTATTGGAGTGTGATGCCCATTAGCCTCTGTTACTAATGCTTTTGATTAGCACTGGTTCTGTCCTCAGAGATTTCTGCTCTTCCTCTCGTTCGTTTCTTCTTGTTTGCAGACCATTCAGAATGACCTGGGCGTAGACATAACATTTTTGTTTTATCACAGAAGAAATGCTTTTTTCTTTGAAGGTGTGGGAATTTGTGCCCATTCGATCGCTCAGACATTCGTGATATATTTCAGCTATGAGGATTTAAATAAGAAGGGCTTAAGAAATGAAGAAAGTAGAGGTTAAAACAAACTTTCTTTTGTAACTTTTTAACACTTGACTCTTGTCACTAATGAGTCCCACTGGACATCTGTGCAGTAGCTGTCGGCTTTATGTCACCTCGACGGGCCAAACTGGCCGTTTAGGCGCATTTACGCCATACACATCACCAGCAGAACCAGAAAGTGGAACTTGTGTTAGATCTGTATGTGAAGGAGTCAGTCAAAAGAGATGAAAAGCACTTTAGAAGAAAACAATCTCGACTTGCTGTCTCCCAGGAACATCAAATAAATACTCCTGCATCAAAACATCAAAATTACCATCAAAAATAAATCAAAGAGTTATTTTTACTCGGGCCGGTTAGCTCAGTGGTTTAGACCGTGATGCTGATAACGGCTTGGTCGCGGGTACAGTTCCTTTTGAGACAGTCGTAGCCTATTGATTGGTAGAGCTGTAGGGTGGAGTGCTGTATGATTACTGAATAAAAGAGATTACACGTACATAATACATATTTGTTTTGGCCACACATACATGTCAATACGTGAAATTGTTCCAATCGCTAATGTTTTATATTTTCATATGTATTTTGCACAAATTCGAGTGCATATTTATATAGGAAAAAATAATAAATGTATTACATTTGTGTATAGGTATTTTGGGTGGCACGGTGGCTTAGTGGGTAGCACTGGGTGGGGCGGAGTTTGCATGTTTTTAAATATAGTTTTAGTCATGCAAGATTATAGCTGGGCGTATGGCTGGATCAGTGTGTGTGTGTGTGTGTGTGTGTGTGTGTGTGTGTGTGTGTGTGTGTTCAAGCTCACATGCCTTTAGGGAGCGTCTGTGTCTCATGTCAGTCTATCAGTCAGCTTTAGCCTGAGAGTGTCGATTTGATCCCGTTCTCCCCCGAGGTTGGTCTGGCTGAGCTGCTAAATGTTCGTCTAACCTGCATGGGAACATGTTAAATCAACTCTGCTTCTAAAGTGTCATTTTCACACAAATCAAATGTCAGTTCAAAGTACGAGGGATCAGAAAGTTTCTTGCACTCATAAAAATTTCATAAACAAATAACATCACTTTCTACATCGTCACCTTCCTTTGTAATGCATTTTTTACAACATCGTCATTGTCATATGAAAAGGAAAATAATATGCAAAAGTCCTCACAGTCCACCAGTTTATCCTCTATAACACATTACTGTCACATTTATTACAGCGTCGCTGTCCAATGAAAAACATAAACGTCTCCGATGCTAACAGTGTAAACAAAAAGAGTGCAAATACACACAATATGGTACATTTACCAAGGCACATAACTCAGATTTCTAGTATAAAAAAGACAAAAAACCACATAAACAAGTTTGCTGGATGATATCGGTTAGCAGATAGCTTACAAGTTAATATGCATGCAAACCAAAAGTAAACATGTATCAAGCTTTCATTTGGATGCAACCTCACACACGATTGTGTCAAATAATACTATATTTGGTTATAAAATGTTTATACACAAATAAGTCTCATCCTTGCACTAACTTGAAGCAGCAAACACAGCAAAGTTTTGCCTATTTCAACTTAACTCAAATGTGGCTTCATTGGAATGACAAGAAAATGGACATTCATGTGGCCAAAGCTTCTTTACATGTTAGTTAGTACATTTACAAAATAAAGTATAAATAATCCAAGCCGTCACTTTGTAAAGGCTCTACTGGAATGGAAGGGGGAGGAGAGAAGGTTTTGATGGACAGGTCTAGCAGCCAGAGATGTGTGATCTTTTCATTGGTCTTCATGATGTTCGTTTTTATTAACAGTTAGACTATTAAACCCATTATCTTAGTTGAAAAATGCTAAACAAAATACTAAATAAATAAAAAATGTAACAGTGATGATTTACCAGCATGTGAAGTTGCACACTGTCATACTGTTCTGGATTTTATTCTTCATAACCAAACTCGCCTCTTGGCGACCAACACTACATATGCAGACAACAATCCCATAAATGACCCCACATCATCAGTAACCCTTATATGTAAACCACAGCGGTGTAACCAACAGCTGAGTGTGAAGGTCACATTCTCCTGTATTTCTATCTCAGTGATCTCGGATTTCAGCTCCAGGGCACAGCTCGAGCCCGGAGGGGTTTTCTTTCTGTTGAAGTAACATAATGTACAGGTGGACCACAGATATGAGAAGTCAGAGAGCAGGGTTGGCCATGACATGGCACCACTGGAGCGAGGAGGGTCAAAGGCCATGCCGAAGAGAACAGTAGTGTCACCTCAGCAGAGCAGATATTATATATTTGATTTAAAGTCTAAAGTTCTGAATGCTAATGAATGCTAAGTGAACTACAGTCAACCCTTGACTGATGAATTTGAAGTACAATTAGACCTTTAAACAGCCAACCACTTATCCCCAAATCCTTCTAATATATTAAATGCTGTTTTTTGTTAAAGAAAAGAGCAAATTTTCTCTTTAATCTCAAATTGTAGAACATACATTACTGTAATAAACAATAATAAACAACAATTCACTGTAGTACCATCACAGAATTCTTTCCTATGCTTTCTCTGCTCCTTATTTAAGGCCATTTTGATGTTGAATTTTGCAAAATATAAAGAAAACACCCTATTGTCACCTTAAGTCTAGAGAACATCGATGGGTGTGTTGGCTCTATGGATCCTCCTTAATGCCGCGTCCGACAGACATTCAACATGGCTCCAGATAGCTGTGACGACCTACCAAGACCTTATTGAGACCCCTCTCCATTTAGGACTTTTACTGTATGATAAATAAGGTAGGATAGGAGATCTGTCCTTGGATTAGTTGTTAAGCTAAGTGGTTCTGTCAAGAATTCTTTATTGTATGGATGGTGCGCTTGTCGTTTCCCATCTCCTTTGCTTGTTTAATTTGCATGTCCGCCGACCGTGTGTCAGCTCTACTTTATCGCTCCTTGTTCTCGCTTCCTTTGCTCTCAAGTTTGAGCAAACTAAATGCACCACACTCCGATGGAATTGCCTTTATATACGTCTTTTCAATCCGCTTATTAAGTCAAAATTGGATGGAAAACTGTCTGATGTCAAAAGTTCTTTGTACATTCATCCAGTCTTACCAAGGTCTTTTGATAACGCGGATCACTTCACATCGCTGGCATTAGTCAGCCTGTCGTTCGGCGCTGTCCTCAGTGTCCATTTAGCAAAATACCTGCTGTGCAAAAGCCACAAGCCACACGGATGAGATATTTTTCAGCTATTTTACAGACGACTCGCTTATCGAGATCCATACACGGCGGCCAGTAAAATCACGACTGCTGCAGACAAATCCTCCGCTACATCACTTTCTGTTCCGGTGGGAGTGTGGGGGAAAAAGTATTCTTTGATCTAGAAACTTTTGATTAATGATGGCGTGGCACAGGAACGAGTGGCGTGGCTGTTGAATCTTGTTTGTTTTGAAAATAGAATGACAGGTGAAGGTGGAAGACATCCGCGATACATCATCCGCGATACATCATACGATCTATCAGGAAGATCCGACAGCGAAAGACGGCGAGATCAGCTGCATGTCAACTCGGCCTTTAAAGTACGTTTATGTTGTCATTGCAGACTTTCGGAGAGTATTCAGAGCGACTGACAATATAACCAATAGAGCCGGGAGGTGCCAAGACGACGGAAAAAACGCAATTTCACTGCTGGCTTAAATCAATGCCTAGTTCCACTGCCCAAAACATATTCATATTCATTTCATAGTACCATAAATCAGTAGTTTTATATCACATTCTTTTTTTGACTTAAGTGAACATTTTATCCTCAATTTTATTTGACAATGGCTAAATTGTGAAGGCTAGCCAACGTTCTCAGTCTGCAGTGGTCAATATCCATGGAAAAATGGTCCAAAGAAGTAACGGGGGTAAACAGCCAGGGGCACTGATTCACATCAGGACTAAAGGCTGTGCGGTCCAAGCTCAGATTGCTGAAGAAGTTAACGCTGGATCTGATAGAAAGCTGTACACAGTGCAGCACAGTCACAACAACCGTTGACGTGAGATGATGGTTTGAGATGAGATGACGTGAGATGATGGCATTCAGACAGAAAAAGTTTATTGTAATTTAATAGAGCATTCAAAACAAGTCAGTGTTCAACTATTACAAATGAAAGTGTTGGACTTGAATTCAAGCAGACACTTAGCATTTGGATGGTGTTTATTATTGAAATGTAGAATTCCATTTAATGCTGTTCAGATTTAGGGCTTAGTTTTCATGTAAATAAGGGGAATGAATCTGAAAAGCACCTGGAATAAACCGATCTAATGGCTTACTGTGTCTGAACCGGTGCACCTGAATTAAAACTTCAAAAGTGCCGACTACAAACTCTGGCCGGGTCCTATAGCTCCACAAAGGGACGTTCTTTAAGTTGGCATGAGGATATTAAAAGATATTAAAAATACATGGACTGTGACTTCAAGCCTGACTCGTTACACAGCATTAGCCCTTTACCTTCGGAAATCCTCATTGTGAAGTTCTGAAATATGAAATGTAAAATGCTTGTTGATATGCTTAGAGAGCACACATTCATATGACGTTCGGATGACTGGACTGTCCTGGTTATTGGTTCTTAGTCCTCATATGTGACATTTATCCCAGAATAAATCGCAGACTTATCAGGTTGCCAGGGAACCCAGGGCTGTCGGCTTCCTTTCAGTGTGTCATATATAGGAGCTCTGTCAAGTCCAACAAAGCAGCACTTTGGATTAAGATGACCTCATAGAAACAATACCGCTCTTGACAATGCGAGAGTCCAGATGCCTGACCACAGTGGCTCGGTCAGTGAGCGAAGAAGATGCGGAGGAAATGGAAACGTCCTGTCATTTGACTTTGCCCGACCTTTAGCAACTGGTCTGAAAGCGTTCTTTTTTGCCTGCCAGACACCAAACTCAATGGCTTGTCACGTGCTGTGGGTGTTTTACAAAGCCGCCGTGGAAGTGGAGGATTAGTCAGGGGATAAATATAAGAACCTGGGTTTAGGACGTGTTTATTTCTGTATCTCTGTCTATTAAGGATTTTTGTCTTTTGTAAAAGGCTGATGCTTGTTACAGTCGTGTTGTGTACGGTCGTCATATTTTCCGACAGCATCCGAACAGCTGGAAGAGGGATTAGTTTGTGAGGAGGAAAAGAGGAAGAGTTTTTCTCCAGTAGGAAGTAAGACAGAGAACTGGAGCAAAGGGAGTTATCAGAGGGCCTCAGGACAGCTGGCTTAGGCAAGGAGAAAGTGGGAACCAAAAAGCCAGATGATAGATGAGGATTATGACTTAAACTCTCTCCATTTGTGCTGCCTGTTTCTGAAAGATGAAGTCTTATATGTTCTGCTAGCTATGCACCCGGCTAGACGCCAAGAGATTTTTAAGTTATAAACAGACTAACCCTAGTAACTAGGGCTGGCTCGATACCATTTTTTGTGTCCGATACAGCTATGATACAGTAATTTCTCTTCTCAAACACCTAAGCAATAATAATAATAATAATAAATGACTCATTGCAAAGTTAAACTAGCCATCTAGGCTAAGGTTTAAGGCACTGAACTAGTAATCAGCAGGTCGCTGGTTCAAAGCTCACCACTGCTAGGTTGCCGCTGTTGGGCCCTTGAGCAAGGCCCTTAACCCTCAATTGCTCAGAATGTGTACTGTATCTATACTGTAGGTCACTTTCGATAAAGGCGTCTGCTAAATGCTGAAAATGTAAATGTAAATCTAAATACTAAATACAAAACAAATATTCTAAAGGAATAAATAAGCAAGCTACAACAATGCATTTCTGATAAACTGCTGTTGTTATTTGAACTTTTACTCACAGAGCAACATTCAGCACTATTTTTAATTTCACTTATGGTCCCACTGTTGTTCATGAAAGAAAACATATAATTTATTATATATGGATAAAGTTTATTTATATAATTCTGAATAAATTCAGGCTTGAAAGGGTTCCTTTCTGAATGTCTGTCGGAAATGACTTTCAGATCAGTAGCACATGTTAATGATGCTCTTGGTACGGCTGTGAGTTGTTAGTTAACGGCTCTTTGTTATTTGCTGTTCACACAAATGAGGGCCTTATTTACATCAGGTTTAATTTACATTAAGGAACAGTATCGAATCAGATTATCCAATATCTGATCCAACACTAGTAACACTAGTGTAATCCTCCCAGCATAAGGCCAGTTTCCAAATCCGGCTTGTGACGCTGAAGGCTCTGCTTTGTAAGGTATACCATTAGTTTAACGTCTACCTCTATTTTGTTTGTTTAATTGGTTGGTCATGAGCAGGAAGTCGATCCGGCAAACAGCCCGGCTTTTCGCTTTGTTTTATGGAAGTCCCGGGTGTGTGTTGCATCCACTTCATCTCTTTTTATTCCCCCATGGCTTGAAGTCTGTGCGTCAGAACGGCCAAAACAAACACGCAGCCCGGAGGTATAGACCGAGAAGCATGTTTTGCAGTCTTGAGGAAATGTACGGTCGGACAGAGTGAAAAAACATTAAAGACTTTTAAGTTTTAATGTCACACACCCGGCGTGGTTCGGCTAAGCTACGAACTTGAAGACGGTGGACACAAGTCCTGGTGGGATTGACATGATAAGAAGTGAAGTTGAAAAAACATATGAGTTTTTTCTTCTTCTTCTTCTGTCTTTAATGTCTTTTAACCAAGCCATATGTCAAAAGGGACATTTTTAATAGTTTTGTTTACAAAAGCATTGAATCTGAAAGTGTTTTCCTGTAGCACATCTGACCTTTAATGTCACACTCGCTGAATGAGCTCTTTTCTCTCGCACTGCCAAATCGATGCCTCAGACTTTCAGCCTCTTATTGTGTGTTAACCTGTTAACCTTCCTCTACGTGGAATAGTGAATCAGTGTGGCGTACAACAAATGAAGAAAGAGATACAGAAACCGAGCTGACCACCGTCCTCTGTGTTACTTTGGGGTTTTATATTGGTGAAAAACACTCTGTAGTGTAAATGAAATGCACTGTCAGGGTTTGCATTTAAAATAAAAAGAAGTCAGCTCTGAGGAAATGGAAACCTCCAAACTCACCACCTACCATCTCAGTGATTCATCAGTTGTGACAATGAAGGTGGGCAGAAGTTCCACTCCGCTTCGGTGTGGAATTGAATGTTACGTAACAATATAATAATGATAAATAACAGGCGCAATGACAACGCTCTTAAATTAAACCTTTTTTTCGTGTTCGCTTGAGTCCCTATTAAAATTATATCTCTATTAGTCTTGCTGGGCCAGATGCTCAATCAATATATCAAACAATGCCCTTAAATTATTAAACAACAACATATTAAATCACCTTAACACTTTCTCGAGGAAAATATTAATAAAATTATTAGCAAAAAAAATAGAAAAATACTAATAAGCTGTCATTTCAATCAAGCTCTAATTTAAAATGAAAATATATAATGGAAATATCAAAAAACACGTAGTCAGTTTCCTCCCACAGTCCAAAGACATGCAAATGAGATGAATTGGGGATACAAAAATGTCCATGACTGTGTTCCTGTCAAGAATCAAATTGTGTAAAATGTGACATTAAAATCCTGATAAGTAAATAAATATATCATCGTTAAACATTAATAATATAATGGGTCAGTTGAGAAGCAACTGGGATTTTTGGGTTATAAAATGTTCTTAGTCATATCTAGGTTGTACAGTTCGTATAGCCTTTTATTTTTTTTTTTCTACCCTGGATGCTCCAAAGTAATGCAGAGTTCACAGAAAAATAAAGGC
>JAYDZG010000014.1:2881108-2896575 GCA_034509265.1 Microcambeva bendego
TGAGAGAGAGAGAGAGAGAGAGAGAGAGAGAAGAGAATGAGAGAGAGACAGAGAGAGAGAGAAGAGACTGAGAGAGAGACAGAGAGAGAGAGAGAGAAGAGAATGAGAGAGAGACAGAGAGAGAGAGAAGAGAATAAGAGAGAGACAGAGAGAGAGAGAGAAGAGAATGAGAGAGAGACAGAGAGAGCGAACTGTCCCTGGTCAAAGCAAGAAACCCGGTGGAGTCCATCTTCATGAAAATACGGTCTCAATTGCTGACAAACCTTGACACCAAGCAGTGGCGACTTTCCCGTGACCAGAAAATGTCCCAAGACTTCCTCTGTGCCAAAGTACAGCAGCTTTTGAGACGTTTTTACCTCAGGGAAAATGTTGTACTTCTTGGTAATTTAATAAAAATAGTTTCTTCAGGATAATGAAGTGAGCCTCGGGTCATTAGCGAATGCAGCTATGCTAAGCTAGGCTTCCTCTAGCCATTTAAGACTTTAAGAGTAAATAACATCCCTGAGACTGTCCTGAAAAAAAGCCCTGAGACTCTGTAGCAAAATAATTATTAAAAAGTTTTTACCTCAGGAAAACGTTTTAGTTTATTTAAGGAAATGTAGTGAGACTCAGGACTGAGTACTGAGGACTGAGTAAACTACAACACTGAAACTGTCCTGAAAATGAAGAAGTTTTTACCTCAGGAATGTAGTTCTTGTTCATTTCAGTTTATTCAGAAGAATGTAGTGAACCTTGGGTCTTTAGGAAATGCATCAAGGCTAAGCTAAGCTAATTCCTAGCTAAAGCTAAAAACTAAGCTTAAACTTCTCTCTGAATAAACAACAGTGCTACTTCTAAACTTAAATCTTATAAAGGTTTTTCAATTCAAACTTTCACTTTTAGCTGTTTTCTTACTGAGAGCGAGCTAACTCAACACATAGCCGTTTGTTGTTCTTGTGTTAACATGATGCAACACTCGACTCTTCATGGTGTTAGCTCCATCTAAAGCTGCCGCCGACAACTCTGCTGCATGGAATTACAGAAAATCAATTCTAATTGACAATAAGAAAAGAATATTTTTTTAAATATTTTTTTAAGTCGTGTGTTCCCTTTGGAGTTCATTAATTCTCTAGCACAACACTAACCAGCGCTAGCCTGTCTGGAAAACATTTACACACACTTGTTAAATCCACTCCATTTGACATAATTACTTTAGTTCAAACAAAGAGGCACGCATTTGATTTTTTTCTAGTTGCCAAGTATGATTTGTCTCAGTTGCTCTCATTTTTATTTAGTTTAGTTGAATCCCAGTAGGGCTGATGTAATGACTTTGAAGAGGACATTACAAAAAGGGAAGTTTAGCCTAACCTGGTTTAACTATCACAAAATCAGTTGTGATGTGTGATTATGGGACATTTTTACATGGACACATTTTACTCCTCCTGTGTGTGGAATCCTAGCTGCCTTAAAATCCTCCCTTTTAAGGGATCTTAAAATATAAACATAGATCCCGATAGATTCATGCAATTCCAGAATTGAGAGCAGCATGACTTTTCTAATATAAAAATAATAATAAACATAACGTTCAATACAGGGTAAAGAACATGTTGTTTTCACATGATAATATATATATATATATTTAAGTTTAATGTACATATTTATTTGCTAGTTTGGGCTTGCCAGTGAAGTTTGAGCATCTTTGGTATAAGGTGGGAGACCTTAGTGCTAGCGTGTTGTGCTTACTGTGTTAGCTTAGTAGCTAAATGAATTGATGTCTAAGTAGCGTGTTCGAATAACCTGACTTATAAAGCGACGAATTTGTTAGTTACTCTGAGCACTCTCACTAATCTTATCCATCAGATATCCAGCACGATCGGTTGGGGATACCAGTAGGTGTTCCTGCACAAACCAAGCAAGTGTTCATGCGATTAGGTTCATACATGTACATTGTTCAGTGGATTAAGAATCGAACCGTGATGTCCGTTTTAATGAGTATGTCCGAGAGACAAAATGCCAGGCGAACCCAGTAACTCATGAAGTATTGATTTTCACGGGAAGCTAACTGACAAAGCTTTTTCCTCACTTGGTTTTTAAAACACGAATCATGTCAGCAAGAAACTGAAGAAGCAAAGCCCACAGCAAAGGCACCATCGAGTCACATTTCACTATTGCATCATTCTGTAGGTTTACTATGTTACAGAATTGGTCTATACAACAATCTGGTCAAAGAGGGTCAATAAAGCAGCCATAGTCACTTTGCTTTCCTTGTAGTTCCCACTGTCAACATTGGTTTTTGTACCAAAATGGATGATGCTGTCTATATCAAGTGAGCATTGAGCCTACAATGCAAAAAAGGATCCTATGCACCTTTCATCAAGTTTATTCACAAGCTTGTTCCAACATGTTTATATTCTTATTTATGTTTTTTATGCAGTTTTTTTTTTTGCCCAGTCGATTATAAATAGTCAATTATAATCAGTAACAACTGAATAAGAATTTATATCTACAAAGATAAATAACTAATTAAATAAACTTTCTCCACAACAGAATGGACAGAAATTTTCCCCACCGGTCAAATGTGCATGACCAAGACTTTGAAGTGCTACCCTGGTTCCTCAGAGACTTTAACCCAAATGATCATCTGTCGGAACATATAAACGGTCATCTTGGCTCTGTGGATCCTCACCCAGAGCCTCTTCAGCAGCTGTGCAATGCACTACAGTTAGCATTGCTCCAGATACCTGTCAAGACCTACCAGGACCGTGTCACTGCAAACTGGCGCTCACTGTGAAGATTAACTGGTGGTCAGGTGACTCGACAGTGGATTGAAGCAGCAGACCAGACCGCCTCATTTTTCTACCCAAACTTGTTATTCTCTTATTGAATATGACTTTTTTTTAATCAGTAGCTTTTTTAAATGGAAAAAGATGAATCATTATAAACTTAAATGATAAAATGTAAAAGTAAAAAAGAAGCTTCAAGAACAGGAATCCAATTTAATGTGAAGTTCTTATACTCTCAGGTTCCACAAAGCTGCCAGAGGGACCAAAATAATAGTATTTCTTATATAAGAGCAAACTCGAGGCCACACCTAAACATTAACTTCTTAGGTTAAAGTCAAAGAATCCTTGCTTTTCAGCATCATGAACAGTTGTATGTGTTATCTAGTTGAATTTTAGATATTTTAGAGACTATATAAACACAGACGCAAACAACGAGCATAATTAAATAGCTTTGTGTCATTGATCGGACAAAGCCAGACACCTGTCGAAAGCTCATTTCTATTCGAGACGCTCTGACATTTAATTCATGGTAGCTTTGGAATAATATTGCCCCGGAGACGTGCGCTACCCATCAAATAATTTGTTGACATCTTACAGAAGAAAGGTGGAATTATTGACGTCCATATGACGTTCTGGAGTAATTACCCCTCTATCAACCCTGCTTCTGCCAATCATGTGTGGATGCCCGGTCAGCCGATAGAACCGCTGAGACTCGAACCCTGATTGATCTCAGTGGTTGAGTAATAAAAGATGCTCATAATAAGAGGAATAGCTTGGGAATGATTTGGCGCACTGATAGACTGACAGACAGACAGACAGACAGACATCTTGTTTGAGATTTCTGTGAGGAGCATTCCTCGATACATGTCTCTCTGGCTTTGAAAGAATCTCGGTGTAGAAAGAGCATCTTTAAGAAAGTGAATGCGCTGGTGTGTCTGTTACTCGTTGATGTGAGAAATATGATTCTGTATGAAATATAGTTTCCCCCCCGGTAGTGTAGATCTTCAATTGTGATATTTATTTCAGCTTTTACATTTGATATTTATTTGTAGATCTATTGCCGATCTTCATTATACTGTTTATCACAAGTGCATACGTAGTACTGTTCTGAACATTAGGACCTCTCAGAGAAAAAAAAACCTTGGTTCCTACATATAAATACAGTTATTTATCCAGTTTAGGTACAGAATACTTTTCTGGGGTTCTGTATCTTGCTGCATAGTGTATATGAGGAGCTGGAGCAGTTTGGCCAGATGGTTGTCACTAAAATAATGTAGTGAAACAAACACACTGATTTTGCATGTATCCATATGTTGCTCAGAAAAACCCCCGACATCATTACTTGTAAATCTAACAACCGAAGTCACGTGCTAACTCCTGTCGGGTGGTAATTACGTGCTTACATGCTGAGCGCACCATATACGGATGCAGAAATTCTCCTACACTGATATGAACTCCACTTAAAAATAATGTTTTTCTTCTTCTTCTTTTTTAGGATTGGCTGAGTAAGTTTGGCTACCTCCCGCCGGCTGACCCTGTGACCGGCCAGCTGCAAACCAAGGAGGCGCTAACTAAAGCTATTAAAGCTATGCAGAGATTCGGAGGCCTGGAAGAGACCGGAGTACTCGGTGAGTTTGTGCTCACACCGCATGTATTATTCTGATAGATGTGTTCCTGGAGTGTGTATGTCTAAAAAATCAACCTTTGGTTTGGGAAATCCAATCATGTTGCCTAACAGTGTGGAACTTTTTGAGCCTCACATTTTCTGTGTCTAATTATAATCGTAGTATCATCACTGAAACATCCTAATGATTCGTTTTCTATTGTAATCCTACTAAATTTAGAAGTATAGTATTCTTGAGTAGAATTTGATTAAAAAAAATGCTTAGGCATACAATACCGCAGGGGCAGTACTACAGGGGCGGTATACCTGACCCTGCACTCTGACCCCAGCTTCCAACCAAGCTGGGATATGCAAAGAAAGAACTTTGTTGTACTGTACATCATTATATGTGTAATGACAAATAAAGGCGTTATATTCTTAAAACCAGCAGCTCAGCCTAGCCATCAGCTATCTGTGAGTGAATGACGAGAAAGGAAAAATTAAATGTACTTTTAGTCTCAAAGGCCGACCCGCTATCTCTTACCGTAATGGTGTTGCGGTAAAACATAATAGATCTCGAATCTGATTGTGTAGGAGTCTAATCTAATGGCTGAGAAACTCACCGCAGAAGAAATGCTAATTTGTTTAGCTGCATTGGAACAGATACAGAGGAACAGAGCACTGGGGTAGATTTTATTAGGGTTTACTTTTATCATTTAGAGCATTGTTTTAATTTTTACGTTTTTTTTTTTTAATATTTGATGTTTTTTTAATATTAAATCTTTTTTATATTAAATATGTTTTTGTTAATTTTTAATATTAGATGTCTTTAATTATCAAATGTTTAATTTTTATATTTGACATATAATTTTTAAATATTCTATATTTTTAATACTGGTGAAACGGTATAGTTTAATCAACAGGTAGCAGAGCCGAGATTCAAACCGGCAACTCACACATACAGAATTTTTAACGATGGGCTGGCCAGAGCAAATGTGGCCTCGTTCATTCTATCCTAAGAGTGCCCAGAAGGTACTGTTACCCTAATTGAACTGTGATTTATATATTAAGTGATACAAAACCATCTAGCAGAGATTTCATTTACAGCCGCGATAAGGACCCTAGTAACCGGCCCTCCCTCAGGCACAGCCTAATGTACGTCCAGCCGGCTCGACAGCACAGTTGAGAACTCGAGAGCTCAAGATCTCCCAGCGCCGCGCCACCCCGGCGCTTACAAAGCGCCGTATTTTTTCAACAAGGTTATTATTCTGTGAACAAGAAAACAGCTCAAGAATGACCTCACGGCAGAACCTCCTGAAGACAAGGAGTTCCAGAGGGCATCAAAATTGATTTCAGAGACAGATAAACTGCTAATGTAGTGCAGTTTGTGTTGTGGTGTTACTTCCATCTTATAGTAAAGCCTGATAAAGAACAGAATGAATCTTCTTGCGCACCCGGGACTATTTTACTGTTGCGTGGGTAGTGATTTATTGTGCAGCCACTTATCTTTAAACCATTATTTCTCTGAAGGGCACCACATTTTTATGATAAATTGTGAATAGTTGGATATTTGCAACGCAAGGAAAATGCATGAACTTACACAAAAGCACAACTTGCACAAATCAAGCAGTCAGGACCAAAGCAAACAGCATGACTGAAACATGTGAACGATAATATTAATTAATACTGAATAATCCGCATAGGTCTCCTGGTAGGTCGTCACAGGTATCTGGGACCATGCTGGCTGCAGTGCATCCCGCAGCTGCCACAGCCTGCTAAACAGGGTCCTTGCACCGCGTTTGAAGTTCACTCAGTCCAGACCTTTTCCCACACAGAAGATCTGGTGGCCATTTTATTCTGTCGAAGGCATTGCCAGTTGCATCCTCTAGATGGCAGAGTTTAGTCAACAGGTAGCAGAGCTGGGAAGATTTTTTAATGAGTGTTCAAGACAGCTATTATTATTTTTGAGTTGTAGCGGGTCCAATTCCAATAAAAACAAAAATATTTTGTCTGTGTAGCTACCCGGTCGGCTGATAGTGCTATATCACCAACACATAATTCAATAAACTAATCATGCTTTTATTAAAAGAAAATCATGCGTGAACATTTTTAAATAGTGTATTAAATAGGAAACAGCGTTATTGTCACTGCCCAGGGCAAAGCAACATTACAACAGAACAGACCATAAAAATAAATAAAACAGAATATCAACTGTCCAAGACATAAGTGTAAATCCAACATAAAAGGAGCTGAAATGTGTGAAAAGTGTTGCCGTGCTTCTCCTCAGATCATGCAACCCTTGGCCTTATGAAGACGCCCCGCTGTTCATTGCCAGACATGTCTGAGCCAGAGGCGGCATCTGGAAGGAGAAGACGAGCCCTGACACCTCTTAAAAAGTGGACCAAGAGGCACCTTTCCTGGAGGTACAGTTCACCGTCCAAACCGTGTCACCACAATGCAAGACACTGACATGTGCAGTTTATGGGCAAAAGTTTGCAGACAAAAGTCTGTTCCTGGATGACTGGAGATGTATTAAGACTTCTAGTGTGAAGAAGTTATCCAACCAGCCTAGCAAACTTAATTAGCAAGCCAGTTTATTTCATTGCACAGCATGGCGTGATTTTCCTAAAGCAGTTACATTAATGTTCCAATAGAAATACTACACCATAGTGAAATATAATTCAAATAATACGCTGTCAAGTCACATTATTATGATTCGTAGCAGGACGATCCTGGGTTTGGTCGGCAGGTGGGGCGGTCCGGGTCCGGCTGTTCTCCCCGGATCTACAGGGGTTTATTCCGAGTGCTCCGCTTTCCTCATACAGTCCAAAAGCACACAGCCAGGTTAATTTGAGACACATTTGAATGGTCCTAAAGGACTTTTTGGATGCATAAACCGGCGCATTGTAGTGTGGACCCAAGCCCGGATACATAGGAAGGGTTCACGTCTACTTGTGCACGCTGATTCTCTTCCATGTGATTCTCTTCCATATGACTACAAATGCCCCACACTGGCATGAAGAGCACGACCCACATGACTTCCACACTCTCCTTCACACTCTCTCCAGGAGCCATGGTATGCATTGTAGTCAGCATGGCTCCAGATACGGGATGATGAGATGTGAGGTCATACTAGGATCCGACTGATTAGGATCCCAGTCCATCTAGCTGCTCAAGAGGAGTAAAGGTCTGGGATGTATATAGATATATGTGCTGGATACCTTTTCCATTAAATAAAGCAAAAATATCATTTTAAAATCTGTCTTTGCGGAAACCTTGACCGACTTGAGGCAGTTGATGGGCTGTAATTACTTTTTAACACCACAGCGGCTGAGATGTGATGTTTCTACTCACACTGGATTGTTTTGGCAGACCTGTATCCACTTTTTAATGACCAGATCCTGCTGAGATTTCACAAACCTGGCTGTACCAATCATCCAGCTCACTGGTGTTATTCTGCCTCTCCGTCATTAGTGTGGAAACACATTTGCGCCCACAGTGTGGTACAGCTTATCCTACGGCGTTCCACAAGATCCTGGAGGGTCTTCACGGAGACTCTATAACCCTATAACTACATCATTTCATTATTCTACTATTCTACTTTTCCTCTTTTTCATTACAACCAGGATCATCTCCCTTTACAGTGCATACACAGATGTGATGATGTTTCTGTGTATCTTTCTGCAAGATTTGTGACGGCCCCGTGAGTCAAATTGTCGGTTAAAGGAATTTGGCTAAATCTGCATTGCCGGTTTCCTTGGTGGATTATAATGTTTTGTATGATTATAGAAAATCGTTCGGTGTTGCAGATATGAAGTAATCGAGGGAAGCAGAAAGGAAGCTCGGCATGGATAATGTTATGTTTGCTCAGGCTATATCTGCCCTATTTGGAGTCATAAATGTGCTGCAGTTGTGCACTTATCAAGATTTGTGAATGTGCTCATAACACTATGGACACTTGGGGATTTAGTAGCAAAGTATATTTTATATTATATTATATATTAAATCACTGGGGTGTGTATAGAGTGTAAAGCTGGTGCTTGGTACCTGAGTCTCAGACTTATTAGTTTTTTACAAGTAGCCAAGATATTACGTTTACATTAAGGATCTTACATTTACACTGTTTAGTAATTGTAGTGTGCAGGGTGTACCTGGGTATGAACCCATCCTTGCAGATCTTGTCCTATATTCTGTCCACGTGTCGGATGGGACTAGATGTCCCACACCGGTTAGAAGAGCATCACAGAGACCCTGACCCCATAATTCCCCTTGGACTTTAACCCAAATGAGCGTCTGTAGGACAACTCTATGGATCCTCCCACACCCCTCCGGCAGTGTCCAACAGTGGCAACTCGGCAGTGGTGGGGCATAACCCAGCAACCCTCTGATCGCTAGTCAAATATACCGGCTGCTTTACCACTAGTTTAGATGACTGCTGTTTTTCTTATTATAGGCAGAAAAAAGTTAGTGTGGGTAGGTTTTAAAAAGCCAAATGCAGTAATATGCCATACAACTATGAATTATAAGCTCAGTGATAAAAGCTTTTCTTGATCTCAGAGAAATCTTTCAGACACAGAGAGAAAAAGCAAGAGAAAGAAATGATCTCGACGCTGCCAAGTAGCGTGAATTGTTGTTCTACAGATCTTCTAGAGGAGAGCTTTTTTATAGAAGACCCAGAAGTAGAACCTGATCGATTTCACAGAGTAGAAATATAGGCAGTTCTGTCGAGTGATAGTTCACTTTCATTTGATCTTGCGTTTTCTACAAAGTACCGTTTCACTCTATAACCCCGTTGTCGATTTGTTTAGTTGTTTGGCAGCCTGTTACTGCTGTTTGGAACCTGTTTGTGTAGACAAGCAAGAAGGACTCGACAAGATCAACCTCTTATGTGATTACTTTTGAAATCTGAATGACAAGGTCCTCCAAAAACTTTATCGAATGTATGTTATTAGCTGAAACAAATTGTTCATTAAACGTAATGCAGATCTACTCATCATCTAGTATTACACACTCATTAGCTGGAACAAGTGGAGGAAACGAGAGGGAAGACGTTGGGACGAGAGCAATCCGTAACTTTGTGATTAAGGTACTGGACTAGTAATCAAAAAGTTGATAGAAAAGAAGCCACTGTCTGGTGGCTGCTGCAGGGCCCTTGAGAGTCCTTAACTCTCAATGCTCAGACAGTTTACTGTCCCTGTACTGTAAGGTGTTCTGGATTGAGGCAGATTGAAGTGCCGCTCCCAAGCCCAAATAAACGGGTCGTAAAAGGGCATCTGGTGTAAAAATGAAGTCAAATCAATAATGCGGATCACGATGTCCTGTGACGAAGCAGATGCAGAAGCAGATGAAAGGATTCAATTAATCATTTCTGTGCTGGGTGTTGAGAAGCATTTTAACTTTGCAGAATTTCTCATCCCTGTCTGGTTTCATCTATAGCCACAAATATGAAGATTTAAACCCCTGAAATGATTGGGAAACAAAGCTGTGTATATTAGGGATGTAAAAATTTGGCAAGAATCTATTCGAAACGATTCACTTGGGGTTCTGATTTGAGTGGGTGGTGATTTTAAGATGAATCAATGTTCACTTGAAACAGCAGGGGGCGCTGGCTATATTTTAAAAAAATATTCTTTATTTTCCTTATTTGTTCCCTATTAAGAACTAGTTAAAGGAAACTTTGTTGAGTTAGTAATAATTAAATTGTCTAATTAAAAAATCTGGGAAACATGGTATGGTGAACCCAGTATCGTGAATCGTATTGTTATCGTGTATCGTTACATCTCTAGTGTCTACAGATAGTGTCTACCCAGGGAACGATGACCAACTGTCCGGTGAACCCCCGTACAGATCATCGACTGTTTATAAGTGTTATGGACACACACTGTCTCAGCCAGCGTCGAGGTTCATCATCCCACATTACAGCACGAACGGGAGATGATCCTCCTGCTTGTTAACACTCCCTATAATTACCCAAATGGATTAGAAGTGATTGCATCTGTTTTTTGCCTCAGCAGTCCCTTTGTAGTCTTGATTTCCCTCGCTGATTCATAGGAAATTAAATGGAAAGGAGGTATGATATGCATCTGTGTGTTTCCTACCCTCCATTACTCTCTATCATGTTCCCATTTATCAGGTGGGATCTGTTTCCTACCGTAATTTTTTTTTAAAAAAATCATAATTTCAGATGTTTCATCAACATTCATTTCTAGCAGGTGTTCACAGTCAAGATAAGACTTCATTGATCCCTTTGGGGAAATTAATTAAAATATGATTATTTTATATTAGCAAATAAACTTTCTTGTATAATGATCAGTTGTGTCAAGTTGAAAAGACGTCAAGACATTTCAAGCTATTTTTTCCAGTAAGGATGTTTGTCATGGTTCACAAAATGTTGGTTTGAAATACACTGGTTTATATGACTGATCTGAAATCCAGCTCGTTAAATAAAGCCAGAAATACACTTCATTTCAATAGTTTTAACCAGGATGGGCACTCCTGCCTCACTTTAAGGATTTATGTTCAAGCACTTGTCGATCTTATTTTCCCCAAAGGTTCCCAAGTCTGGCAAAATAAGAATTTGAGAAAACTGTCTACTTGTGACCCGAACCCTTGTTGGCTGGTGATGTTTCTGTGTGAAACACTCAGGTGGAACAGCAGGATTCTCTAGCACATCAGCACAGAGAGTCTAAATTCCCAGGAAACTGGGCGCGAGCCTAGTTAGGTGCACAAACCAAAAAGCTCTTCATGGCCTGTTCAGTCACCAGATTATTAAACCCTGGGGATCTGAATATGTTAAAAACACCGGACAAAGAGTGTCTCATCTACACCTAAAAAAACCCCAGCAGTGTATTTTTATTACCTGTAGTCTGTGGAGCACTTCAGGCAGCAGCAGCTCATTTTGGATTCATAATGATCACAACTGGAGCAACTTTACTGCTACCTGCAAGAATGTGTCTGTTTTTTTTTTTAAATCTCAGTGCTTCCCCCCCATCGGCTCTTTATGAGAGACAGACAAGGTGAAGCAACTTGTTAAATCTCTTTGAACAATAATAGGCACTGCCACAGGGTTTGTCAGGAAGATTAATCCCAGTAGTTTCTAGGGGCACCAACATCTAGGCAGATTTGACCAAAAAAATTAAAATGCTGAATGTGGTGGAGCGTCGAGGTCAGGGTATGGCTCTCTATGTGCAAATCCACCGATGTGTTGGTGCCAAGAAGGGATGGAGGGAGTGTCACCAGTTCTTCGAGACCTCTGTGAAACAGCATCTACAGATTGGCTATGCTACATTGGGAGAAAAAATTGCTAAAATGCAAAAAAATACCATAAAAAAGCCACTGTAAGCTTATGAAAGAACGTAAAAAGGTTTTATGAAGTGTTTCCATCAAAGAAAAAAAAACTATTCCAGAAACTACTGAGATCCCAATATTACCTTTGGGAATTCCATTAAATTGACCCTACTTGTAGGTGCTTAATAACGTTAATATGCAGTTTTAGGGTGATGGTAATAGGGTCCAGCCCCCAACTGCTCCGCAGGGATGAATAAAGTATTGTCATTTCATTTCTAGAGAATAATTGCGAAGGCACCAGTAACATAAGCCACAACTAGACAGTAATGTGCACTGAACTGTAATGCAGAGCATCATTAATAGCAGTTTTATGTTTCACTGGTTCAATCTAAAGCAGAACCTGATCCATTCCCACACGGCTCCGGTTCTGGCATACCCGGGTTCTACCGTCTTTAATGGTTTTAACGTCGCTGAGCTAAAGAAAGTTGTTTGCACGCCGTTCGCTTCGGGACAAAGAAGAAATGTGGGCGGCGCGCTCGACTGATGCTGACAGATAATGGCTCACTCGAAGGGTCGCGGATCATTACGCCGTCGTCTGGGCGGAATGTCTTTTCAGTTCTGAAAGCTGTAAGATGGAATCATTTCATACTGTGGTGGAATAACCTTGGAAGATGATGCAGGAATTACAGACGTTCTAATGCTCAGTTATTCTCATACTTGCACATCACTTAGTTGATTGTGTTAAAAACGGATTTCAGATAGACGTAAACATAGACCGCCATTAGTGGCGAAGGGGATTCTTCATCACTAAGGATGTAATGATACTCTCTACCCTCGATGCAATACGATTCCGATACGATTTTTTCAGACAGATTATGACAGAGTTTCCTTTTATGGTTTCTCTTTAGAAATTAAATAAAGTAGCATACTGTATTTGTGATTATCTTTTATTTATCTTAACTTTCTTCACCCCTTCATTATTAAGGTAGGTATAAACTAAGCCAAAAATAGAGCACCTGAATTTAAAGTATATATCAAGTAATCTTAAATGATTTGAATCGTACCCCTGGTGAATCAATTCTGAACGATTCTGTGAGATGTCACATCACTACTCATGACAGATTACGACCCCTGCTGGCTGAGCGATGGCCCGCTTCACAGGGATGGATTATGGGAACATGATGTGACTCTTTGTGTTCAAAGCTGATCCACATATGAACCTGCCTCATCCCATACTATGGTTAGAAGTGTTGTGTGTTAGTCACGGCTCTGCTCAGTCAAGGGTGGAGGTCAGCATCAGTAGAGGGGAAGCGTAATGCAATCTCGAAATTGGAAATAAACTAAAATAAAAAAGGAGGAAGATGGCGACCACTCAGCAGGTAACAAATTAACAAGAACATGTGAGTCCCGGAGTCACATAAATTCTTACAGGTTGTGTTATTTGGGGCATATGATGCACCACCCATGTGATACTGTTGAAGGCAGTGCTATGATAGCACTATGGAAGGAAAATAACTGGATTGAAAGCATCAAGGTGTGGAGTGCATGATCTAGAGCTAGTCTTCATCGAGCGCTGACCCATAAGTGCAACTCGCCACCACGAAGAGATAACGGCTCAGTGAAAAGACACGGTCCTTCCCAGATTCCTGCTCACTCTCATGAATCAAAATCCACAATCAGTTAGCTTGATAAATGAGCAGTAAGAGAAGCAATCAGACCGTCAGAGTTACTTTTTTCGTTGTAGTTAGAGGCTACAATGCAACCCAAAATGAAAGGGCTGTAAAAGCTAAAAATCGATTCCTCTGTTTTACAATGTAGCCGTCAATAAAAGAGACAAGAGCGTAATAATGGCCCACATGATACAGCCAGACGAAATGTGAATTCATCTTACATAAAGTGTTTTTTAATTTCAGCTTATTGATTGCTTTTTCAGAGAGCCTTAAATTAAAAATGTAAGAATTTATCCTCCGGTAGTAAACATGCCTGCGCTCATCTCCAGAGTGGCATCGTCTAGTGTAGAGAGTTACAAGCTCGTGTTAATGGTCGAACGAAGGCTGTGGATATCTGGTTATAGCTTTTTTTTCGGCCCAAGCTTTATTGGCGCCATGGTACAACGATGGGTAAAATATTACAGGCTTTGTGTTTATTAGCATAAACTAAAATAAATAAAAAAGAATAGATTCATTTTTACTCACCATGACCTGGACAGAGTCCATGTAGTATCCCTGCACGTCTAATCTACTGATGTCTTGGGGAGGTGCAAGGAAATTTCAGTTAAATTAGCTATACCATGCCTTTATGGACAATGAGATACAGTCATGCTGGAACAGGATAACATCTTTACCAAACTGTTTTCACACCTGATGGAAATCCAACATTTACAGACTATAATCTATGTTCATTAACAAATGAATGACGTCATTCTTCCCCCCCAATCATTCAGTCAGGAAGTCGCAGAAATCACTGAAACATCAAGACATTTAAATTATGCATTCAGGCAATACCTGGCACATTTTACACATGTACCTATTTTTTCATCATATTTTTACAAATACAAACCCTCAAGGCCTCAAGTGCCAATTTATCAGCTAGGCCTTTCCCATACCTATGCTCACCACATGTTTTTTTTTTCTTTTTTCAGCTCCCGAAAAGGTGTGCTGTGTACATTTACAATTACTGCCTGTAACCCATTTGTTTTCTGTACAGTTTCCGTCAGCCCTTCTCTCCCCTGTCCTTCAAAGAAAATGACGTTTTTGAGTAATGAACGCTCGCTAACGTGGTGACAGGACATTGATGCATGTCGCTGAATTTCGCCGGGAAGCCGAAGCTGAGAGATGCCGCGTCTCAGAACGCGAGCTAACGTTCTTTTTATGCCAGATTTTTTAATATGAATGAACAAATAATGATTATAATCAGTTAAAGTAGAGAAACAGAAGTTTGCACTCTTGTGTGGAAAGATTGATGGGTTCATTGCTTCTCGGATTTGTTCTGACCCTACTCCAACGTATTACAATATCACAAACTCACAATTTTGTGAGATGGCCTGATCTATGATCTACTTTTATCAGTAGCTGGGAATTTCTTTCAACAGGTGTTTAACTGCCTATAACACTAGCTAGAATACTTCAGCTGACCACAGTTTACATGAGACAGTAGAGAGGAGAGAGTCAAGTAAACTGTGATGAAACAATTGATGCTCAGTGTTGCCAGATTGGGTGTTTTTCCACCAGATTTGGCTGATTTTGTTGGAAACTGATGTGAAAAACACTTTGGCAGGTTAGCAAAATTTGTGGCTCAAATATATTTAAAAAAATGCATGTTTTATTCCTCAGTTTACCTCAAAGTACCATCTTCTTTCACAGATAAACAGTAGTGTTAAATTTAACAATAAAATGTGATATGTTTTAATTGAAATCAATATTAAAACAAGAAAATGTTTGGCCCCTTTTAAAGAATTATTGTGGCAGCCCAGATATTTAAGTTGTGCAAGGCACTCTTAACCCATCCACCCATGCAGGTCATGAACACCAAAATATGGACCTGATGGGATCTTCCAGAAAGACAATGTGACACGTCACATGACTAGAAATGTCCCACATGGTCTTTCAAGTACCACCCTGACCCCATAATTTCCGAGACTTGGTCCACCCTAATTGAGCATCTGTGATATTACCTCAATGGTCATTTTGGCCATCTATCTATCTATCTATTTTTTTTTTTGCGAATATTTGAATGAATTCTTGTCAGTGTGAAGATCAACCAGTCCTGTCAGACGTCTGTATCTCGGTGCTCGTTCCACATCTCTCACTTTCATT
>JAYDZG010000014.1:2896675-2913687 GCA_034509265.1 Microcambeva bendego
TCTTGTCAGTGTGAAGATCAACCAGTCCTGTCAGACGTCTGTATCTCGGTGCTCGTTCCACATCTCTCACTTTCATTGGAGACGTGATACGAGTGGCGCCGAACAGTCACGGAGCGACGTGGGTAATAACCATGTAGCTGATCGGGCAGATGGTGGAACACTGTAAACAGGAAGAGCTCGCTCGGCTCATCTCTAATGCAGTACAGGTGTCGGGCGACTGTTTTGTTGCATAATTTGGGCGTCTTCCGAGAGCTCTCGTGGATTCCCGCTCCTCAAGCCGGCGCCCCAGGATGTTCGCGTTCTGTCCTTGAGCAGGTGGCATTTCGCTGTGCCGGTAGGATCCTAACATCTGGCCGGGACTTGTGAAGACGAATCTGGTACCCCGATCTTTCAGTGCACAAGTGTGTAACTTTTATTAAGGAACGTTGTACTACAGGGGAGGCACGGTGGCTTAGTGGGTAGCACTGTCGCCTCACAGCAAGATGGTCTTGGGTTCGATCCCCGGGTGGGGTGATCTGCAGAGTTTGCATGCAGTGTATTTCTTTGCAAATTCTTGCTCATCAGTTACAGTTATTTTTGGTATACAAAGGGAGACGTTACATGACATGCCAGTGCTCTAAATAGTTTCTCATGTAGGCAATTAGACAGCAAGGCAGCTCACTAGTCTTTAGAACACACACAATATTTACAGTGAGCGAACACTCGGACGGCGTCTGTGTTTTTCCGCTGTTTTCTTTATATTTTGTTAAATTTAACATCAAAATGACCCCGAATAAGAAGCAGAGAAAGTGAAAAAAGAGAAGTACAGTTCTACTGTGTATTGTTCTTTATTATTGTTTATTACAGTAATGTTTTAGAGTTGTAATTATAACAATAAGAACATTTAAGACATTACACAGGTAGAAGGTATTTACATTAGTTCTTATGGGAAAACGTTCTGACTTAAGAACTTAATCCAAGGTTCTTTTGAATTTATTAGTGATCAGTTTTCGGAGTGCCGTCCCTGTTTCACCAGCCTGCCCCTGGAGATTAATTTTCCAGTGATGGATTTTCTTTCTTTTTCCTTTTTTGTTTTGCCTAGACGTAGAACTCAAATTATCCCTGGAAAGAGATTAGCATGTTTCTGAGTGGCACTCGGCCTGAAGATTGGCTTTTTTTATATATAAACCTCTCATGCCGTTCAGGAAGTAAAATCCTATTATTCGGTATTATCGAGTAATCCACTACAGGGTTGCGCGGTTTTCAAAGCTTCATTGGATGAAAATATTCAATAGCTGCGGTTTTGTTTTTTTCACTATTTGCTAGCCATGGTTCTTTTTAAATGCCAGGTCCGAAACTCATTTTCTTTTGTCACTGGTGTTTGCTTATGTGTGAAATAGAAAGAATTAAAATGACACCGAACAAGGAAAGATGAAAATGTTCTACGGCTTCTCTTTCTTCCAGGGTGCGGACGTTCCCTAAGGAGTCGGCGGTTCTGGGCAGGGAGACGGTCCGAGCCCTGATGTACTACGCGCTGAAGGTGTGGAGTGACATCACGCCGCTGAACTTCCACGAAGTGGCCGGTAACAAAGCGGACATTCAGATCGACTTCACCAAGGCGGATCATAACGATGGCTACCCGTTCGATGGACCGGGTGGCACTGTGGCACACGCGTTCTTCCCCGGGGAGCGCCTCACGGCGGGGAACACGCACTTCGACGACGACGAAGCCTGGACCTTCCGGTCTATGGGTAAGAGTATGAACTGTTAGTGTACAGGGACAGTAGTAGCATATCTGGTAGAGTTTATGCTACCAGTCATAATATTGTGGGTTCAAATCCCAACTTTATAACATCCGATGTTAAGTAGAACTCATTGTACTATTTATATACATCCAAGCGTTTATAATATATGTATTATTTTAGGAATGTAACGATTCAGAGTGAATGGTTAAGAATCGATTCATTTGATGCACGTTTTGAATCGATATTTGCTTTAAACATAGATAGATATAGATAGCTATCCTACTGAGATTCTGCTGGGTCTCGCACCACCCAGCGCTCACCCATTAGAACTGAGTTTCTCACACTACAGACTCCACACACACACACCGCATCACTAGAGCACGCACGCTTCACTACACAGAAAAGTTTGTAAATGTCGATGTTCCTCCCTGAGTGAAACTGAGGCAGTGAGTTTGAGTTTAAATTGAAATGGCAGCGAGTATAAAGTTTCAATTTTGATAAATGAAACTTTAAACACCCTTTAAATGTCAACACCATATCAGAAGAGGATAGAAATCTGTTTAAAAGGATATGTAAAGTGCTTTCGAGCTCCCGTATTAACAGCAAAGGCTGGACCTTCATGTCTCCTTGTAGACCTGTTGGAAATGAAACCCTGAGCTGAATTTGGGAGCAGAATCTTAAACGTTCTCAGACATGAAAGCCTCCTCGTTCTGCTGATGAGACCTGACCATGTCCGGTCTGCTGGTCAAACTGTGGCAGTGCTATTTTGTGGAAAATGTGATCTTCGATCTGCTGGAGCTGCTGGAGCATTTAAAAGAACCTCTACAATAGAATACATGATATAAAATAGAAATTCCCATGTTTGTGCAAACTAGATTTGAAAGATATTAGAAATTTCACAACATATATTGGAACAATTTCATATATTGACACACATATGTGTGGCCCTGAAAAATTATCAGACATACATATAACATTCGCTGTTAAACAGGACTTCCTATCAGATCTTGATCTTATTTCGATTTCGTGTTTTTATTTTTCAGTAATATTGGAAAGCTTTGCCAAGCAAGTTTAGGCAAAGAGTTTGCCGTTGAATTAAATATGAATTAATAAAATTATTTAGGAGCGACGAGCCTTGAGACTTTCTCCAGTTCAAATGATTGGAAGTTTAAATGTCTGATCTGAGTTTATGACCTCCTCTTCTCTCACTACAACAATTTCTTGCTAGGTTCCCCGGCCACACAGTGCCAGGTGGTTCTGACCTTTAGCTGGACGGATTTAATTGTTAAGAGAAGTGAGGTGCGAAAAGGTTTATGAACACCATTTGCATAGCAAAAGCGATTTGCAGGATCATGAAGCATAAAGCATGATGAGGCAACAACCGGGTCTACAGGTACAGATGTATGAAAAAAACAGTTGCCAGTACTATAGCTGAGCATCACTTTCACAGCTATACCAGCCTTCACTCTTTTGTATTGCTTTTCTGAAGAATTTGGATCGGTTGGAGTGAGTTTGTAGGAGTTATGGGGTCAAGGGTTTGTGCCTGTAAGTGGAAAGCCACTAAATTATCTGCTCAGGTCACTGAAGGTTCCACATTATATTTATTGAACCAGGCTTTCATAAATAGTTTTTCATGGAAAGGCTGGCCTGGGACCATAGGATACCTGTGCCTGTCCAGGGCAGACACACACACACACACACACACACACACACACACACACACACAAGGATGGATTCACACTCAGATTAGTTGAGAGCGCCTCCCACACCTTATATACTCACCAATATAGCACATAAAACATATTTTTCTTCATGAGCATGAAGCCATATTCACTTTGACAGCAAGTCCTGAACCACGTGAAATATGAACCTGCTCTAGCCGAGGTCATAACCTCATGGCAAATCATTTAACTGCAGGGCTGTTCCAGACTTGGCAGTTCTTTTTTATTTAAGTCTTTCACCGTCTATCCATGGCCATACCTGACTTGCAGGAAGGTTCTCATTCATTCAAAGACTGAAGCTTCTGTAAGATGTTTCGGAGAGCTGCTTCGTTAGTGAAGGGCCAGATGGTTTCTGGCCATTCTTCCCCTCCCGAGGTTCTAGCCCATATGCTTTCGGACAGATGTGGAGCCGGCACCAATTATGCTTCACGTCAGGAAAGCAGATGTTTACTAGGTGGGAATGTGGAGGACGGCAAAAAAAATCAGCTTGGTGGGTGGCAGATAGTGTGGGATGATTGAAAAAGCATCTCGCTTTTCAGTTCAGTTCATTCACATCACGAACAAATACGTCTAATAAGTCGAGGGGCCACTGGGTCACAAAGTGGAATGCTGTACGTGTCTGCTTTAAGCCTTATTTCATGCTCCTCTCAGCTAATTCAGTAAATGGTCCTCAAAATAACTAACACCAGGCTTTTCGCCGTACTGATTGCCCTTCTGTCTTGTGAAAATGATGGATATCGTTGAAGTAAATTAATTAAACAAAGTGAAGTTTTATAGCCACACGAGCCACTGTACAAACTTCACTTTGTGCATAAGACATGGCAGGGAGGGCAATAACAGCTCAGCCGCTACGGTACTACGATGGTAATCAGAGGGTCACTGGTTCAAGTCGGACCACTGCCAGACTTCCCCTTTTGTGTCATTTAGCAAGTCCATTAAGCAAGTATCAGCGGGACGATCTGGGAATGAAGCGCAGTCCACAGTTTATCAACTATTATGGCCTTAATCTTTATAAGGACAGATGGACTGAAGTCAACCCTTGTAGGACATCCTGCCATAAAACATTGAGATTTAAAATAGAGATGACTTCTTCTCTGCAGCTAATATAGTCACCATTCTTTGAAGGCTCGTCATTAATTGTGGAGATGTCATAAAAGTGCATTTGTGTACCTCTGTCCAATCAAAACCTTCTGACAAGCCTTCCAAAAATGGTCTGATCACCGAATATGCTGGACATGTTGGCTTTGGATTCCCTTTTCTTTCTTGGTTCTCTGGCTTTGTCTACACTTCTGTTTATCATTCCTATATAGTTAAGTATTGGATAACCCTAATACCCCATTACCACATAAATCTCTGAGCATTTGATCCACCTGATTCACAGAAGAGAAGTGTGTTTACACATATCTATAAAGTGTTTAGGTGTATCTAATAATGCTGTTCTACAGTTACTGTTTTGGAGCTTGTGCTGATGTAAGTAAAACTTTGGAACATGATTGATGATGACCTTTGAAATCTGCCAACAAAGTTGTATTCTTAAACCCACCTGAATCCTTAAATGTGCTGACAATGCCAACATTATATTTATTGAAGCTTTAAAGTTATCAAATGACTTACTCCTGCACATTAAACCTAAAGCTACTTTAGGGATGACCCTGTGGCATACGAAGCTGGTACAGTAGGTCCCCTGGCTGTTGGTTGGTAATTAAATGGGATTGTATGGTGCACAGTGACAGTTCTTTCAGAACAGTGTTATAGATGTTAAAATGGTCAAACCCAACTACACTACACCTCCTGTTTAGCGTCCGAATAGTAGGAGGGAATCTGGGGCAGTTTATCTTCTGTAGGTAAATCCTCATTAATTGTTTTGCATTTAAATGGACACTTACTGCACAAATAATGGTTTCTTTTTATACATATCTGCTTTCCACTTTCTACTAGCGGAACAATATAAAAAAAATTGACCATGACCGATATGTGTTTTTTTTTCATAATTCACAGGTGCTCTTGGAACGTAACCCCCATGAAAGTCGGAGGTTTACCGTATATGTTAACTTGTAAACTAGAAGACGATGAAGTGCTGGGGAAGATAATTGGGGAAATTAAAATCAAATCTCAATGGATCCCACCAACAGGTCAAAACAAGATTTCCAGATGCCAAACATCTGCAGTTCGAAAGTCATTAAAAGATGAATCCGATTAAGATGGATGGAGCTCCATGCTTTTTCTCTGCTTTCTCGTCTTCCACCGTCTGTAAAAGCATCTTTGAAGGCTGTTGTTGGCACGGATTTACAAATGTTCCCTTTTGAGGGCTTCCTGCTAATGTGTGTAATTATTTATAGTTACATACAACCTGAGCACAACTGCCAAAACGCTGAATACTCCATTTAATCGGCGGGTGGCCTTTTTACTGATTAAGTGGCACCCGAGACACCCCACGGCGTGAATTTGGCACCTTATTTTGGGGGGCACAGAGGTACGTTCACAGGAGCGATGCATTGTTTAGACAGCACACTGATTGCTTTTTTATTTTAATTTTCTCGCCAGTTGCTCGCTAATGCGGAAGGATGATTGTAGCCCAAAGAAAAGCCTCATTAGGCAGGTGTATTTTTGATGACTTTCACAATTTGGCGCCGGCCCTAATTCATTCATTTGTGTGTGTTTGTGTGTGTGCGGGGGGCTAAAGTTAATTACCCTAATCCATTATCACTCATATTACAAAGCTGCCAGGCTTCGCTGTGGGTATACTGGCTATTTTTCTAGTTTAGATTGGCTAGGTTTTTTTCTTACTTTATTACTTTCCTAATTTGAATGGCTGCAACATGAAGTCATGCTTTGTGAATTCATGTGTCCGATTTGCACCTGAATCCATCCTTCCAGATCGTGTACACCCATACATGGACCGGATGGGATCTTCCGCCAAGACAATATGACATGTCACATGACTAGAATATTTGAAATGTCGTACATTGGTTGAAAGAGCATGACCGAGACTTCAAGGTATTACCCTGACCCCATAATTTGCCAGACTTGAGCCCAGCTGATCTGTCGGAGCCCCTCGATAGTCTATGGATCGTCCACTGCAGTCAGCATGGCTCCAGATACCTGTGAGATCTAGCAGGAACTTTTAGAGTCACTCACAGCCCGTCTAGCCGTCATCCATGCTGCACACGCCGGTTCCTCTGGATATTTCTCTGCCCATTAATTTCCTCATTATATGACAGTTACCGGTCAGGGCTTGTTTCCCTTGAGACACATTAAGTCAGCCACCACCTCTGGCGGTTCATGCAAGATCAATGGTCATATACACATGCGGCTACGCTACACGGCACAATTTACTCATTACTCCTCCGGTTGTCCACAATGTGTGAGACAGGAATCCGCTACGATACAGAACTACACTCCGATTCCAATTCAGTTCATTTTCGGTACACAGAGGGACATTCAGCATCCTTATCCCACTGGTTTGATGAACGAATGTTCTCGTAAGAACTTGGGATGTAACAATACACTCGACCCACAATGTGATATGATTCACAATACAGTAAACCGGTGAAATTCATGGGGGTCACATTCTACCCACGAAGAATAAACACATTTTTATCATTTCAACTCCAACTATGCTGCCAAAAACACATTTTCAGTCGCTACTGCAGTGTTTTGTGCCCGGTCATTGTCACTCTGTCCAGTACAATCGATTATGGTTACTAACCAATCAGTGGCTGATCCTGGAGCGGAGGCGGGAGTTACAGCTTCAAGTACTATGAAGCACATTTCTTTTGTTACGTGCATACTGTCAATCATGCTCAATTTCTTTTATTTTCTGGTATAAGTAGGTTAAATTTAGCTGAATTTGCATCAATTTGTATGTTGTAAAATTCATGAAAAAATATATTGAGCAATGAAAAATACATAAACAAATGTAGAGGATATTACTGAATGTGCGTGGGTTTCTGTGAATTAATGTTAGTTAATGTTAGTAAAGAGTGCCAAGACCCTGATAAGTCAATGTATAGTGATACACTTTCTGACAGAGCTTTAGGTGTTAACTGAGTCTCTCTGGTGTCATCTAGCTATTTGATTTAGCCCATTTTACAGATTTACCCTCTTCAAATCCTCGCATGTTTCTCGCAGATACACACGGGGCTTTCAAATCATCATAACATCATCTTAACCCAGATTCAGAGTCACTGCACTTTTTCTCTGAGATTAGAACCTGCATTGTGCCCGTAAGTCATCCGGGTGACGTTCGCCCGCCTTTGTGGCTGCCGCAAACTGCTGTATGTGCACCGCGCCGAGAAAATACACACACACACACACACACACACACACACACACACACACCGTAATCTCCAGGTCTTAATCAGCAAAATGCACATTTATTATTATTATTATTATTACTACCTGCTTCTGACAAGCCAGACTTGCTGACTTTTGCATTTTAGCAAAACGCAGAGGAGGCTGAATGACTGTGATAAATAACTTTATTTTTAACGCACATGTCGAGCGTCTGTCTTCCTCCGACTGCCGGTTTGCCGCTGTCTCTTAGGGTGAGTCAACGTGAAGCCTTTATGTCTGGCTGAATCTTTCATAGCGGTCTGAGATTAATTTAACACAAAAGGACTCGGAAAATGAGGAAAGCGAGACTATCGCCGACTCCCCCATCAGTCTAATTAAAAGTCTTCTATAGCGATTGAGTGCTGTAATGAATCTCCTCGGTTAATCAGGAACGTTTTCTTTTCATTTGCAGATTCTCACGGTATGGATCTGTTTGCCGTGGCGGTCCACGAGTTCGGTCACGCCATAGGCCTCGCCCATACGTCCGCCATGGAGTCCATCATGCGGCCGTACTACCAGGGGCCGGTGGGAGACCCGCTCAAGTACGACCTCCCATATGAAGACAAGGTCCGGGTCTGGCAGCTTTACGGTAAGAACTGATTTTATTCAACCTACTAGGGATGAAACTATTCAAAAATAATGGATACGGATCGATTCATTTTGGACACTGATTTGAATGGATGATTCTTTGATGATGAATCGATGTTCACTTTAAACAGCAGGGGGCGCTGCCACTTTATTTGTTCGGAAACAAAACGTGAATTCGGTATTTTTGGCATAGTTTGCAGCTATCGTGAATCATATCGCGTCGTGGGTAGAGTGTATCGTTACATCCCTACAATCTACTGTGCTAAACTGTTCAAGTGAGGCCATGTATGCCTAGATTCCTTCTTCTCTGGCTCCTGTGTTCCTCTCATACCCAAAACTCTTGACATATCTCAGAGTGTTTTGCATTCTTCTCTCTGAAGCCTGCTCTTACTTTCTGCTGAGGCGGGTAGTAAAATTCATTGTCATTAAGTACCTTCATGAAATAAAACAAAATGTACTTGCTAGAGTCAACACTGTGAGAGATCAACCTTTTCCTAATGGCATTTTGAAAAACTAAAACGATTCTTAAAAAAAATCAGAGCTCTATGTGAACATGTTTTTTATTTACAATGGATCATGATGTCTACTAGGGATTTTACGATGCACAACAAATCGATTCAGGAATCGATTCACTTGAGGCCGTATTCAAATCATTATTTATGTTTAATGAGCCATTTTCACTTTGAACAGCAGAGGGCGCTTCTGATATTCCCCAACTTGCCCGATTATGCTTCATTTAAGATCGTTTGTACATTCCTCACAAATAAATTAATTATGCAGATAAATAAAAAATAAATAAAAAAGACAAAGAAAAGATTAAAAAAAAAGTCTTCAATTTCATTTTAAAAAATCTCACCATGAACCCAGTATCGTGGGTAGAATGTATCGATACATCCTTTGGAGAGATCACTAGGATTTCCAACAGATGCCTTAATGAACTGCTAGTGCCAGCCACTTAAGCTGTGCAGGTGGCAGTGACACTGGTTGCCCTCTCAGCAGGCAACTTTTAGGCTCACGCAGAGCAAAAATATAAGGATGAGGAGGGAGAATGGATCCATTTATATCAGGGGATTATTGATGTAATTACACGCCGGCGCTGAGACAGATGGATAACTCCGGGTCTAATTGCTTGTCTCAGGGCTCAGACCTAACTTATCACATTTCAGCGTGCCCACGAAGTACCGAGCCTCGGCGGAGGCAGAGAAAAGCATAGCGGGCACAGACGAGAACGAGAATTAATGGGAAGCTCCGAGGATAAGAGAGAGGATGGATGGCTGGATCAGGAGCTCTGTGATCCCAGGATCAAACCAGATCAAATCTGGGAGTTTGACTGACTGAACCCTTGAGCTGTTAAACCTCCACCTGTGCCCGACTGACATGGCAGCGCCCGGGATTGTCATATTTGTTCAGCTAATTGAGAAGGACTGGAGATGCTGTTGTTTGAATGGAGCTTTGTTTGAACGCTGCTAAGCTGCTCATGTGACTAACAATTAATGAGCGCTGGTGGTGATCAGGTTGCGTCATTTCATTTAAATAATGAGCCCAGTGCCCATTGGCGGACATTCGGTATTAGCACATTCATCATTTTGTGCTTTATTTGTATTCATTTCTGCAGAGCTCAAACCTCACAAGCTCTTCTGCAGTTCCTGCAAGTATATAATAGATGCATTCATCAAATTTAGGTATAGCAAGAAAGTCCAATACATTTCTCCAACAGTCAAACTTTTGATTTCCAAGTAAATCAAACCACAAACTTTGAGTTAACTTGAAAAAATCTCTTACATATTTCACATAGATTTAAAACATGTAGTTAGTAACTTAACCACAGTTAAGTTACCAAAGTTAGTTAATAATCAATCAATTCACATGAGGCACGATTCAAATCGGTGTTTAATGAAGCAATATTCACTTTAAGGGCATTAGCGACCTAGAGCTTAGTGAAAGGTACTTTGTAAGTTTAACTTAGTATTATTGTACACAAGATAATCACAAATACAATATTTAACTTTATTTTCTGAATAGAAATTACAAACTAAAACTAATATACAATAAATAATCCTTTGGTGAGCTGAATTGGATGGTATTGGGGGTAGCACGAATCATTACATCCCTACTCGAAACATCCCAGATTGGTCAGAAAAGCATGAACCAAAAGTCCAGCTACGACCCTGACCCCATAATTCTGAATCACTAATGAGCACCTGTGGCACCGGACTAGTATTCTGAAGGTCACTGTTTCAATCCTCCCCAGGTTTCTGCTGTTGGGCCCTTGAGCAAGACCCTTAACCCTCATTGCTCATACTGTGTACTGTCCTTTAAGTCGCTTTGGATAAAGACTAAATGCTGAAAATGTAAATGTGTTTCTCAGGCGTACGAGACTCTGTCTCATACACGGCTCGCCCAGACGGACTTTCTAACACCGACGACCCACCGGTCCTGCTGGACCTGCCAGACAACAAATCCACCGTGCCGTGAGTATAAAAGTCGATTCTCTTGGAGCGAACGCGGGAATAAAAAAAACCCCGACACGTTTATCTTTGTCTATATGAGCGGCCGTCTGCCACGTTGAGCGGCCTACACCTCGTCTTATTCCATCTTCACAGATGGAGGTGCACAAAGGTGGAAAAGCCTGACAAATGTCTCCTCCCCCGAGAGCTTTCTCAATAAGCCATGAATGAAGATCTTTGTTAATAAGGTGCGGCGCCCAGCTCTGACTGGCGAACGGAAACTCGTAATGTTTGCTTCATTAGCAACCCAAACACGAAGACTCATAAGCCCAGAGATAATGCATGCAAAGACCCCGGTCTGGAAGGAGGTGATAAGATCTGGTTTTAAATAACCATCGTTCATGCTGTATGGGTAAACATTTCAGGCTCGAAAATAGGCGCACGCTTGAGTATGCGTTCGTACTCGGTTACACACCCGGACTCTCCATCTGGTAGGAAGGGTCGATAGTGTGAAAGGTTGTATATTCTTCAGTGTCGTGTGATAGTCAGTTCTGCCTTTGCTTTTTCTGGGCTCACATGTTCTCTCACGCCTTCACCTTTTTTCTCTCTCCGTCTCTCAGGCCAGCGCCCGATGCCCCTGACAGATGCACCAGTCACTTTGATGCAGTGGCCCAGATACGAGGGGAGGCCTTCTTTTTCAAAGGTACGGACGGGTCTGGAAAGGATAGGCCGAGCACGATCGATACCGACTCGCACCCAAGTGTAGTGTTCTCACTGTACACATGGACACTTCTAAATCAAGAAAGATTACGTCCTACGGGCTAACTAGGAACGCCGAGTCTAACACATGGGCATGGAGAAACCTCTCCACTAACCGTTTCGTCTATGTCTGGGACCGAACATGGGGTTTTTATTTTATTTACATTGCTAGATCTTATTTACCTCACATCCATACACGTCAGAGCAATATAACCCATGCGACTTAACGTTTTACAGCGTTAACTGAATTCTTTTCCAAAAGTACTCTCACAAATTACCATCTAGCTGCGCTTACTTCAAACCCCACCGTGCAGGATGAAGCTTCAGGGTAGCTTGATCACCAGCCGAGCAGAAATAATGCTTTCCCGATGTGGATCAGTCAGTCAGACGTTCAATCTTCTCGTAGGATTAAAGACGTCCAATTAGATTCCAGCGACTACAATGGGCATTCGTCTTACAGGAGACGTAGAGCGGGAGAGAGAGACACTCCTTTCTGTGGGTGTCACACGGGACCTTTTTCTGACCTCCTGTTGTATAATCCACTCAAACTTAGTGTACACAGGCTGGCCGGGTTATGGATGGATGGGGTGCTGCTCAAGACCACAGGTTCCGAGGACCATTTACATTCACATTCAGCATTTAGCAGACACTCTTATCCAGAGTGACTTACAGAAGGGCTTTCTTAGTAAACATTACCATACTCTAGTATAGGGGTGCCCAAATAATTCCTTATATGGGGCCAAAATTTATTCTCAACAAAGAGACAATATTTATTTTAAAAAAATAATATTGTATTCAATTAAAATAAGTCTTTTTGAAAGCGCAACCTATTTTTTTTTTGCTCAGCCTTTACAAAAGCAAATTACATCATGTGTGTACATTTGGATCTAATATACGTGCTGCAGATGTATTAAATAACAGAATACAAACACTTCAGACGAATGTCCTCTTATGTTTTACAAAAAATACAATTTGCACCACCAAGCACAGTGTGTTCTGGAACTGAAGAAAGAAGGAAAACATCGTTCAGTGCATCTCTGTTTGGACACCTGGGTACACGGAGCTCCGGTGCATCTTTTAACACGTGCTCGTGTTTTCCTCGTGGTTACACACTGTTTCTCATTCTGAAAACGCATCGTGTATACACACGGACGGGAACTTACGATCAGACGGCCAGAACCATGTACCAAGAAGTGCTGGATGTTCTAAAATTGCCTGTTCTTCCTAGGGAAGTATTTTTGGCGATTGACCCGAGACATGCACCTGGTGTCTCTGAGGCCAGCTCAGATTCATCGCTTCTGGAGGGGTCTGCCGGCCAACCTGGACAGCATAGATGCTGTATATGAGAGGCCAGGGGATCATAAGATCGTCTTCTTCAAAGGTAAGCCAATAGACTTAGTGATGGCCCAATGGGCTTTATTAACTTAACCCAAATCACACAATAGTAAACCCTTGATCTTCTTCCACTGCTTTCATTTACAATTTCGGCATTAAGCCGACACTTGCAGTACTGTGACAGTCCATGGTCTCAGCAATTCAGGGACACAAGCCCTTCTAAAGGGACCAACAGTGGCCTTTAAGCTTTCAGTTACTACTTTCCACCATTCCACAAGTTTCCTGCTGAGCCATGTAAACCTACTTAGTCCACAAAGCTCCCAATACAGTCTGTGTTCTCTGATCCTTCATGTTAGGAGACAAGTACTGGATATTTAAGGACAACATCGTAGAAGAAGGGTACCCACGGCCGGTCAGTGATTTCGGCCTGCCCATGGAGAGTGTAGATGCCGTCTTTGTCTGGCTCCACAACGACAAGACGTACTTCTTTAAGGACACTCGCTACTGGCGCTATGACGACCATATGCGGCGCATGGACCAGGGCTACCCGAAAGACACAGCGTTATGGAAGGGCGTTCCGGCTCAGCTGGACGACGCCATGCGCTGGTCTGATGGTGAGTGATCAAGCTTTTTCTATAGTTCCTCTTTTTTGCATACAGAAGAATAATTATTTTTTGTGGAAAAGAAGTGGAGGTCACACAATTTAATGGAAATGATTTTTGTGGCGACAGGATCTGGCAACCCAGTCAAGATTAAAACAAATATATGAATAAATAAATTATTAATGTATTCAATTAAATAAATGGCAAAAACTGGTACCCGGTACAGGAAAATAAATGAATAAATGATAAACCAAATGTGACACGGGTTTCCTCTGTGTTTTATTGGCTTCTTCCTACCTACCACTAGGTGTGAATGTGTAGTGTGGTGCCCTGTGATAGACTGGCACCCAGCGCTGAGTGTTTCTGGGTCGCACCAGAGCACAGCTTAGCCAATGCACCAGTACGTTAATATGAATGAATACATGAATGTGGTCCTGGGGACCTGGGTTCGACCTTCTTCTCAGGTTTCTGTCGGTATGTTTGGCATTTTCTTCCAGGGTTTGCATGGATCCATCTTCCAAAACATGGACTGGTTGATTTAAATTGCTCCAGAATGAAGAAATGTAATCAAGTTCTTTGTCGTTTTTATTACAAATCTAAAGAACAAACAAATTCACACCCGATAGGATTTTAATTAGAAATGTCATTTATTTGATTAATGTGATTAAAAATCGTTTTTCTCGAAAGCAGTTCATTTGCAGATGCGCTCCATATGGTTTATTAAAAGCTCTTTCATTTTCAATCATCTGACTTTGTATTAGACCGACTAAACATCAAGTCAGGTCTACAAATCTGACTACAGACTGCAGGACACACACAGCTTTATAACGCCTGATCTATTCATATGGTTGAGGAAACCCATTCCAAAAACATTGAGACACTTTTACTTTTTGTAAATATTACAATACTTTTAATGTGACATCTGCAGCGTGGTTAAAAAAATGCCACAAGGGCAGTGCAGATAGGACCTTTGGAAGCATGGACAGGCCAAAACCAATCAAACTCATTGAAGAAAATAATCATCTTGTTTTTATATTGTTTCACATAAACACAGGTCAGAATGATCCACTAGCCATCCGCTGTGTTTTTGGATGAACATTTCCTCCAGTCCCAACAGTTTTGAGTTTGGCTTTGCCAAGTGACATTTGGTTTTGTTAGAGACTGGAACTGTACACATTAATGCACATTAACCCTCTGCAGATTTAGTGTCAGGATTAGCCAACTGCTGCGACCATCTGCTTTCGCCTGGCCTGTTTCTGGTCTTAATCAAGTACAGACAGTATAATTGTGTAAACAGAAAGTTTAGTGTGGCCGAACTTCATCTGAACCTCGGCCCCACTGAACAACTTTATAATGAATTGGAAGGCCAAATAAACACCAGTGCAAACCTCATAATAGGAACATGATGTTTAACAAGATCATGGTCAAGTGTCTACATACTTTTGGCCATATTGTGTATAAATCATAATGTTTAGAGTTTACTACCCTCAGGTCTATATTCAGAGTCAAAATTATACTGATGTACTCTGAATTTTCTGTTTTCATAGATAGTGTGGACAGCTTTTACACAATGTGTATCCTCAGTTCAGAGAATTAGGAGTTGAATGTGTAGACTGTATTCCCGTGATAAGCATCGGTCTGGCCCCATTGTTTGGTGTTTATAATCTTTGTCTGGTGTAAGCAAAAGTAATTAAAAGACCAAACTTTTCTTCATTTAAGCTTGAACATTTCATGAACAGCTGTTATTGGTTGATTTAATTTCTGATAAAACACAAGTACAGCAGACAAAACATGAAGATAGCAGACAAAACACGAAGATAGCAGACACAACACGAAGATAGCAGACAAAACACAAAGATAGCAGACAAAACACATGAGCAGCAGACAAAACACGAAGATAGCAGACACAACACAAGGGCAGCAGACAAAACATGAAGATAGCAGACACAACACATGGGCAGCAGACAGATCACAAGTCAACAGACAAAACATTAACAACAGACAAAACACAAGAATGTTTTGACCATGTACGTGGTCTTCACAATGTTTACACACTTTTATATTTTAGTGTGAAGAGGTGAAGGTCGGTTGCACCTTTTTGGACACTTGAAGCTTTAAGAGGAAGAAGATTTTCATGTGATGATGATGATGATGTGAAAGCAGTGGTGGATCAGTGGCTACACACTCGTTTTACTGATGCCTTTAAAATGGAACAATCCTGGAAAACAAAACATCACTAAGGAAGTTGACTATGTAGAAACGTGCTGGAGTTTGTTGTTAAAAGTGAACCGTACACTTGGAGTACGGAGCCAGGAGAAAGCTCTGAGACTTATACTTAATGTTTCAATACAAAGAGTTTGTCTTTATGCCCCCAATGGAGTGTTTTGCATTAGAAAAATGATCAAATGGCTGCTACAGGACGACAAGCACGTCCTAGCATCGACCACTCAATCATGACGCCAATCATGACTGTAATGGAGTGGGCCAGAAGGCACGGCGGGGTTCACACGAAACAATAATCTCCCACTGTGTAACTGCCTCGGTCTCACCCATCTTTCCCCAACGTGTCATTCTCTTCAGCACAAAAATTTTTTTTTTTATTTTTAGTAAACCACACAAACACGTAAATGTTCAAACATTCTTCCACTCGACTGCGTCAGCTGCATGCAGGGGGGGGGGCGTTTTGGTGTGGCGGGCGTGGTCCTTTGAGGCGCAGCCAGCTCCAGAGGTTCTTCACACAGCTGTCTGAAGTGCGTCTGAGCACCGGGCCAAGCTAGAGAGTGACAGTCCTCTGTCCTACTCCATCCCAAGAGGCAAAGCGTATCTCGGGCCTCGGGGGCTTCACAGCTGGAGTGCTGGCAGAGAGACGGAACCCGAGGCTTGTCTTTTTTTCATCGGCAGAGAGAGAGAGAGCGAGAGAGAGCGAGAGAGAGCGAGAGAGGGGATGGCAGGGACGAAGTGGCATGCCGTGCCAGAAAAGCTTTTTTATCCGGGGAAAAAAATTATCAACACACTCGCAGGGGCCGGGAAAGTTTGGCAGGCGGGAGAAAAAGTTTGGCTCTGGATATGCGTGGAGTTGCCAGTTCGTTAGGTGCACCTGCCAAATAATTGCACTTTGCAGGTATTTAGTTACCAACTGTTTGGCAGCCCTTCTTTGCCCTGTTAAATGAGGGCAATTGTTTATAGGGCGACCATGGCCAAATACCATCTAGATCAGGGTTTTTAAGACTTTTTTTAAGTGACCCACATTTTGTACGTCATTTATAGTGCGACCCGGTCAACACAAGCACTTCATCAAAATAAAACACAAAATTAAATATACTTTCAGGTACAGTGTTAAAAACTATAATGTATGCTTATTTATTTACTTTGACATTTTTGGCATTCAGCGGAAACCTATATCTAAAGTGACTTACAATAGTGTGACACCAAACAGTTAAGGGCCTCGTTAAGGGGTTAAGGGCCTCGTTAAGGGGTTTTTGGTCTGGTGGTCCTAAACTC
>JAYDZG010000014.1:2962054-2973311 GCA_034509265.1 Microcambeva bendego
GTGTGTGTGTGTGTGTGTGTGTGTGTGTGTGTGTGTGTGTGTGTGTGTGTGTGTGTGTGAGAGAGAGAGAGAGTGTGAGAGTGTGAGAGTCATGGAATGGACTCAGCTTCTTGGGCGTGTCATGCCACAACTATAAGTGTTTATATGCAGTTTCAAATGCAGTTTCAAAAAGAACAATAATGGAAATGTAAACCGTTTCAAACTTCACATACTAGAGTAAAAAAGAAGAAGACTTGAGGATTGTGCAAATAATTTTATTTTCATTTGAATGTTTTTAATGGTCTCTCCTGGACCATCCTCTGTTTCAGGTTGGTGCAGGATTGAGAAGTTTTGTCTGCAGGCCCGGATGATGGCCGAACAACAGAGTGAGAAGCACAGCCAGGTTCCACCGGTGCTGAAACGAGCATCAGAAAGCACAGAGGCTGAGAACGATGTGAAGAAACTGAAAACGGAGGATCAGAGGGCGGACGAAGAGAAGAGATTTCCCAAAAGAAAAGTCGTTCTCCTCATGGCATATTCAGGAAAAGGTTATTACGGAATGCAGGTTGGTGGTGAATGGTGGTGAATGGTACTTATAACATGCATAAGTACTCGCTTGATGGAGACTTAAGTTCACGTCTGTTGTTTGTAGAGGAATCCTGGAAATTCGCAGTTTAAAACCATCGAAGATGAACTCGTCAGTGCTCTTGTTAAAGCAGGGTGCATCCCTGAGAACCACAGAGACGAAATGAAAAAAATGTCTTTTCAGAGATGTGCAAGAACTGATAAGGTGAGAATCTGGACCTATAGTTCCTCAGTATGACCTGATTTATGTAAACAGCATACTTTGATTACTGCATCTGGCTGGAATTAAATGCATTTATATGAATATTGAAAGCATATTATACTTTGCAGGGGAATGTCATGATGCTGGTTAATTACTTGCACCTTGACTTAGGGTTTTGTTTTGAGCTGGTCAAATCCTGGCCCAGACCTGAGCATAAATGTCCCTGGCCAGTGTGCATAATGAAGACTTACACCAACCAGGCATAACATTATGACCACTGACTAGTGAAGGAATTGACACCTATCATGTCTTCATACACAGCAAGTTGATTTTAGAAGCAGGAAAACATGACAAGGACAACTAGATGACTGGGTCAGAGCATCTCCAAACAGCTCTTGTGGGATATTTCCGGTCTGCAGCCTGGCCCGTGTGGTCTGATCCACCAAATTTCTGAAGACGTTGATGCTGGTTCTGAATACAGGGCAGTTTTGGCTGCCAGGTGGGAACAACCTATATATTAGGAAGGTGGTCATAATGTTATGCCAGACGTTTAAAAAGTTCGTCTGATCAGATAGACAAGATGTCCATTATTTTTTTGATCAGAGCACAGTTCTAATGTAGTCAGAATATTAAATTAGATGGGGGTGGCACTCTCACCTCAATGTAAGAAGGTCCCAGGTTCTTGCATGTTCTCCCAGTGTCCAAAAACAAGCCATTGAGGTGAAGTGGAGATACTAAATTGCTCATGACTGTGTATGATATAAACTTGTGAGTTGATGAATCTCATGTCATGAACTTAACCATGAGTGTGTAAAACGACATTAAAATCCCAATAAACAAACATTTGATGATCTGTTGTTATTTTTAAGGGGGTTTCAGCAGCAGGTCAGGTCGTGTCACTGAAGCTGTGGTTGATTGAGGATATCCTGGAAAAGATCAACTCAAATCTACCTCCACAGATAAGAGTTTTAGGTAAGACTAGGCACTACTGGTGTTTTAAGTATTGTACTGGTTTGGATATTTGTGCTTGATCCGTTTAATCAGATTTTATTCTCATGGCAGGTTTAAAGAGAGTCACGGGTGGCTTCAACTCCAAAAACAACTGCGACGCTCGGACATATTCCTACATGTTTCCCACCGTGGCTTTCTCTCCTAAAGACGGCGACCAAGAGGACGCGTCATTCCGTCTGAGCCCAGAGACGCTCCAGAAAGTCAACGAGCTTTTCACGCTCTACAAGGGCACTCACAACTTCCACAACTTCACATCGCAGAAGGGCCCGCGGGACCCGAGCGCCAAGCGCTACATCACGCACATGTCCTGCGGGGAGCCGTTCGTCAGGCACGGCGCCGAATTCGCCGTGATCACCGTGAGAGGCCAAAGCTTCATGATGCACCAGATCCGAAAGATGATCGGCCTGGTGATCGCTGTGGTGAAGGGATACGCTCGGGAGGAGATCATCGAAAGGAGCTGGGGGGAAGAGAAGGTGGATGTCCCAAAGGCTCCTGGGCTGGGCCTGGTGCTGGAGAGGGTGCACTTCGATAGGTACAACAAGAGGTTCGGGGGTGACGGGCTTCACGAGACGCTGGAGTGGAAAGACGAGGAGAACGCCATCTCCGACTTTAAGGAAATGCACATTTACCCCAGTATAGTGGAGACGGAGGGCCAGGAAAAGTCGATGGTGAGCTGGATGAGCACATTGCCCATTCATGACTTTGAAGCCACGGCATCAGGTAATCAGCAGCGCAAGGTGGGCAAAAGAAATAGTTTAAACAGTTTCATTCTACCAGGTAAACCAAATTAAAGAGGTTTTGTTTGTGTGTTTTACAGGATGAAGATGAAGACGGAAATGCTTCTGACTAAATCACTTCAAAGCCTCTTTACTCCACCTCAAATATATCTTTATGCTGAAAAATAAACTTTTTATTTTACTGCTTTTAGTGTGGTTTGTTGGTTTTGCACATGTTATAAGGGGTTTCCTTTAATCAGGGTAGCTGTAGTAGTGAAAATGGTCGTGGCAAATGAAATTGGCAGATGCAGGACCTGTAAGGTCGACCTTCTAACAGGAGCAGCTAAAGGTAGTGATGGTGTTTAAAATAACCCATCGACTGGTCTTATTTACACACCTTCGCTCAGGCATACCTGTAAACACTGGTATCTGCAATTCACATCAGGGACTAAAACATTTTACATTTACATTTTCAGAATTTACCAAACACCTTTATCTAAAGCGACTTATATTACCAGTCCACTACCTTAACCACTAGGCTACATCTGGCCCAGTTAAAAGGTGCCGAGTTCTGTCTGATACAAGACTAGAGCAAAAAGTATTTAAGATCTCTTAAAATCCGTGAAAAATGTCCAGTGTTTGTTTTGTTGTGAGTCGTTAAAGGAGTTAAATAAGCAGATGTACAAGTGGCCCGTGACATAAGCAAGAAGGTCCTGGATTCGATCTGTACGTTAAGTTCTCCAGTTACCCCCCACAGTCCAAAACATTAAGGGAGGTAAATCAGACACAAAATTGTACATGTTCGATACTAACTTGTCTAATGAATATCTAATGGGTCGGTCATGAATGTAACCAAGAGTGTAAAACATAACATTAAAATACAAATGTTAGGTATTCAAGCATTGAACAGACCGCACAGGCTCCATGACCCACCGCGACCCTGGTTAGGAAGCGAAGCGCGGCGCTCGAGCTCGCACTCTCCGACCGCACGAGGGCGACGTAACATTTCGAGCTTTGATTTTAACCGACGACACAGTGAACATGGCGCCGTCCAAGCAACACGGCGTGAAAAAGAGGAGAACCGAGAGTACACAAACTTCATTTAAACAAACCATAAACTGTAAAACAGAAGCCATACTCCGGAGCAGGAAACATGCTAACGATATATTTGACCTTCTGGAGTATCTTCAGGTAATTACAAGCTTAAACTGTTACGAATCGTGACTTCAGCCCGGTTAGCTTCATGGCTAACGAGCCGTTGCCGCAAAACGTGGGTGGATTTATTTCACTTTAAAGCTTTTTTTAATAGAAACTGTGTGTTTTACATTTAGAGTGAAAAAGAGAAAGAAGTGACATTTGCAGTAGAGGCGTGTCGGAGGTTATTCGGGGAGCTCATGGAGAGAGGAGAGCTGTATGGTGGGCAGCTACCGAGCGAAGAGGAGATCCTGCATGGTGAGCGTCTTCTATAAGACTTCTGTGCTTTGATGGTAATTTAAAGTATAATTGAGGAGTACAGAAGCGTCAGAACACGGAGTTCTGAAAGCATCGGGGCAGGAATGGGTTACTGGGGGAGAATTGATCATACAACCCACTGGAACATTGATTCATTGATCAGGTTGAACTCTGTGAGATCATTCTGGAATAACATGGGGTGGCTCTGTAGGTACTGCACTGTCGCCTCAGCAAGAAGGCTCGTGGACCCATTCTGTTCTCCACGTGTCTTTATGGGTTTCTTCACACAGTTCAAAAACATGCAGTTAGGTTACTTGGGGACACCGAATTGTCCAACAGTAGTTGCAAAGCAGAGCTGGGAATAAACCAGTAACCATTTTAGGATTCAGATCTCTACCTATAGAGCTTCCACCGTCCCTACATATAATATGTACTGAATACGTTGGATGAATTCAACAACAGTGCAAATTCGCATTTTCTTTGTTTTGTTAAATGTAATTGCACACACAAAAAACTTCAAAAGAAATTCATGTCTATAGTCATATTTATGGATGAGTAGAAGTAGCTGTTTTTATAGCTTTTTTACTTAGTTCAGTTTACAATCTTAAAACTTAAGCTTTAAACAGAGAGAAAATAAAATTGTATTTTATCTGTTACATATAATTAAATTTAAATAAACATATGATGTTTTGTGTACATTACATGTTGCACTTGTTAAACTTCCAGCTCGGTGTATTCTCCTCCAGTCGTAATACTTGTAACCAAGATTTGAATTCTAGCTTATTTTTCTAGGTGATCGGGATGCTGATGAGAAGTACCGCATATTTCTAAGACATCGTTACAACAGCTGTGTGAAGCTGCTGCTGGAGAACATCGACCATGAATCTTACCAAGTAAAGGTTGGTACCGGGCTTCTCATGTTACTTTTCGTTTGTCTGATTTTTTTTCTGACTTGCAGATGCTGTGAGAGGTTTGGTATTAACATTATGTGTTTTGGTGTCACTTCAGGAAAGTGCACTTTGTGCCCTTATGAAGTTTGCAGGAGCGGAGGGGAAGCATCCGAGTCAGAAGCTGGACTGGAGCGATCACTATAACTTTCCACTTGAGCTTTTACTGGTGAGTTCATTAATGTGAAAAACAAGCTTACCTGTTCACCACTTGACCGTTTCATTTTGGAGATCGAGTTTTGGGTTTACATGGTTACATTGTTAAATGTGTTTACATGTTATCATTGTTACACAGTAAAACAACTGTAGTTAATTTAGGGAACCAATTTGCTGTTATTTAATCATATGCTTAATTTATTTCATCCAAACTTATCAAATTTTAATTTTGAACTGAAATATGAACTCAGTCATGTACTGTGGTATTTGTGTTTGTTTCAGGGTTGTCTAAAATTAAAACAGTCCTCTCAAATTGCTCGTCATCCGTTATTAAGATTTTCTGCCATTTTCTTTAACTTGTAGGGCTATTCGGTAACGACAAGGATGGTTTTGCAGGTCTTTTAAATAAGCAATCCGGCATTATATACATGTGAATTTAAACAATACACTTAAAATACTTCAGTTTAGGTCTGGATTGTGAACTATCCATTTACTGTGGTGTTCGTGTTTGTTTCATGTTGGTGTAGTCAGTGGTTCGAGCTTTACTGTCGGAGAACGTGGACATGGGTGTTCTCATCTCCAGGTTTCAGGAGTTCCTAGAGATGGACGATGTTCGGTACTACGTCATGAGTGCAGTCCGGGACAGCATAACCAAAGTGATGGACAAAAACAAACAGGTGAGTGCAGCAAAGTTCATGAAAAATGTTGATTGTCCATACAGACACTAAGCTTAGTGCTCAGCTCTGTGTCTGAACCAGACACTGGTGGGTTGGTTAGGAGCGGCGGCAGATTGAAGGCGTGTCGTAGGGGGTCGTGGTTGTCTGGATCGGGTTGCACATCGGACAGCAGATCATCAGCTGGAACTGGAGATCTTTCATTAGAAAATGGTGCGTGTGTATCTTGAAGTGTCATTCGATCACAATGCGACCTTATTTTCTGGCTCTTATAGACTGACATGGCTGTGTACCAAAATAACGTGTTTACACTGCTGGCAAACATCAACATACCCAGCCAGGCTTCAGAAATCACAAACTTTCTCGTCAAACAGGAAAGTAAGTACCAACGTTAATGATATATTATTATATTGGAACAATGATTGCTATTTAAGGTTAATCACTAACCATTTACCGTCAACGCGTTCTTCTTTGTAGATGAATGTGGTGACTGGAAAGCTACTAAAATCAAAGTAAGTGAAGGACCGCTGTTCACTTTATAAAAGTAAGTGTTAATCAAAACCTGGAATGGCTGGCATTGGTTATTATTGTTCCTTTCTACTCCAGGAGCACAAGCGAGCGTATGAGCAAATGTGGCTGACCTTTCTGAAGTACAAGGTACAGTGGAGATTACACAGATGTCATGTGTTTTGTTGTTGTTTTTAAATTACGTTTTATGATTTTCTGTAGTTACCCAGCAGCATGTATAAAAAGGTGCTGGTGATCCTGCACGACACCATCATGCCCCATATGAGTGACCCCACACTGATGATCGACTTCCTGACAGCCGCATATGACGTCGGTAAGTTTGTATAACTGAAGATCAGATATTTGAGGCTAGAGCAGCCACAGGCTCTAAAATTAAACAGATAAATGATGGAAACAATGTATCTCAATTGGGCTTCTTTTTAAGATTTATTGCAATCTTTTAATAATCACGATCAACCAAATAAGCTATTAGGTAACGACAGGGATTGTGTCAGGTCTTGAAAACAACAATCCAATATTATGTACATATAAATGTGCACATTTACTATACAGTTAAAATGCAGTCAAACTTGCTAGTGTGTGTATTCATAGGAACCCACATGCCACACTTTAAATATTAACCAAGGTCTTCATGACCTATGTGCATTAAGGCACACATCTAACCTTCTGTCATGATCGTCTACATTATTTAATAGATGGTTGTGGCTCTCTGTTGGATTTCAGGTGGAGCCGTGAGTCTACTGGCTCTGAACGGGCTCTTCGTCCTCATCCACAAGCACAATCTGTAAGTGCCAAATCAATCAAATCAAAGTTTCTCTTTTCTCCTTATCTACTATTATACATGACCAGTTGGTTTCATCTTTCCAACCAGCGATTATCCAGATTTCTATACAAAGCTGTATAACCTGCTGGATCCTTCTGTATTTCATGTGAAGTACAGAGCACGATTCTTCCACCTGGCCAACATCTTCCTTTCATCAAGGTAAAACTCCTGTGTGGTTTAATTACTGTTAAAAAAATCCTTTCTGGACAAATTCCCACAGACACACTCCAAAGTCATTCTCAGAAGACCACTTAGACGTCACTCTATTTTAATAATATTTACTTTGAAATGGAACGTCCAACAAGCTCATGGTCAAGTGGTCAAATACTATTGGCCGTGTCGTGTCTTTTGCTTCCCCCTTTGAGTCTCCTTGGCTTTCAAGCATAGGCTTCTCTGAGGTGAGGGGAACTCTGACCTCGAATTTTCAAAACCCATCATGTTTTTGGTCACTTTTTCAATGTCCATAGACTTCCTTTTTTGCAGCTCCATTCCCTAAGCAAACTTTAGATCGAAAAGCTGATCAGCTTTATTTATAATATTAAACAATTTTGTGAATCTTTTATTTTCAACATTCAAGTGTTCTGTTCTTGTCTGCAGCCATCTGCCGGTGTATCTCGTCGCAGCGTTTATCAAGCGGCTGTCCCGGCTCGCCCTGACCGCGCCCCCCACAGCCCTACTCATAATTCTGCCTTTCATTTGCAACCTCATTCGCAGACACCCTTCATGCAGAGTCCTCATTCACAGACCCAGCGCCGCTGGTGGGTATACAAATGATTTTTATATACTGCATTAATGAACTAAATGTGTTCTGGAATTTTAAAGTTGATATGGGTTGCCAGATTAACGCAAAAATAAATAATGAGATCCAATGTCCTATTTTAATTAGCTGGACGCATACTCGCTGGGTCAACTAAGGTTTAATATTGTTTTCTCAGAACTTTGTCAAGATCCCTATGTGATGGAGGAGAAAGATCCTGCCCAGTGTCATGCTCTCGAGAGCAGTCTATGGGAAATTAAGGTAAGAATTTATTTACAATTAATATCTGTGTCATTCAAAATGCGTCTGTATGCCACCCAGACATCTCGAAATCTGAAGTGATCCTTAGTCAATGCATATGTCCTGCCATAATATAAGATGAAATAAAAATCATCTTGTGGTCAGGTGGCATTGCAATCGAACACCCTAGGCCCTTTAAGACAAATCTCAAGTGTGCTGCCTGACTGGTACTCAACAGACATTACTGGCTATAATATTCAGAGGAAATTCACGAGGCTTTTCCACTATTTGCTGCTGCAATAGTGACCCCTGCTGACGTTGCAAGGTGCTGGCATGAGCAGTGAAGGCAAACCTGATTCAGAATTTGTTTTTCTGCTGGATGTCCTAATTTGGTGCAGTCCTTTTTTTTCCAGCCTCCAGATTGGCACCAGGTGCCCACTGACAGGTGTATAGTACTTCCCCATGGCTAAGCCGCCCATCCATCGACACCCCCCCCCTCCCCAAAATGAAAAGATTGTACTCTAGCATCAGATAAAACCTTCGCTTTGTAATCCATTACAGGATCACATATCATGTTTATTTTATTTTACTCCTTTAGACTTTGCAGAAACATTACCACCCAGACGTTGCCAAATCAGCCAAGGCAATAAACCAACCTCTACCAGAACCGGAGGAGGATATCAGCGAGCTGCTGGAACTGTCTACTTTTGAGGTGGGTATAGTGGGAAATCCAGTTGTGTGCCATTTTTAAGCTTCCAGATCTTTCCTCGACTTTCATTACCTGCATTTTTATCAGGACGTTTTAGTCAGTCAAAACCACAAGCTTGAAGACATAAGAACATTAAAAAAAACATCTTTTTAACAGCATGCAGTTCCTAATGGCGAGTGTTTACACACTTGGCAGGTTAACGGTTTAAAAAAAGAATTGAAAATGAATGTGGTGCAAACGTTTGCATTTAGCTGTACTTGTATTTAATGGATGTATTTGTTTTATTATCACAGCTGATGGAGCGAGACCTAAAAACCCCAAACCAGACTGTACCACTGGAGTTCACCCCAGCTACTGGTTTGCTTCAGAGCACCCGAGAAGTTCTGGGCATCCACTTCTCTCTGGAGTGACGAACAAGGACTTGATGACTCTTCCCATTTTGCATTCTTTTGACTCTCTTAACGTTTCATCCAGTGAGGACATCTGTATCCAGTATGAATAAACAACCATGAGCGCTGAATGTGTTTACTACATTGATCTAAAAAATGATGTGGTGTGTGTGCTGGTGGTTTTATTTGTTAAACTGTTTTAAATTTTATCTTTAGGTAATGGAAATGTGTGGTTTAAAAGTGAGCCAAACCCAAGTCCTCAGGTGTGCTATTTATTCACCAAGTTTACCATACCTCGTTCAAGCCAATAACAACCAACCTTTCATAAATACACACACAGGAAAGTGCACAGGTTACATGTACATGTACAACACAATAGATAATACAGTATTTACAAAAACATAATGTACATAAGTGGTCCATTTAACCTTCAGAGCTGTTACACTAAGGCACAGTGCAAGATTTTTCATGTTATACTGTATTGCTAAAATGAGATCAACAGCTTTTTTGCAATTCCAGAAGAGCTCTAAAACTTGTCAGTATCACAATATTAACCAACGGACAAATCAATTAGGAATTCTGACTAGAAGTGCAGGGTTGGGTCAAGTCCAGCCAAATCGGTCAGGTTTACACTTAGACATGCAAAATAGAACATTCCCTTCTAATAATCCATCAGTGTTTAACTTAAACAAAGCCATGGAGATAATCTAAAGGTTTACTTTGCTGGCTAAGATTTATGTGGGCTACAATGTCAGCTACAAATCTTTTACCCTCATTTTAAGAACACTGAGTAAAGTTATAAGGGGTTAAAAGGAACATAAGTCACATGAACAACTGGTTGGTTTTAATCTGCAAGGTCTGGAAGGTTTTGACGTTTTATTGGTCCACAGGATTGCTTTTGGTCTCACCGTTCTCTTTAGAGCTGTTCCCTTTGGGTTCGTCTGTGTTTTTGCATTTACCCTGCGGCACCCTTCCATGAAAACCATTTTTCTTGAGTGTTTTTCTTATGGTGGAGACATGAACTGAGACCTTAGCGAGCTCTAAGGATTTCTGAAGGTCCTTTGCCGTTAACCTTGGGTTTTTCTCCACCTCCCTGAGCATTGCCCGTTGTGCCTTTGGTGTGATCTTGACAGGACGCCCGCTCCTAGGAAGTGTAGCGACGGTACTGAATTTTTTCCACTTGTAGATTATCTGGCGTATTGTGGAGCGATGGACATCCAGGGCTTTGGAAATCGTTTTGTAGCCTTTTCCAGCTTCGTGCATCTCTACAATTCTCATTTTAAGGTCCTCTGAAATTTGGAGAGATCGAGGCATGGCTCACATAAATAGACCTTAGTTCAGAAGTACAACCGTTGTAGTGGTCTGTTCTTGAGCCTACCGGCAGTGACTGTCACAAACCCCAAAATGATGGTTGTTAAGATGCCACATATTTACTAAAGAAGAAATCTGTAAAGTGACATAAAAATACTTTTTAATCATGAGATTCATTTTATGGAGAATCATGGCACTACCAAGGAGCCCTTAAACCTCTAGGCTTCAGAGGTGCAATTTAATGACTAAAACATCTTAAATATTTCCAAATCTGTTGTTTGGTGGCTATAACAGTCTCCACTCCTCCAGGCTCCTTGACAAGTACTGCAGACATTTACCATTCTACATTAATTCTATTCAGACCTGTAAAATATTAATACAAGCGCACTTAAATAACTAATTTCCTTTGTTCTGCAGGATAGAAAAGACGCAATTTTACCTTATTTAATATAAAAGAGAAACATAATCTATGTGAAACAGTAAATATTATGCTGTGCGCTACACTGAACCGACACAGCCCGTTTAGCATCTCATGCACTGGTCAATTCAAACAAATTATACACAAACTAATCAACGTAATGGCCATTTTAACACCGTGTGGTAACTAAAATTACATCAACTCACCTGTGAAATACAAATAAAAATGAGGTGAGTCGTTTCTCTGCTCACGAAAAATCGCAGCCATTTATGAAATCTCGCGAGACTGTGTGGCGAGATTACACGAAACGCAGCACCACTCCCCCCTACTGGTCATGAGAATCCCACATTTATCAGATGT
>JAYDZG010000014.1:2988774-2998912 GCA_034509265.1 Microcambeva bendego
ATGTAGAGAATCTGGAGAATCTCAGTCCGTTTTGGAGAAAAATGGAAACTAGAACTGAATCTCTGTGACCTTTGTAATTTGTAATTAAGAGGTTTGGAAGTTTGGTAACCTCAAATTCTACAATTTCTGCTAGTCTGGGTTTCTGCTAACTATCCTCCTCAATGCATATACATATCGCCCATTTTTACAGTTTTTATTATATTATCATAAGTTATATCCCTTATAAACACAAAAGAGCATTTCACAGTGCAACATTATAAGAAATTACCGAATTCACTGTCTACCTTACACGATATGGGGAAAAGATTCAGGGAATCTGGACATATCTCAGTCCGTCTAGGACAAGAATGGAAACCAAAACTAAATTTGTGTGACCTTTGAGCTTTCAGATTGTAGATCTAGAGATTTGGTATTTTTTGCTAATCTCTGTTTGGAATTCTTAATATTTTTTGCCTTTCCAACCATCATCACCGTTGCATGTACCGGTGGATCATTTTTATGGTACTTGCTAAAATAACGTCTAAGGAATAATCTTTACAGATCTCAAATTTCTGAATGTAGGATTGTAAATAATAAGATTTGATATCACTGCTACAAGAATCCACTATCAAGAGTCTGTATGTGTATGACAGGAATCTTGAACGTCTATGTACGGCCTGTTCATGGGGACAGAATCAAGCTCTTCAGCAACAGTCTAGATCAGGGACATGTCTGGCGGCTTGGCAAGGGCAACTTGAGCTGGCATGGAGACTGGCAGGTAAATATTTCATCATATTTAAAATGTTTAGCTGGGATCTCAGAATGCGTCGGATCAAGGCTCGGCCACCACAGAGGTGGGGAAAGAGTTCGATCAGGGCTGATCCAAGCATACACTCACCTAGTGAGGGTGAAAAAACGCATACGACTGCTGAAGGGGGTGTGGTAGCTTCATCGGGGGCTGCTCAGTCAGAACAGGAGATGGCTTTAGTGAATGGTGTGTGGTTGGTTTATCAGTTACAGTTCGAGGTGGAAGGACACGGAGGAGAAGACGCGTACGTTGCCATTGATGACATCAGCTTCTCGACTCACAGTTGTCCCTCATCAGGTTAGTTTATCCAGACTAAAGCATAGCAAACCAACCAAGGTAATAGTCATAGTTCCTCCAAGTTATGGATGTGCTTAGGAGCTCATAGTTTTATTTTATTTTATTTTATTTATCTACTTGCCCATTTATCTATTTTTATTATTCTTAGGATTCTTTTTATGATTGTTTAACTGCAGATAAGGTGTGTGATCTGGAGCAGGGATTGTGTGGCTGGACCAACACCCAGAGCCACAGTCTGGATCTCTTAGACTGGGAGCTGAGCAATCTGCTGTCCGAAACGCACTACCCCACACCGCCATCCGACCACACCCTGGCCAACGAACACGGTTCGAGTTGTTATGTGGGGTTACAGTTCCTCTACTGTTTCTTTAACATTTATCTGTTTAACTTTCAAACTCTTTCTTTGTAGGTCACTTTCTGTTCCTTCCACACACTTTACGGGATACGGCCAACCACCACGCCTGGCTGCTGAGCCCTCACCTGCCCCCTTCCAAAGGCACCTGTGTGTATTTTTGGGTTTATCAGCCTCTTGCTCGTAAGTTCACAGTTCTATGTTCTTTTTGCACCTTGAGAAAATTAAATTTGGGGTTTAATAGAAAACATTTATAGGTGCTGGTCACGCTTTCTTCAAATCCCTTCCCTGGCTTCCTGTGAAGGACACACATTATTATATTATATATTACTATTAGTTTATTTTTTTTCTCTCCATACATAGTTGAGCTGTTTGTATTTGTTTTATTCTCTCTGTTTTTACTGAACTGACATTTTACTTGTACAATTTTGAACAACAATCTAAAGATAAAAAATATCTAACTGAGAAGAAAGAAGCAAGTACAGATTTAGTTTTGTTGCTTAAGCTTGGGGTTTGTTTTCTTTCTCCTCTAGATGACAGCAAATTGATAGTGTGGAAACTTTCTGAAGGGTCCAAAACTGAACTTTTAAATCTCATTGAGGTTGGGCAAACATGGAGACTCTTTCAATTAAACATCACCTCAGACTACGAGTTCCAGGTTGTGTTATATCTTTAGTTGTTTTATCAAAAAATACTTATAGCTAAACAAAAAATAGCTAAATTTGTGTCTTCATTTGTAAAATGTTAAGAGGTAATTGATATGGGAAACACCCATGCTAAGCAGTCCAGTATTATATTGTGCATTGTTAATAAGTGTATTCTTTATGATATATTACTTTATTTATTCTCATATGCATGTGTGAAACAGATCGTGTTTGAGGAGTTTAAGGGAACAAAAAGTGTTCTTGGTCTAGATGACTTTGGCTACACTGTTGGTGTGAACTGTGCTGGAGAGAAGACGGACCAAAACAGTGAGTGTGAATACACTGTAACTAATAAGTTCCACTTTACTTCAAATTAAAAACCTCAGCTCAGGCTGGGCGTCTGGAGGAACAACCACTGGTCGTTGTTCATCTGGAGTTCATACGTTTCCCCATAACTGATGCATTTACGACTTCTGTTAACTCGCCTGGTGCAGGTGAGAAGATGCAGTCGTACTGCACATGTGTTGGGGGGGGAGGGGGTCGGAGGGGATATGACATTTGGAGAAAAATGCATTTTCTTTTTTTAAGAATTCACACAAATATGAATAATATTAAATTAATTATTTTAAAATTTATTTTTAAATTATTTTTTTTTTATCAAACATTTCCCAAGATTTTAAATGTAACTTTAAATTTTCCTAATACACTCTCTTACAGTCTCTAAATTCCTGGACAATGCCGGTGCAATAGCTGCCTCAGCAGTCGTAGCCGTTCTTCTGATGCTCACACTGGCTGCACTAGTGTACATTTATCTAAGGAAGCGGGAAAGGTCCGGAGCTCAAACTCACACTGGAGGTTCTGAGAATCCAGGCTTTGCAAATGATCTGTACGACCCTAGTGTGGTGGTAAGTACACGTGCCATCCTAAACCAGACTCTGTAACACTAGTCGTATTTAAGTCCTGATTCTTTTTTTGGTTGTTGTTTGTCTCTTCAGCAGGATTGTGTGCATTTACCTCCCATCATTAATGCTCATGTGAGTCACCTGGCTGTGATTTGTTGAGATTTATAGAAAGACCTGAATTGAATCCATGCATCTGTAACAGTGTTAAAATTCCTGATTCGCAGGGCAGTGAGGATGGTGTGAACGAGCGAGAGATTTCATGAGACGTCATTAGAGATCGAAACACCAGCACGTGAGCCTTTGTGTAAATGTCATGATGGCACGGCGTGAGAACTGTTTAGGGGTAAATGGCATCAGAAGAGAGAAAACAGGCAGTTGTATAACTGGAAATGCTAAAATCGGGAGGAAAGAAAGACAGTGCATTACCAAAAATATACAGTAGAACCTTGACTTTCCCTTGAATGTAACTAGTTCTGAAGTTCTGTTCTTAAGTCAAAATGTTCGTGTCAGACCTTCCAAACCCCCCACCTAACCTTTCTAATGTCTTAAATGCTTTTTTTGCAATAAATACAAATAAAATATTAGCTTAAAGGTTTCTCTCTACCGTGTTTGGCACAAGTGAGATACGTAATTCTGCAGAGTAGGTTTGCATTTGCAGATTGGTTGATCTTTGGATCGACGTTTGCTCTTTTAAAATAAATTCTTTTTTATTTTTAATACATTTTGTGAGGAGTAGCCTCCCTTCGCCCAGCTACAAGCACACATCTGGGCTAATGGAGGAAGATATTTGCCTTCCAATGTGATTTATGTTTTTGATGTTACAATAAAAGACCATATAAATGCATCCTGTGCGTCATCACTTTTACAAATGGATTTTTGGAAATGCAGTCGGAAAACAATCGGGAGTTTGGGAGAGGCAGTGAAAGAGTGCATAGCGACACCCGTAGCAACTGTGAGGTCTCCACGGCAACACCCCCGAATCGTCTGGATCATCAGACGCTCGACGGAGCTCGGAGAGGTTCGTGACGAGATCCGGCCGACAGGGTTAACTCCAGAAAATGAGACCAGAATGATGGATGGAGATGGGCGTGTCCTGTTCACGTGTCCCGTTTTGGATGCTGGATGTAGCTGCACATGTGTATGTTCACCAGGAGGTTGCAGGTCTTGGATGGAGAGGCAGTAAATGGCAGCGTCTGGTCTTTCAGCCCACGCTTCTCTGTGCAGAATCTCTCAAGTGAAAATCAACTCTGCTCCCCTGGACTTGAGGGATGGACCCCGGGGTGCTTATCTTTCTCCTGTATGTGTTGATCGCTCATGAGCTGGTGTGTGGACTGGTGGAGTACCGGGCACAAGCGGCCAAACTGCACAAGCGTGCCGCACTGACGTGGCGCTCTAGGTGAGACTTGCTGATTGTGTGCATGTGTGTTCAAAGTATGTGGAAACCCTTTCTAATGTCTGAGAAGGCTGTGATGGACACACACTTCGAACTGTCTGGAAAAGTCATAATATTTCGCCATAATTGTTTCGTTGTGCTCATAGGTTAGAGTGAGTATCTCATAAAGTCGAATTTCATAACTTGGCTTGATGGGTATTCAAGGTGAAAGGCTCTCTCAACTCTTTTCTAAAAAAAAAACCTCATAAATCCATCCTTGCAGATCACATACACCCACATGCATGATCATCTTCTCTTGGCTGGGTGGGATCTTTTATCAAAATGACATAAGATAAGCAGTAAGCATGGAATCAATCTTCATTCCATTGCTTTTGCAAAACGATTTTTTTGTTTTATGTTTCCAAATTAAAGGACCAATACTGAACTGAGATAGATCATATCTGACCAATCGCTATTATTGTGTCAATTTAAATAATAATATGTTTTGTTTTATGTTTCTTTGTTTCTCTGCTGCTTTGTGATTATGCCTGTTGTCAAATGTGCTATCCAAATAAATTTGATTTCACTTGACCTCTGACTATAATCAGGTGCCCAGATACACATGGATGTAAACTTTTAGTACCTTTACATTTGTGTAATCGTCTTTTTCTCTCACTCGCCTCAGTGCCCGGATCTGCCATGGAAAATGGAGGGTCAGCAGTAAGTCTGTGAGGACAGATAGACGAGAATGGAGGAAGACCGGTCGCATAGTCAGGAAGGCTTGATGGTCCTGAGCACTAAGTTGTCTATTCATGTTCCAGTTAATACAACAAACTATGCCAGAACTATAGTAGTAAGATTATGTGTAAATGTTCTCTATGTAAATGTATAAATGTGTCTACACTGTCTGTACTGTGTGTCTGATTTAATAAGAACTCTTTGAGAGAACGTTATGAACACAAAATGTATTCCTTAATTCTCAAAAGGATTGCACCATGAAGATGTGGCTCAGTACTGTACACTACCAGCCTGATGAGAAGCTGAGTGACTGAGTAGAGTTATACCAGAATATCCGGGGCCTCTTTCAAGCGAATCTCCCTGTATAAAACAAAGTAAACCTTGTTTTGAAAAATGAATAAAATATATAAATACAATTATTTAAACCTACATTTGGGTATTCTTTAACATCTCACCACATTCTTTCAACTGTTTATGAGTAAGAATACAAAGAAGATTTATTTGTCTTAAGGTTCCCAAGGAAGAAATTTATCTCAACACAAACAGCTGGTCAAATAATTAATCAATGCTCAGATTTTAGGACTGGGCACCTGAATATTAATAAATAGAAGTATAATAAGAGCATCTGGTCCTGAGTCAGTTATTATCTCTGAACCGGAAAGATGAGACATTATGAGGAAATTAGATGGTGTCAGGTATTACACATGAAGGATTTGGGGAGTGACATTGTCATGAATGTAAATAAAGTGATCCTGTTTGGATCTTGATCAGTCATGGAGTTGTTGCCAATTGACTAATGGTGCAGTAGAACCATGGGGTATAAATAAAAGGACATCTGTGACCTGTTAGAACATAAAGCAGGAACAGTTCTGAAGACTAAAAAAACTATTGTCCTTTTGCCTATCAGGGCAGTATTAAAATTTTAGCTCTAAATAAAGTTAATAGATGGCCTCAAACCAAACCTTGTGGCACACCATAAGGTATTTTAAGCCTTCAGCAACAAATTGATTTTAAAATGGTATTCTTGAAAGCAATTCTGTGGGACTTTGTGCAAAACCTGGCTCATTTTGTCCATGAAACATAATGAGTGAACCACTTACTTTTAACTAAGGCACTGCTCAGAATAGATCCTTAGGGATGTATTTGATTCTTTGACTGAGTTGAAAGATTTCAGGTTCACTTGAAAGAGCTTTGCTGCCTTCACATTTGCTAAATTCTCAGTCAGCATTTTTATGATTACTTATTGCTTGTTAAATAAATTAATGAATGATCCCGGCCTTCCGAGGCTTAGATATTGTCCATTAGAAACAGCTCTCTCATCAGCATCAGTCGCTCCTAGTTTAGCATGTAATTATGTCCTGGGTACTGAGGATAACTAGCCTCAGCAATTTGAGTCATTTGTTTTTAAGCTCATAGTCATGCTTCAGCGAGTGGAGATCCCCAAAGAATTTGTATTCACCGCAGACACTTTGGCTACTTTTTAACATATTTATATCGGATAAATGGGTGCACAAAACAAATCCTTTTTTGTTAATGATGTAAAAACAGACATTATGAAGGTATGTTCTGTACATAATTGTTTCAGTCAAGAATCTAACATTGCAGTTCAAAACAAACAATTGCCTCCATATCCCATGAGTCCAAATGCTTTAATTAACCTGCAGTTGGTGTTTTTTTTTCTGGCATCAGCTGTCATATAAAGGCAGGATACAGAACTATAACAAGGTCTTGCCAAGTCACTGGAGTGGAGCCAAGAAAGAATCCAAATTCATACCATTGTTCCTCCTTAGTAAGTATCTGCCTGTGTTTTTGAATATAATTACATTTAAATATATATTATTCTAAAGTTTTTCTAGAATCTACTATCAACTGAGGGTCAAAAGGCTTACTCAGGGGCCAAAGAGTACCAACTTGACATTGTGTTTCAGGCAAGTTTATTTAAGCTTTATAGACTTCGTCTAGATTTTTCCATATGTAATTAATATTCCACTTTCATTAACATCAATTTCAATCTGCTTCAGGTATTATTCTTCTATGTCATCCACCATGTCTGTGAACTCTACATTGAATAAGGTGGTTTGCTCCCACTACCTCAGCCTTCCACAGGGCGGAAGCTGTCAGGTTACATACGTATGGATCGACGGCTCTGGAGAGAACGTGCGCTGCAAGACTCGAACCTTGGACTCCGAACCAGGCAACATAAAAGGTATCGCTTAAAGCTGTTAGAATATCACTGTAGTCCAGTCCTTTGTAGATTTACCACTGTTTCAAATTAGAGCTCTTTAATGAGGGTAATGAGTTTCATATTGATATAAGAGAAAAAAAAATACTTGGCTAAGTATTTTACTTGTGACACTTTAAAGACATTTTTGATGTTTGTAAAAAGTTCAAGATATGCAGGTTGTCTGCAGTTGTCTGTTGGTAAACTGGGTAAACAAATATTATATCAGTTGGAATTTACTTTGGGTACAAATAATCTTATTACTTTAATAAAATTAGGTTTTGAAAAACCTTAAAATTGGTTATAAAACTCAAGTTTTAGTTGCGTAAATTCCAAGAGAATGTAAAATTGACACAAAAGAAACTGGTCTTAAATCATTTATTCAAGTGTTTCTGGGTAACCTGCCTTGTAGATATCCCAGAGTGGAGTTTTGATGGTTCCAGCACAAACCAGGCTCAAACAGCAAGCAGTGACATGATCCTTATGCCAGTATGTATATTCAGAGATCCCTTCACTCTGGATCCCAACAAACTGGTGCTGTGCGAGGTTCTCAACGCTGATCGCAAACCTGCAGGTACAAACACAAATCATATACACTTTAGGGCCAGAAGTATCGGTCATCCCATTTTAAAACCATTGACAAGTTGCCCTGTATTTGAGCGGGCCGGGGAAATTTTTCCACAATATTTTAATGCTAAATCTGGCAAGAAAAATGATTGAATTGATTCCTGATATTAATTTTGATCTTTTGATCTTAGATACCAACCATCGACACACCTGTAAGAAAATCATGGAAAAAGTGAAGGAGTTCCAACCATTGTTTGGAATAGAGCAGGAATATACACTGATGGGAACAAATGGATATCCATATGCCTGGCCATCAAACGGCTACCCAAAACCACAGGGTGAGAAATAATGTGTGAGCATACTTATTTTGAAACTGGGTTCTGGGTCTGTGTGAAGAAGTTGTATTTATACTATGAATCCAAAAGTATGTGGACACCAGATAATGTCTAAAATACTACTTAACTTGTTTAAATATTTCATTATCTGTCTCAGGTCTCTATTACTGTGCAGTGGGTGCAGACAGGGCCTACGGCAGGGAAATTATGGAGTGTCACTATAAAGCTTGCCTTTATTCCGGTATCAAAATTTTTGGTTCCAATGCAGAAGTCATGCCCTCTCAGGTAATTCCCACCCTGAAGCTTTTTAATACCCACCCAGCCCCTCCTACAAACACTACACTCTTATGTTGGCTCTTTTTTCACAGTGGGAATTCCAGGTAGGTCCATGTGAAGGTGTTGAGATTGGAGATCACCTGTGGATGGCACGTTTCCTGTTGCATCGTGTGTGTGAAGATTTTAGCGTGGTTGCCTCTCTGGACCCCAAACCCATGTCAGGTAGCTGGAATGGAGCTGGGTGCCACACCAACTTCAGCACTGAGGACACCAGAGCTGAAGGAGGAATAGAGTAAGCACATTTTAATCAAATGCACAGATATTTAAAAAGGTTTACTTCTAAGTTACTTGCTCTGTATTGTTCACTGTAAACAAGAACTCGAGGAGATAGCTCAGGGCTGTAAGGACAGGCTGTAGGTCCTAGGTTTCTCATATTTCCAATATAAGATGAAAAGAATAACCCACAAACACCCTATACTCACGGTTAAAATTATTCTGGAAGTATTGCAGCCTAATACAATATCGTGTATCTTTACTCTGACACACCAGACATATCAAGAAAGCTATTGAGAAACTACGTACGCACCACATCCAGCACATTCGAGTTTCTGATCCCCACGGAGGACAAGACAACAAAAGAAGACTCACTGGCATCTGCGAGACGTCTAACATTGACGAGTTTACAGCTGGAGTGAGTAATCGTGGTGCCAGCATCCGCATTCCCATCCAAGTGGACCAGAACAAATGTGGCTATTTGGAGGATCGCCGCCCTGCCGCCAACTGTGATCCATATGCTGTGACTGGTGCAATCGCTCAAACCTGCCTAATGGAAGAGGGAGAGGAGGAAGCAGACATATTGAGCGAGCTTGATATTAATTAATTTGAGTGAAACTCAACACTGTACCTGGTGTTACATATGATATCTTAGATGAACATATCATTTCATGTAAATCACGAAGTAATGATTATTAATGTCAAAATATTTAAAAATAAATGAATGGAACATTAAAGGGTGCAGTGAATGTGATATGAATTGCAATAAATTGCTGTATAAAACAAAATGTAGCTTGTTAACCAAGTTCTATAACACAAACATTTCATATACGTACGCAGCTAATCTAGTATTCAACCAGCAAAAGGTCATACTAGCATCAGAATGTAGCATAGCCACACAACCATGATTACTGTCTTTCAGAAGGGAAGTGTTACTGTATAACATTTTCACAGAGGAGTCTCTTGGTTATTTATTAAGAAAACAGAAGCAAATGTTATGTCAGCCAAAAACATCCCTAAAACATGACCGGTGTAGCTGATGTGTGCTCATTTTTTTCCTGAACAAATGTGACTTAGCAACAAAAGATTGAGTTTAGTTAGTAGGACTTAATTTTCCTACATCTTTCACAAGGTGGCAGCATAAACAAGTGCTCGACCCAAGGATGGTGGTTCTGGCTTTAGTTTAGTAATTTATTTAATTTTTAGCTTATCTTTTCTCCTGACCAAATGTGAATCGTCAGTTTGTGTTTTGACCTAGCCTGGTTCTTGTGTTGTGACCTAGCCTGGTTCTTGTGTAGTGACCTAGCCTGGTTCTTGTGTTGTGACCTAGCCTGGTTCTTGTGTTGTGACCTAGCCTGGTTCTTGTGTTGTGAC
>JAYDZG010000014.1:3028298-3038618 GCA_034509265.1 Microcambeva bendego
CCGATCTACTGGCGTCTTTGTCTGGTTCGTTATCAGTACTTGAGTTACGGTTCTTCCAGTCGCCAGTCTTCATTATGATCCAAGGATGGGCACCAGTGACTTACAGAAAGGAAAACGAGGGAATGAAATAGTATTTACTTGCTTTATTTCCTGAGGTCTTGAGTGTATTGATTGAACATTATTGATTCACTTCTATCCTGTAATTTTCTCTAATTTGATAGTTCGTTAATAGATGAAAGCTGAATGAGCACTGATTCTTACAGACACACTGCAGAATCTTGGGACAGCTTTCCTATAAAAGCTGACATTGTTTAACTGTAGCCTTAAAAGTTGCTCATCTACTACAAAGCTCTTAAGCATAACTAACACACCTACTGGTAACCCCTGCTCCTGTTATTCTGAATGGACTCACACTATTTTGGATTGCAGTACTTTTAGTAGCCACCGATTTCAATCAGAAATTCTTCGCTTGTAAACCTAGTCATGGAATAAATTCCCAGTTAGGGATCATTTTTATTTGTTTTTATTTCCTGGTTCATGATCGGAAATTCCGGATCGGCGTTCCGACCTCTTGGCGGATGCACCATAACCAATGGGATTGGGTTTTCCTTTCATTTGTCAACCTTTTGTGCCATTCACATTTCTTGCTCTTCCTTTAAGATCCTGTCAAAACATCTCAGATCAAAGTGAATTTACCAGACCATTTAACTTAATGTGTTTTTTTCCCTCACTTTCCTGTTTGTCTTTGTCTTCCTCGTCCATTATTATTACGATTAAATGAGCTCCTTTATTCACTGTCGGGCTCGATGAGAAAAGGAGCTTTTAAATCACACAGATGTCATCCAGCGACGGTGCTATATCGAGCTCCAACTAATTACCCTGGTCTGGCTCTGAATTATATATTAGTCTTCTTTTAACTTTTTAGAATCTGTTTCCATTTCGTTTCAGACTTTTGGATTTAATGTTTCGCAAAAATATAAGGTCATAAATTAGCGTGGTGTAGATTGTTGAAGTAAAAATTTTAAGCAAACATTTAAAACTATTTTTTGTCATTTTGACATTGATAAATTATCGTGTTGTAGCAGCTCCAGCACAGAGTAAACAATCCCAGCATTCAGTGCGGCACAACTATTCTAATAAAAATTACAAATATGACAGACGAATGCGTCATTATTTTGCACATTCAGGCTTCTCAGTGACAATTTAATAGTTGTGCCAATAGTCTGAATGGCCCAGGCTAGCTGAGTTAGCTGAGTAAAGTAAACCTGCTATGACATAATCAACATAATCAGAGTCAGAGTCGTGCGTCTAAATAATCTGCCTTACCAGTCCAATGTCTATTGGAATCTGCTCTACCGAAGCAGCGGCCAAGTAACTCAAAGCTTTTATTATAAATACGGTCATTTGTTTTTTTTCTGGAATATGGAAGCTTTATTATAAATGCTTTATGCAGTTTGTGTATATCATTCTTTCTTTCTCAGCTCATGCTCCAACCTCTTTCGAGGGTCCGTTCGGGAAGGTGATGTACAGAATCAGGGCTGTAATAGACACTCCACGCTTCTCTAAGGACTACAAGGCCCAGAGAGCCTTCTACCTACTCAATGCCCTGAACCTCAACGAAGTGCTTGACATAGAGGTAAGACATATGAGAAACTTTATTGAAACATGATGATACACTGACCATATCAAACTAGGAAATATTGGGCTAACTTCATTAAAATTCTTATGGTAACATGCTCAGGATCATGTCCAGATACTTTCGACTACATTAGTGGTCCCCACTGATCATTTACCGACCAATTATTTACAAGTGATTGCTAGAATTGTCAACATTTTCAACATTTTTCATACTGATGAACTATTATATAGAGATTTTGTTTTGAATTCTGTTGTGTGCTGCAATAAAATATTTCGCTTTATGATGTTAAAATGACACAATTCCTTTTGTCTTCCAGCAACCCAGCTGTGCTGTGACGACTAAGAAGTTTACCTACTTTCTAGTGAAGACGGGGACCCTCATGCTTAAGGCTCGCAGTGATCTGAGAGGGTACACGCCTGGCCAGATCATCAAACTGACCACTGAGATCCACAACAAATCCGGAAAAGACACAGGCTGTGTGATAGCCAGTCTCATACAGGTAGGACGAAGTTTTACATTCCCTGGTCACAAAAAATCTGATCTGAAAGGTCTCAAACGACATCAGTCTGTACAGTATCATTTTTAGGGTGTAAAAACATCCAGTAAGTGGCAGTTCTTTCTACCTTGAAAGAGCTTGTTGATGAGCCCTGAGCCTCACTGAACAGCATTGAAATGATCTGGACAATCAATCGAGTCTTTCTTGACCAACATCTGTGCAAATGTTCTCCAGCTTTTGACTGACCGTGAATGCTCACAGATTTCCATATACAGTAGATCACCCAGAGGTGAGCGAACGCCCTCTTGTGGAGGCTTAATGCTACAGCTTGTGTCAAAAAAGTTTGACAAACCCAGATGTGTATTTTTGACCTTAAAGAAAAGGAAACAACAAATTTCTTTGGTGTATGAATCGTTTCTGATTCCCTGTTGGCTTTTCTCTCAGCATTTATTGATTTAATAAATCCTTTTGCTCTTTTCTCCTATGCAGAAAGTGACGTATAAGATGAAGCGACCACTGTACGATCTGCGGACCATAGCGGAGGTTGAGGGCGCGGGCGTCAAAGGGGGTAAACACGCAGAATGGAGGGAACAGATCATCGTACCACCCCTGCCTCAGTCTTCACTCGCTGGCTGCAGCCTTATAGACATTGAATACTTTATTCAGGTATGTGACAGGAGACTGGAGTTTTTACAGATGATTATATATATATATATATATATAGTATCATTTAGTTTCTGTTTAATTATATTATTTTATTTATATATTTCCTTTCCAAAAGGTTTCACTAAAATCTCCAGAGACGGCCGTGACTCTGCCCGTCTACATCGGAAACATCGCCGTCAACCTGACTCCCTCGAGACCGCCCCCTGTCCCGAACCCTCTTCATCCTGGAATCTCGATGCCTGTCATGCCCAACCCTACCCCTGGACCAGTGCTCCCAAGTGCGCCCCCCGCCGAGGACGACCAGGAAGATTTTCAGGGCGCCAGTGGACTAGACAGCGAGGAGATTCCCACCAAGAGCCACTCTCAGCAGGACCCATCGGGCCAGGCGGTGCCCATGTCCCCCGGCGCGTTCAGTCACACCCCGGCTCAGGCGGTCCCTCAGAGTCAGCCTGGCCAGTCGGGCGAGAGCTCCGCGCCCCTCTTCTGTGTCTCGACCGGTGCCACTATTCCCTATTTCACAGACGGTAATGCCACTCCGGTGCCCACCACTTGCCCTCTGATTCTGCCTCCGGAATACAGCAACAGCGAGTACCCACCTGGTTAGTGAATCAATTTCATCATCAGTACAGTAATTGAAACCTGAGGTCTAACAGTATAGTAGAAACTGTCCAACATGTAAATTATGGTAGAAATCTAGAGCGAAAGACTACATCAAAGGTTCTGAATAAAGTGATGTTCAGTCTATGACAAGGAAGTGAAAAAAATATACAGCAACACTGCCTAGGTCAGACTTTTTCTAACTAGAAAACATGTGAGGAAGAACCATTTGACCATTAAGCCAAAAAAAAACCCTCAGTAATATCTCTCCACTTTTCTTTTTCCTCCAGAACCCCCTCCAACGTACGAGGAAAGCTGTAGCAGTAACAACTCCAGCATCAACACCAGCATGACATAAGACGACCATGACAAACCTTCCTGTATATCCACAGCCTCCTCTGCTGGACACTCCAGGCATTACAACCAAACCGACTTTGTACAATATTTCCTTTCTCCTTTGGATTCAAAAAAAATATTAAACATTAATCTTTTTGCTTTTTCTTGGTGAGCTAATCAACACTGGACCGGCACAGAGAATGAGTTGATCAGTGCCTCATGATGGTAGCACTCCTGAACTACTGTGGGCTGAAAGAACCTTCTGAGAGGAAATCAGCTCTGATGCTGAGGCTGGTCTTCTGGGTCTGTGTTTCCTCTGGCTTTTGATCAGATGCTTTATGAGAAATGGCCTTTTTAGGAAGTTGGAGATTTTGCCCACCACCCAATGTAGCTCATTATTTGAGAACGAAAAGTTCTCATCGCTTTTCAGATGGACGATCTTCTAGGTTGACTGCTTGAGTAGTCTGAAAAATCCACAAACTTAAGGCTTACTCCTTTATTATTATAGTACAAAATATGGCAAAAGTATGTGGACACCATGTAGGACTTCCATGAACTGTCCTGATTTAAATCCCATTGAGCACTATTGGGACTAACATACTGTCCACATACTTTTGCCCATTGAAGCAGAATACGAATATAACTGATTGTTTTGTAAATACACTGTCAACTCACATTATTATGACCCACTTGTATCAAGAATAAGCCAGGTGTGCCGCTCTCCTGGTAGGTTGGCGCAGTTATCTGGAGCCATGCTGACTGCGGTGCATCCCACAGACGTCTAATAAGGTGTGGGGAGGGATCCACAAAGTGAGCACGACCATTGAGGTGGTCCCACTGATCTTCAACTGGTCTGAGGAACCAAGAGGTCAGGGTAGTACTTGGAAGTCTTGGTCATGCTCTTCAGACCGGCGTGTGACATTTCTAGTCATCCGACATGTCAGGGTCACACCCAGATTGGTGAAGAGTACCTTCCACACCTTCCACACCCTCCAAGAAAGCTCTTCTAAATGTGACTTCCTTCAAGAGGTTTATGTTGAAAGTAGGAACTGGTCATAATAATGTGACTCGACAGTAGTCAAAAGCTTCTGGAACAGAACTGAGTTGGATTCGCCACCCCATTACACACTTTATTCTTCATTGTTGTTAGTTTTGCACATATTGCTAAATGTAGCCTAAATATGGATGGTCAATTGATGTCCAGACTTCAACAGAAGGAAATCACTGTGGCTAAATACTTCCTTTCAGCTTCGGCTCCTGTTGCGGCTCTCTCCTCATGCACAACCCACACAGCGGCTGAGACGGGTCGCAGGGTAGGACATGCCGGACTTCTGACGGTCTCTTTGGTTTGAATTGTCATTTATTATAAATAGCATGTCTGTGGGGTAATTCCAATCAATCACATTTTGGTGCTTTCTGTCCATGCGGGGAGTGACAAATATCAAATCTCACCATGGCTTGAGCAGAGTTTCCCAGAAAACCTCATTTTAACACCCTATCTAGAGTGTTATTTGTCTCTGATTGTCTAGAATGTCTTTATTTTTATATATATATAACATAGATATACATGTAGCTGGACTCAGAGAGCAAGGTCAGATATAGTACAGTGCACTTGGAGCAGAGAGGCTCAAGGCCTTGCTTAGGGACCTAACATTTGCTTCATAACAAAGCTGGGATTTAAACTCGCTACCTTTCAGTTGATAGTCCAAAGGTCTTCCCACTAGACTACCATCGTTCTGCTTCATTTCAACACATCTGTCGAGAAATTTAAGTTGATTAAACACTGCATAAGTGCTTCTTGTCTGAGCAGAAATAAACTTTGGCTTTCATAAGATCCAAGAATTGAAATTACTCCAGAGAGGAGTTTTCTTTCCCTAAACTTTTCCTTTCTTAAGTGGAAAAGTGTAGTTAGGTCTGATGGAGTTAGGCTGGACCAAGAGTTCAAGATTCTCCTCGCTCTTCTTTTGTGGAAGTGAAGTTCCAGTTGGGAAAAGTCATTTAATCACATGGGTCTGTCTGAAAACCTAGTGAGCTTCCTTGCTGCCTATTCCCTACCTGGGAAGCTGCCTAAGCAGGGATAATTCTAATAAGACATTGAACTCATAAGTCAGATTATTCAGATGCACCAGTTAGAGATACGGCAATTACATCAACTAAGTTTTAACTTACTAACCTTACACAGTTATTTCCAGATCATTCAAACCAATGGGCTGAGCTAAGGATGGATGCTGGATGCTCCCTTTGTTATTAATTAAATAATTGTTATAAATTAAAGCTCCTCATTAGGCAGCATTTTACATTAACTAAGAGTTTTGATATGCCTGCTTCTCTGGGTCATCGGGATTCCTTGCTGGTGCTCATGATGGAGACCATGACCGAATATTACAAAAAATTATAGTAAGCATGAAATGCCTTCATCACTTCAGCAGTCAGCTGCATTATGATTTCCAGCAAGTTTCTTGAGAATGTGATACTCTCAGGGTGTGAGAAGGGTTTGTAATACTCCTATATTAATAGTATTATAGTTGTTATTATAGGTGTTCTCAGACTGCAGCATGTGACAGGAGAACCTGTAAGACCTGTTTCCCATGAAATTCAATTCAATTAAGCACAAACAAAATGTCTGAAAATGAGACGATGAGGCCCATCCGGCTGCCCTTCACCAGGCTAAGCCAGTTGTTGCTGTTCGGATACCCGGCCAAGTGTATACATTTATTATAGTGTTTGAAAGTTTTTTATCACATATTTATCTACTATTATAAACGATTCATTAATAATAAAATAATGAAAAGTGAAATAGAGTCAAAATAATATATTTACATTTACAAAATATAGTGGTTGAATACTTGCGTCTCCCCATACTGTACGTTTACAGGATTAGTCCCGCTTTGAGGCCTTATCTTGTACTGTGACGACCATTTACAACTTTAACATTGTCCAATCAGTATTTAAAATATAGTATATATGGTATGTATGGCCCAAATGGTGTTTTTATAACAATTCAACATAATTAAAAAAAGAACTGGCACTTTAAGGGAAATTAATTATGCATGTCAGTGGGTTGAGGGTTTGTGTGTATGTTTATTGTTAATGTTTTTATCATGTTTGATTGATTAACCTGCTGTGTTGTCTGTCGACTTTCGTCCATCTTCGTGTCAACCAAAAAAAGAAACGCTTTTGAGATTTCCAACCCCTGTGTTTTCTTTCTATGTGTCCTGAAGTGCATGGGTGAGTGGCGTGGCGTGTTTTCCAGTGTCAAAATGAATGATTGATTTTAATGTACCGACACAGATGTTCCACCTGTATGTTTGGCATCTATGCATTTTCAGCACAGCCATATCTCAAACTGGTGTGGCATGGGTTTTATTTTTAAGACATTAAAACTTAAATAAGAATGCTGCATAGTGCGGTGGCTTTTTAAAAATGTATATTCATGCATTTTCTCCGTCTTCCGCTGCTGAGGATCCCTGATTGCATATGTCCTGCTCACGCCCCTTCTGCCTCCTCCTGTACACCCATGGATTTGGAACGGGGTCCCTGCACAGTGATTCGAAGACCCCACCCACATAGTCCGGTCATCTCTATCAAGAGACACGTTGGCAGATTATTGTTTGCTTCAGGCTGAATCTTGGCACTGGTGTGTTAGTGGAATCTTGCACCGTTGCCGGGCCGGAGCCTGTTATATCCTAAACATGCGAAACCCTGGAGTACTCTTTCTGTAATATCCTGGCACTCCCCATACTCACTGGCACCATACACTTTTAGTCCGGTCTGTAGTGGAGTAGTGCTCGACTGGTAGACCCAAACATTTTATTATACAATAGCCTGTATATTAGGGTATGGTGACACTGTGGCTGAATTGGTAGAATGAATGTTGCACAGAAGAAGGGTCCTGATGAGCCAGGTTTGATCCTCTGTTCAAATCATGTCAGAAAGAGGATGTGCTACTCTTGTACTTTAGTGTGATTGACTGAATGTGGTACTGAGTGATGCTCAAATTATTACTGATGAGGCTGCAACATTCAAGGGCTTTAAGGTCCCTTACCATTTCCACCTGCCCCATTTTAACACATTAAACCTGTAGCACATCAGTGAATATAAATTGATTAAAGAAGCCGACAGATGAAGCTGAAGTAGACCTACCATTTGATTCAGTTCTGTCAAACGTTTTAATTCACAGATTTACTTCTTTGCATCATTTCACATTTCCCAAACTCCATTCTGTTTGCAAACATTGTGTGTAACTACAATTTGCTCCCCTCAGGTGGCATAGAGGGTTGTAATATTCAGACTTGGTTCGGCCTGGCCCTGAGAAAACTTCTAAGCCACCTCTAAGAAAAAAGTTACTCTAGATGTCAAAACTTGGCTGCATTGAGACTACATTTGCATTGACTGCATTTAGAAGAGTAGTGTGACAGTGTACAACCTGAGTAATTGAAGATCAAGGGCCTTGCTCAACGGCCCAACAGAAACATGGCAGTGGTTTTTTTGATTACTTGTATGGTAGCTCAACCGCTAGGCTACAACTGGAAGAAATCACTGTGTCATAATGCAGCATCAAGTTACGAAGAAAAGGCTACAAGGGTTGAGGATGACAGAATGAAAGGGATAGATATTGTGATGTATGACGTAAGTCGTTATGTCCAATACGAGACGTTTACAGAACTCATTTGGTTAAAACCACTAAGATAGTTTATATGAATTCAATATTTATGTAGCAAACTGGACATAGTGCCACGTAGACTGGGTTAAAGAAAATTAGAACTGGTGCCAAGCATGTGCTTGCTTACTCTTTTTAACACCATGCCTTAATAAAGATGTATGTTATATATGTATTTCGGTTTACTGCTCTTGTTGTGTACCCGTAGTTCTTGAACTGTGGCCAGTCATCATATGGCCTGTTATTTCTATACATGGATGATACATTCAGCCTGGAGCTTTGTGAAATGTCACTGCATCTTTAGCCCGGTTGACAAGTAGCTCCAACTTGGGTGTAGATCGGCCCATCTGCTTCATTTCCATTACCAAAGGTTTAAAATATATGTTTGTTTTTATTGTCTGTCATTGTGTATTAATTTTGCTGACTTGAAAAGCCTGTGGTTTTGTATTTTTCTACTGGAAACTACGATTATGTGCATATGGTGATCTTTCGAGCGATGTTATTGCCTGATCCTTGTTAACGGGCTTTGAAATTCAGTAGCACCATTGTGGATTATTGTAATATTTCAAATAAACTACTTGAAACGGAGGAGTTTTAGACCATTGGTCATTTGTACTACTGTAAAATGTGTGGATCAGATATTTACATTTTACATTTTCAGCATTTATCAGACACATTGGTCCAAAGCAATTTACATTACAGTATACAGTTTGAGCAATGATGGTTAAGGGCCTCACTCAACTTAGCAACAAAGCAGTGGACCTGCATTCTTCAGATTACTTGTCCTAAACCCTAACCACTAGGCTACTGCTACTTTACAAGAAGCCATTCTTTTTATCTTCTCACTTTGTTGGATCAAGCCACACCATCGCCAACTGCAACTGCAGGATATCCTAAGCATGGCCCCTTAACCTTTAATCACTCATTAAATTCAGTCACTATAGTAAGTAATTCCATAAATATGAAACGAGTGATCTACTCAGAGAGTGCCACAGATCTGAACACTATATGGATACTGTCTGACTCATGATCAGCATGTTCTCAGTATTTTAGCACCAAAAAATTTTTTTCTCAGTATTTTAGTTCTTTGGTCCAACCTCAGTCCCAAGACACTAAGAAAAAATGGGATGTTTCTTATTGCTCACAGGTGTAAATGAGTAATTGAGCTAGTCTGTACTGTTCTGCAATGGATTATCATTCTGCCCAAGGTGTACTCTGTACTCTACAATGTACTCTGGATCCATCCCAACCATAACCAAGACAAAGTATGAGTTAATGGACATTATCGTAAACTGGGATTTGTTGCAGTTCTCTATAGCAAACTGTAACTAATACCTTTATTTGTCGAATCTACTGTCTGTGTACACACATGTACAGTACAATGAATTTTCTCATCATATATCAACTTGTTTGGAAGTACAGGGGTAGCCATTGTGCTGTGTTCCTGGAGCATTGAGGGTTTAATTACTTGCTTAAAGGTTCAGCAGTAGCTGCATGTCAGAGCTGGGATTCAAAACGTTACTCTTTCAGCTGACAGTCCAAAGCTCTTCCCACCAGTCCTATTAAATACATGAATCCGCCTGGACCATGACCAGGATAAAGAGCTAAATAAGTACGAATTACTGATTTTTGTACACATCCGTTTATGACGACACCCGAAGAGCCGCCACTTGCCTAAACTTTTAGCAATGGGAGTGTCTAAAATAGTGACCATTTAGAGAGGGTGTTTACACACCTTTGCCAGTTTAACGAAGCTGTTAATATTATTTATGCGTTATAAACGAAAGCATTTGTAACTTCTATGTGTGCTTCACAATGCACTGTGCACTATCAAACAGGTGTGGAACCGACTCATTGATTTGAATCAAGCAATTCCTTAGGTTAGGCAATTAAACGAGACTTTGACTCCTTGGTTCGTGGAATCGA
>JAYDZG010000014.1:3041598-3052303 GCA_034509265.1 Microcambeva bendego
TGATTAGCGCTGTCTAGGAAAGTAATATACCGGCCCGGGAACGTGAATAACATTCAGCTCAAATCCAAGCCACAATAACAAACTTGATGTATGCATGTTCCGGGGCCACGCACTCTTCACCGTCTACCGTGTTACTATGCTACAGCTGTTTGTAAACACTGATTTGCGTGTTATATTTTATATTTGCACGTTTTGTTTCAGTGCGGAACTTTAACTTGGACAAAGTGAAAGTATTTATGGGTTGAAATGCCAAAGAAACATGGAAATGTATTCAAATACGTGCATATGTCCACTTTAAATGTGCTGAAAATGCCCCAGTTTGGCTAACTGAAAAGCTTTTTTTTATTATGATGCCCACTTGCACACCTCTCTCTGGATATAGATGAATTCCCCTGTTTGTGACTATAAACCCTTTTCGTTTTCTGCATATACTGCATATATCCGCGGATATTTCTGCTAATTCAGATCTTAAAAAGTTGATGATTGATCCTACAGTTCATGCCATGATGTGCATCTGTAATTCAGGGCTGTGTGCATTACATTAGATTTGTCAAACACTGTGTCATGTTCGATCAGAAAAGGGTGTTTCCCCAACTTTGGAATGTAATTGTATTTCATATAATTGCTTTCTGCACCTGTTGGCAATGAGTGTGACAGAAAAAAAGGTGTTCCTATATTTTGGTCACGTGGTGTGATGTCTTAACTCCATGCCTTTCTGAAATGCACTGTCAGTGATGGTTGGTGGAAAACTTCTGAGCTATTTTGAGGCATTGGAGACAGTAACCAAAGAGTATTGGAAACTTTATTGCTTTAGCAGTGATATCCATTTAATTGTTCTTTCTGTCCGGTAATAAATAACACATGGACTGGTACTGGTCCACGGCCCGGTCGTTTGGGACCACTGGTTTAGTCCATACATCCATGTGATCCTTAAACCTTTCTTAAATAAGTGTCATTATCATCTAGATGACATTTACTATGGAATATGGGATCATTGGCATGAAAACATTCACCTGGTTTATATAATAGTTTTAACCTGGCTTTACGCATTCTGTGATTGGGACAACACCACACAGTGGCATTAGACCAGGTTTCTTGGCAGCTGCTTATCACTTTAAGATTGAGTAAATATGATTGTTGTTCTGACTGTATTATATGGATAATTTTGGAATTCTAATTTTGGGACTCCTTCGGACACTTGAACTCGTGCTTGATGATGGTGCTTGCATGGAGCTGCTCAGCCATCTGATGTTAACCCCAACAACCCCGCTATGTGACTCTGTGGGCATTAAAATACATTTAGTTTAGATGGCTTATGAACCTCCCCTCTCCTCAACTCAGTTTACTCATACAGTCTAGATCATTAAGGGCTTACAGTAGTTACCAAAGGCATTTTAATCACTTGAAGGGTAAGAGTCTTGCTTATTAGTCCAACAATGCAGCATACTTGGGGGTGGTGGGGTTTCAACTTGACTAATTATCCAGTACTCTAACCACTGAGCTACCACTATTGTTTTAACACCTCAGTGCTAATGCTTTGAGCTTTTGAGTATGTGTTCCTAATAAAAAAAAGGCCATTTCAACAGTATTTAAAAATGTATGTAGATATTTCAGCACCATCTGAACACACTCACAGATTGGATTCGCCTTTATCTGATTCCCAACTACCACACGACTGCAGTGCTCTTTTCATCCTATTGCATTTTCTTCTTCATGATCTCCAACTGAGCATGCCCAGAAAGCGCCATGTCAATGCTTTCTACAGAGAGTGGGTCACGTGACCTAAAGGCTTGTGCGGGAAAAGTGTATTCAGTGGCGCTCGTCTCTTTTCTCTTCCTCCCTCTTCAGTGGAGACCTCCAGGCTGAGTCAGGTACTGCCACGCTGGAGGACTCCACATTAAAATATGAGGATTAACTGGGATCAGGATTTAATTCTTTTTTGCCTTCTTTTTGAAAAGGACATTGGCATTAGTGTGGACCATGATTATGATTCCTCTGAAGACTTCTGCTCAGTCTACGTGTTTAGATCAGTAGAACTTCTGCATTATTAAAAATGTTCAAAAAGAAATATGGAAATGTATCGTCACATTTTGGGTCCAACAACCTGTCTCTTTTTAAAACAGTTCTCTGTATTACATTTGCAATAGCCACCTCTGGTGTCTTCTTAAGGTATGGCTTTTTTGTCTGGTCCGGTCCGGTCATTCCACCCCTAAGCAGTCAATTTTTGTCTGCTGCAGGCACTGGAAATTATTCCCACTAGATGGCCCACAGTCTATAGTTTGTGGTACTTGAGCAGAAACCCTGTTGGCCAATAAGTCCATCGCCTAGTGTACTGTTTCAAACAGGTCAACATGATCGACAGGAAATGTGACCACTGTTCCTTTAGTTTGCAAGGTTTTGCCTTTACCTCAGCCCACTTGAAACAATTTAATATAGAATCTTTTTAAAATTATTAGTACCATTTTTTTGCATTTTTTAACTTTTGTATTTCTGAAGAAGAAATTAAAATGTGTTGATTTGGATGAGAACACTGCAGAGATGCTGTTTTATTTATGAATTCATTTATATGAAGTTGAGAGCCGGTATGGGACAGTTTTGGAACTTGTTGGTCTGAAGATTCTTGTGCAATGTGCCTTTCCCCAAATAGACATAATGAAGTGTAAATATCGCTTTATTATAATATCTTTACTCTAGAAACACTTGGCATCCGCAACGTCTGTCCAGACGACACAGACCTGACTGACCATTCAGCACAAAAGATCAGAATAATTTTAGTGGGATTAAGTGTTGAGAATAAGTGTGAATTTACATTCACTTACTGTGTAATGCTGAATATCAGTTTAGGAAATTAAGCACATTTTTAAACCACTACATAGCTTATTAAAAATAAAAAATAAAAACAATGAGGCCGACCTTAAAAAGTAAACCGCGACGAGTTGTCGAGAAAAAGTAAATCATCAGGCACCCCTGCTGTAGGCTCTCTGGAGGATATTTTCTTGTTCGGACGTTCCTACCCTGGACACGGTGTTGAGTTTAGGATCAGCGTTTGCATTGCTCTACTGATCAGGGAGACTTTGATTCATGTTTTTGGTACTCTGTGATGGGTTGCAGTCAAAGCCCTAAATTTGTGGCCACAGAAAGTCACCCGCTGTAGTCGGTCATTGGGGAATTTTTAGGATGCTGTGCCACAAAGGATGCGCTCCAGGCGTCGTTACTGAAAGAGAACAGTGGCAGAAATCATTTTAATCCTACATCCGACATGGCCGGCCTTTTCCTCTGAAGCGTATGTAAAGTTTTGACCTGGTGTGCGTCGTTAAGGTTTTCTTTATTTTATTTATGCCCGAAAATGTCACCGTCACCCCTGGAATCACACAAGTACTCTTTACAGAGAGAGCTGGTAGAACTGGTTTAAAGCCAGGAATCTCCAATCTTTCCTGGCACAAAAACACTAATGCTTAATTCTAACCTGGATTCACTTTGATTTTCTTCTCAAGAGCAAAGTATAACCCAAATTCTGTCGACTCCAGCGTGTTCACACACCATTGCATGAAATGGCTGCAGCATTCTCTTTTTTTTTCCTGCTCTTCCTTCTTCATGAAGACCAGCAGCGCTCCTACTGAGCATGCCCAGAAAGTGCCATGTCAATGCTTTCTACAGAGAGGAGATCACATGACCCGAGGAGGGCCGGTGTTTCGTGCGGGAAGCTCTAGTTCAGTTGGTGGAGCTCGTCCCCTTCCTCTTCCTCTCCTCCCATATGAATGGAGACCACGGGCTGATCCAGGTCCTGGCATGCTGGAGGATTTTTTGCTGTGGGGTTTGTTTGTTTGTTTGTTCGAAAGGGAAAGGTTCTGGTTTCACTGAGGAGTTCTGGATCTAATCAAATGGAGATGGATGATCTGTCAGAAGATGTGGAGAAGGGTACGTCTGCGTGCCCGGGCGTAATCCAGGAGCTTATCAGAAGGCCGTCTTGATGGTTGTCGGGCAGAAACTCTGTAGGCTCTTCGAAATATTTTCTAAAAAAGAATTCGGCTTTCTGTCCAGTCGGAATTGGGATATCGAGTTTTCACAGAGGGTGTTGATACCCTGGGCACGGGTGTTGATTTTAGGATCAGCTTCTGCATGATTGCTCTACTTATCAGGGTGAATTTCATGTATGTTGTGGCATTCGCGTCTATTGCATCTAAAGACAGATAGCAGCTCTATGTTGAGTCACATTTTTCTGACCCCTTCCTTCTTGATCATTCTTTTCTGGGCTCGTGCATCCATCCTTGCAGATGTCGCACACCCGTACATGGAGCAGATGGGATCCAAATGTCCCACATTGGTTAAAAAAAGTGTGACCGAGACTTCCAAGTACTTCCTGACCCCGTAACTCCACAGACTTGAAACCAGACGAGCGTCTGTTGGACCATGTTCCCCCCACGTTCCCTCCATCAGCTGTTGGATGCACCACAGGCAGCATGGCTCCAGATACACGATAGGTCCAACCAGGGCCTTATTGAGTCACTCCCAGTCTGTCCGTGCTGCACATGCCGGTCACTCTGGGTATTAGCTGCTGGTCCTAATAATTGTCCTAACAACTGTTCCATGGGATCCCACGACCTGTAGAATAGTAGAATAGAATTATTTTATTTATCATTACACATATATAGCCGTACAGTACAACAAAATAATTTCGCACATCCCAGCTTGTCTAGGGTCAGAGTGCAGGGTCAGCCATTGTACGGCACTGGAGCAGACAGGGTTTAGGGTCTTGCTCAAGGACCCAACAGTGGAGGACCCAACCACAGAACCGCCAATCTTTCGTTGATAGCACAAAGCTCTACCCACTAGGCTACCACTGTCCATGTAGTGTAACATGTCTTTTCCAGTATGTGGTCAGTTGCCACATGTCAACAATTAACCAGTTTGGTCACATAACTAGTGGTTGTATTGTTCACATTGGGATGTTGTCTGTTAATGTAGTGACTTTGAATGATTAATGGTCATGGACGTTCATTATTAGTTTTTTTGTCATTGCCATTTATGTTCAGAGATTTCTCCAGACTTTCTAAATCTTTTAATAATCCCAAGGACTGTAGATGGTAAAATGGCTTTATTTTTTGCCATATTGTACTTAAAGCCAATCAATTTGCTGATTCTCTAAAGCATAATTGCCCACTTTACCCCCTGTATCCAATGTTGCTCTAAAACGTCGTACCTTGTATCTTGCGATGTAACGAATACTCTGCTCAGGGTACTGGTTTACCGAAACGATTGTTTTAAACAAAATTAAGTTTCCTTTTATTATTTCTCTTGGGAAAAAAAAACCTTATTTGCTATTATCTCTTATTTCTCTATATAATAAAAGCCTGTTTATTTCTGAGGTAGGTACAGACTATGCAAAACAATTTTGAATTGACCAGACAGGGTGTATAGTCCCAGCGCCCTCTGCTGTTTAAAGTGCATATCGATTCATTTTACATATTGGTCGGTTTGAATCACCAACATTTCTGTATCGTTATCAGCTGTATCGTCTTCGGCCTCGTCACATTATCGGAAGTGTCGCCACAAAGTGGTTGTTTGTATTATTACATCCAACATGATCAAAATGATCCCAAAGAACAGACCTTGTTTGTCTCTTTTTTGAGATGGTATCATTTTATAAATGATACAGTTTGGAAAGCAATAATAATTAAACATAACGAATGTTACTTTTTTCATACAAATAGCTTCGCATCCCTTGAAAAGGCATGTGGCCATGTCGTAATGTCATGTTTACACCAATCACAGTTCTGAGATCAGTGAAGTGTTGAACTGGATCAATTTTAATTTGACATTTGGCATTTAGCAGACGCTATCTGCACGATGACTAAGTGGGAAGCACTGTCGCCTCAAAGCAAGCGGGCTGACCCTTCTGTGTGGAGTTTGTATGTTCTCCCTGTGTCCTTGTGGATTTTCTTCGGGTGCTCCGGTTTCCTCATACAGTCCCAAAACATTCAGTCAGGTTAATTGGAGACCTTGGATCGTCCTGTAGATACCAAGCCACATTGTAGTGCCGGTCCTGAGCCCGGATAAATAGGGAGGGTTGTGTCAGGTAGAGCATCTTGTGTAAAAATTATGCCAAATGAATGATGCGGATCATGATTTGCTGTAGCGGGTCCTAACGGGAGCTTATCCAGAACGACTTTCAGAATTGTTTCAAATCTGCAAGTTTGTTAGAACCAAAGGCTTTTTTTTTTAAATAATCATAAAACATAAGGGGTTTTAATCCTCATCTCTTGAAGACCCCATGAGGCTCTGTGTTCTGACAAACAAGAGAACATTTTCTATTGTCAAGACCTTGACCACTCTTGTGACGCATCCCCAGCTCTTCAGACCTCTGGCTGCACCACAACAGATCAAGGATGGTTCTATCTTCTGAGTCAAATTCCCCATCCCCCCACGGCTTACACCTCGTGTCCCATGTCACCTCCACAAACCTCCTCTCATGTTTTTGTCTGGAAATGGAACGGCACCTCGTCTAATCAGGCGTCCTCCTTTAAAAAAAAATGAACCAAGCGTTTGAAATCTGAACTGACTGAGCATGCTCGCTTGGAGCCTAGTCAAAGCCAGCAGACAGATGGAGCCGTGTGGTCACATGACCAGCAAGCTGGGTCCATGGCTGCACGCAGGAAGACGTGGAAAAAGAGAGTGATCTGTTTGAAGCTCTTGCTCTCTCTCAATGGAGACCCTGTGTAGAAAGCAGGTAGGTTGATTTTTGGAGGAGACGCTTTATCGAGGCAAGACGACGATCCTGAGTTTTTCCAGGCTGAGTGTGGGTTTACTGTCTGAGGCTCTTGGACCTGCTCTGGCTTGTTGCTTTTTTTATCATTTCCTTTAATCCCGCCGTTCATGCCATTGGGAGTGTGAAGCACATGAACGCTCTCTTGTGATTGAGGGCTTGCAGACGGCCTTGAGATTCGGGCCTGCTGTCATCTGCTCGGCAGCCTGGGCTGAAGTAGATGCCGCTGCTGGAGTCTCTTCAAGCTGTAAGCAGAATGAGAAACGACTCTACGTTCTCGCACCGGGCTGAATCAGAGCTCTGTTGGTACGGCATAATTGTTAGAGGGTGTGGAGCCTACTGGGGAGAAACCAGTTCTGGTTTCCTTGATTGGAGAATGCACAGAGGAGACGGTCCTTGAAAAAATAATGATGTCTTTCTCACAGCAGCTTTTGGACGCAGATGATTGTCAGTTTGGATTTGGTGCTGCAGTAGAAGAGCGGCTCATTCCTGGCTGATTTTTCTTTCTTGCATCAGAGATTTATTGAGTAATTTTCCTTTCTTACCAGTTTTCTGTGATTCTCTTTGTCTCAGGTCAGGGTTAGGAAAGGGAAACCTGCTTATCTGCCTGCCTGGCCAGAACAATGCACTGCCGAAGATTTGGGCTTGTAAATCTAATCGTATCCACTATGGAACGACTCACCATAAGACAGTTAAGAATCGATGCACATTGGTGATTCCTCGGGATGTAACGATACACTCTACCCACAATGCGATACGATTAATGATACTGGGTTCATGATACTATACCTTTTTAGTCACTGACTTTTAAAAAAATATATATATATATAAATTTGTATTTGTGATTATCTTTTATTTAAATAATGAGGTTGGTGAATAGCGACAGCTACCTAATATGGATCTGAATAGTGCATTAAGTGAATCAATTTTTGACTCGTGGTGAATCCTTACTATTTAGTGATTCCTTTCATATGAATTGATATTCCCTTTAAGCAGATGAAGCCTTTTTTTAATTTAACACAAATCGTGAATGTTTTTGCATTTTTTGGCAGTTTGTACCTAAGTCAGAAATAATAATAAAAAAAAGACTTATCTGGAATTTCATATTGTTTAAAAAAATCAGGGTAAGAATCGAATCATGAACCCAGTATCGTAAATCATATCACATCGTGGGTAGAGTGTATCGTTACATATAACAAATGACTGATGCTAAATTGGAACATGGAAATGCTGACTTATCATTAATTGAGTACTGGGATTTTCTTGCAGCTGTTTGCAAATGAATTCTGGCAAAATAACAACAAATGTTATTTTGGTTTTTTTTCTATTTTAATTTTGTGTTTTCTTCCAATTTAGCTTAGTCAGTTTGTCTTCCTGTAAAGGACTGGTTGATGGCCAGCTGGTCTGATGTGACCTTCACATCTGTAACGATCAGCAAGACCTTGTAGTTAAGGTATCTGATCAATGTCAGTTCAACCACTGCTAGGTTGATATTGGGCCCTTGAGCAAGGCCCTTCTCCCTCTGTTGCTCAGACTGTACTAAGTCGCTTTGGATAAAGGCGTCTGCTAAATGCTGAAAATACCAATGGAAAGATCATGCACGGCAATAAAGATTTGATGATGTGCATCATTTACACAGCTGCTAAGCATTGTCCACCAGCAACTGATTTAAATATTGAAGGTGGGATTGCTCTGAATCCAGAGCTCATCCCAGAAAACATTTCTCACATCTCACACTTCACCTCAACTTGACCAACAATGAGAGCACATCTGCCTTCAAAGAGCTATTTTCCTTTTTCCTCTAAATGTCATTGAAAATCAATGAGGTTCTGAATCTTCTTAACTCTGTATCAGCAAGACAACAAACTCTTTTAGTCCCTAATGCCCTCCGGGTCCACCTTCCCAACTGTGCTGGACCAGAACTCGTCTGGGCCTGTTGGTTCAGGAGGGACTCTTATTATGAAGTGGCTCCCCTGCTGGTGAGAGAGGGAAACAGAAAGGCACCGACCTTTGTCGGCAGCCATTTTCTGCGTCCTGTGAAAGGCAGCCGGTGTGGCTGCCAATCAGATGAAGAGCCTCTGAGAAGAGAACGCTGGGGGGAGGGGAGCCTGGTGAGGAGTCTGGTTCCTGCTGTAATGATTACACCTTCTGACCTGCTGGCTTTGAGCTTGGCTCCTGAGATTCATCACGGTAGATGGAGGAAGCTTGCAAGTGAGTGTAAGTGTGCAGATCTGACTAGAACTGTTGCAGTCCTGGTGCCTTCTAGGTGCTCCTTCCCATCTGAAGGAGTTTGATTAAGATTGTACAGGCTTTTTTGTTGACGTTTCCACTGTCCATGTGTTCTGCAGTCAACTGGTCTTCAATGACCTCAAAGGAAGAGAGTAGGCACAGAGATGCTTTTGATTTAAAGACGTGGCATTTTGGCAGGCATCAGACCCTGATCTGCTCTGTGTTTAGGTGTTTGAGTGTAGCATGGCACTTTAATCTTCTTTCAAAGCAGTGACTCATCAGGAGGCTTATTTTGTTTGTGTTTTGGTATATGACCAAAAATATATAGACACTCATTATTGAGTTCAGGTCTGGCGGGAACACCCACAACACACATTGTAACCAAAGTGTAACACATGACGTTAAAATCCCAATAAACAAACATACCGACCACCATGGAGCTATGATTGGATTGGTATTATTATTGTGATTATTAAGGTTGTATACATTTCATTGTAAAATGTACTCTGGTTTTTACATACTTGAGGTTTATAGCCAGAAGGACAGACCATTATTTTGGGCCTGCTTGCTCGGCCATTTCTTCATTCAGGGCACACGAAGCATTGGCAGCCTGGGCAGCATGGCAGGAACCAGCCCAGCTCCGGAGACCGAGTCAATTCATACTGCCGTAACTGGGCATGGTGCCAATGCAGTTATACAAAGCAGATGAGGCAACCAAGCAGGAGAGAAAGGATCATGCTAAGTGGAAAATGATGGAAGGGGATTATTAAGGGCTGCAAGAGTTAAGGGGTTTATGGTGGACCTACCTGTTTACTAGTTTACTACTGATGCACAAAAGACCAATCGCGAGCCAGACGTCTTTCATCTTTCAGTTTGCTCATGCATATTGGGTGAAGCTCCTGCCTTTGGATGATAGAAGCCACCAAAGACTACCCAGGAACTGTAAATGTGATCAGGTTTTTATGTGTTCTGTTAGCTAAATTAGCCTACCAGTGAAATTGATAGATGTATTGGACATCCTTGTTCCTTAACCTTTTATCATACGGTCAGCTCAGCTGGCCCAGACTGAAATGTCATTTTGTACTCCTGTAACCAAAATATTTCTGTTTTAGCCTCCAGGTTTGGTCGACGGGAGTGTAAGAAAGGAGAATCCATGAAAACTGAGAACATGAAGGACTCTCGGAGCGACGCAGGAGGAGGTACATTTCCGCTTGAATCCGTCGATCACGTTATCTGACATTTGTTTGAACGTTTTAACCATTTCCAATTCCCGGCTCTCCTCTAGGGACATGCGAGGAAACCTCAAGAAGGCTGGCGGACCCTTCCAGCACAAAAGAGGAATTGAACGGGACCTACAAAAGCACAGACCAGAAAGAGCTTGCGGTTCAGGAATCCCTCAGCCAATCACCCGCCATGGAAAACGGCCTCTCGGAGACCGACCTCCCGCACGGATCGACCGTGGGCAGTAACGGATTTATCCTCAGTAAGCACCAGGACACACTGGCTACCCAACACAGGACTAACTGGTCTCCGAAGGTGACCACGCCCATAGGGTATGCGGCCAAAACACTTCCGCCCGTATCTACATCCCAGACCCAGGGAGCTCTAAGGACTAACACGGGCACGGGATCGGGCTCTGAAAAAGAGACTTCAAACGACGGAGCGTCAAACAATCCCCAACGTGTGACCGTACACCGAGCACGCAAAACCATG
>JAYDZG010000014.1:3112126-3126908 GCA_034509265.1 Microcambeva bendego
CTGAGTATTAAGTCACACAGAAACACCCTGGATGGGGAGGCAGTTCACCACAGATAAAAACACACACACACACACACACACACACACACACACACAATATTGTGTACATTTTGTTACACATTGTTAATGTGTCGAATTTTTACTTGCTATCGCTTCGATGTTGCAACAATGTGAATTCCCCCACTGGGACACTAATAATGGCTAATCTTATCAAACCAAGGACCCTCTTGCTTTGAGGCATCAAACTGGATGTCTGGCAGCATCAGAGCTCGTCGGGTGGAGCCCTGGGTAGCTCTAGTAAACACACGACTCATTATTTCGGGATTGACTCACTTGGCTGTACACACCTCGACCCCGTCGCCTCGCCATCCTGAGCCTTCAGGAAGAATGCGTTAGCTCATTAAACGTAGTTAAAAATAACCAGTCAGCACCGTAATGAGAATTCTATTAGCATTCGGGCAGCAGTGAATCATTTCCCTACATATTATCCTATTGTCTTTTCCCCTCATTTTCCTGCTGCCTTATTCGTCAACGTCGCTAATCACAGCAGCAGTGAAAAGACAGCACAGGCGCTATAGGAGTGCAAAAAGGTTTAGACCTTAAAATCAAACTCTTTAAAATGTTATTTTAAAACTTCAGACAGGAAGACCCTCATTGAAGCTTTTCTCTAAGATTCATGACAGGATCTTTCCTGTGTATGGGATTTCCTCAAGGTTCTCCAAAGACATTCTGTCAGGTTCATTCAAATGATTAAGTGTTATGTGCCATATGATGGACTGGTGAACACCTTGAGGTGTTTCCTTCTAATAACTGGAGCCATGACCCTAACCAGGATAAAGAAGTGGTAAAACAATGAATAAGCCTTGGGACAGTAAAAATATAAATAAAAACAGCACAGCAACACAATGAATGACTGAGAAAAGTAATAATTAATTACATGAAGTTGTGGAGGTTTTATGTTGCATCGTGTAAACCATAGTGGGACCAGATTGTGCAAATGTATTGTGTTACTTGAAAAAAGTTTCAAAATTCAGAACTAGAGCTTAATTAGTATTCCAGTGTTTGATTAAAAGGTAGCTTTGGGAGGGGGAGGCTATCCCAGCTTTTCAGTGGGCATCCTGGCTGACCATGGTAAAATATATCTTGAAACATTAAGAAATATAAATAAAAACAGCACAAGGACAAGTGAATAAAATATTTTTGGTCTTGCTGGAATTCAGGATTTGAATCATATCATCATGCACATTTACATTGAAGGCGTGGTCCTAATGTTTTGGCTGATCAGTGTTTGTTATTGTGTCACTGTCATCAATATTTCATAGACTTATAGCCTTGTGTGTTGCTTTAGAATAAAGACAGTTCAGAGTGCTGAGAAAGATGGGAAAGATGAAAGGAGGTTGGAACAGAGCTTTGCATTTTGCCGGTTGCTATGAAAGCATTGTAATTGAGATATTTGAATTACAAAGTACGTTTCTTTCATCTGCGGCATTTGAAACTGACCCGACTACAAAAAGTACTACGTGCGTTATAGATCAGATCGCTTTGTTTCTACTTTTTAATAATTTTGTTCTGGAGTGAGATTATGAAGTGAATAACTGTACTTGTGATGCTTAGAATGAGGGAGAACTTCAATGTAATGCTTTCAGGTTATGATGGGATGATAATCAGGTGTACACATACTTTCTTCATACTGTACTTGATCTAGGATTTTTTCAGGGGTCTTTGGTCAAAATAAACTTAAACTTAGTGAAGGATTAAGCCAATTAAACAAAAGCTGAATAGACAATTTTTGCTTCTTTATCTGGGGGCAGTAATTTAGCATCTGACCCTTCCTAGTTCACAAAGCAAGGGACACCAGGGGTTCCAAGTCTAACAGAGCTTTTGCACAAAGCCTTAGTGAGCGAAGTGATGAAATCAATCAGCAGTAATTGCAGCTCTGGCAAGAATTCTCACTTCCATCAGAGCATTAAAGATTGTGTAAGTAAATATATGATACAGCACCGTGCTTACAATCCCTGTCCAGCTTTTTTTGCTTACCACATCACTAACTGAACTGCACCAGTCAGCAACACTCTTCAGCTCTGGTGAGGTCCAGTACACCAGTAATGCTCTTCACTTATACATGTCTGACTGTAAATACTATTTACCTATTCTCTAACAGACATATACGTTTAAGAATCATGTCTGTGTGGACGACCGACTGAAGAATAGCACAGCTGAGATTCCATGAGCAGCACCACCATATAACTAAAGTAGTTATTAACTAAGCTAGTTATTTATAAATAATATATACTAATACAAAAGCTAATATTTTTACTGATTATTTAAGCTAATCATTTATAAATAATGTATAAAACTAGTATTTTGTATTGTCATATATTTTTTAACTATTTTTTATTTATTTAGATTATTATTGCTCATATCAGTGAGAGCGCCGAAGTTCTGTGGTATAACTGCATTAAAAATAAAGTCCATCTTATCTTATTGGGTGGAAAAAACACACTGTAAAGAAATAAGTTCTCTCCTGGCAGACACATTTCTATCAATTCCAATGTGTCCGCCCACGCATTCTCTAGCAGGGACAGGTTTTGAGGAGAAGAAACACTTATATAAAATAAATATTTCTATAAAAGTTTATTTCTTCTAGAACATCTTACAGTCTTCTAGAATACCCCACCTTAAAGGTCCTCTATAGTTAGAAGTCAAGAACTTGGGAAATCGTTTATTAAAGTGCCCTGTCTGTGTGATGTATGATCACATTTATAGCAGATTTTACGGCTCATAGATTGACATCACGGCACCCACTGTGGAAACCCGGGGTTTGAGCTAAACCTAAATTCCTAATGATCTTTTAGTACGAGCCAGAGGCTCAAATCTTACTGCCAAATTTCTGTCCTGACTGTGAGTTGGAAATGATTAAGAATTAGCAAAGACTTCATTTATTTTGTGTTAAACACATCACAGGTGAGGGATATTTAATTTTATTAAACATTGTGTTAAACTCATCATATAATTATTTTAAGCATCTGAGCACTGATTAACCCCAAATCAGAACAAAATGCAGTTCCTTATCAAGCTGAGTGAAAACACTGAGATTTTGTGAGCCGTTAAACAGGCTCCAGGGTCTCAGGGAGCACAAACATGAAAAAATGAGGGTTCATTCATTTGCTGCAAATAGAAAAATAATACATTTAAAAAATGACCCCAACAAATATTAAGACATTTTACAACGATTTTTTCCCCTCTGAGTCTTTAGCTGATGATATAACTTATAATTATATGATTCAGAGTTAAATCATATTTTTCAACCCACAGACTAATGATGCCATGGGCAACACTTGGAACTGGCTGTACTTCATTCCCCTCATCATCATCGGCTCATTCTTCATGCTCAACCTGGTCCTGGGAGTCTTATCTGGGTGAGTCAGCTTTTTAAAAAAGTCGCAATGTTTAAAGCTCTCACACTCTCTTATTATTATTGCTTTTCTTTTTACCTCGCGTCATTGTCCTCCCTGGTGGATTGTTCTCCGACTCTTTTGAATGTGTTTTTGCAAGAGATCAGAGAGACCAGACTGCTTTGTCTCTGTGTGAGAATTGTTAGGCTGTAGATAAGAACGTTTTTATTGCTTTAGCATGGAAAACATAAAAAAGAACTGAAATATGGAAATACAGTATTTAACACCTGCTCTTTTTAATTAGGTAATAATGAAAACTTCTTCCTGATGCAATATAGAGACCATCATGGTATAGAGTAGAAACTAAGCAGTTTAAGGTGGCTTGGGAAATGTAGTCAGCATTACACTGTAATGCATATAATAAAACAGTATCGGTTACAATATCCAAAATCAGAGCTTGTAATTACAGCAGTTATGAGGAATCCCTGCGGCCCCGAGAAAAAGGAGGTAACATTCATATTAAATAATAGAAATAGAATTAACAAAAGGAATGAAGTAAAAAGGTTAAATGATAAATATATATTACACAGCAGTGTATTATTATAATTGGATGTACAATAATTTAAATTGAAGTGTTTGTTCAGGGTAGCACTGTCACCCCACAGCAATGGGTGAGATGATCTGGGTCCTTATTGTGTGGAGTTTGCATGTTCTCTCCATGCTAATTTATGCTATTTGTTTAGTTACATGTGAAAATCCATTGAAGCTGCCCAGACTTGACAGTGTTCTATATAAATACATTATTTAACAGGATTGACTTCTTGGACAAATTTACTCTCTTATAAAGCTTTGTGTAATTCTTACACCGGGTTTCTGATCATGATTTTTTTCATCTTGGGCATATCTCATGTGTTTTTTTAATTCTGCATGTCCAAGCCTAGATGTGTCATTGTTACCCATAGAAATGCTTTCAGGTTCATATTCAGATGGTTCTTCATCAATATCACTTCTAGAATCTGCAATCGTTTCTGTGTCTCCACTGACTGAAAATGAAACAAACAAATAAGAACCAGACTTGTAGAGTCTTCACTTATAATAGACTGATCACTCATGTAATAACCACTAATAATAATAACAACCATTTATGAAATATTAATGAAATACTCCATACTCCGTACTTCAAATCTTCAAATATAAATGGGATATTCAGAGCAGCTTCCAATGCAACCTTATAAGTGAAGGAAATCCCAGAATTCAGTGCCACATAACTGCTCTCAAAAAAACAAACAGAATATTAATGAATTCTTATTGATTTTTGATCTGTATAAAGGTCTACAAGTGTATTTATTTTCAGTTGTGAAGTTTAAGCATTTTCAGTACACAGTACACACACGTTATTTGAAATGCTAGAGCGTTAGCCACCTCATCCATTGGTCTGAGTGGCACAACACCAGCAACTTTGCTAACTTGGAAGTGAAATCGCTGTCTAGATAGCACATTCGAATAACCTGACTTATAAGGCGATGACTTAATTGAACGCTTGCTAGTTTGACAGCTGCTTATGTAGACAGTAAGTCAGCGAGACAGCTCCCGACGTTTTCGAACACACCCAATACAAGGAAAGCGGCCATTTTGTTAGGTCTGATCAGTGTAGTTGGTAAAGTTGTGAGAAAAGGTAAAAACTTACAATTGGGATTCGCAAAACCATCCTTGCTTCTTGCTCGTCTCCCGTGGGGAACTAAAGAATCGGTGCTTTCAGTGCCATATCCTGAGGAAGGTGCTTTCATTCGGTGTTGACTTCTGAGCCATTCTGAGACTCTGTGATAAGGCGCTACGGTGACATCACTGCCTGACACTGACATTGTGTCTTCACTCACTGAATCTAAATACAAAACCTCAGTTTGTCATTAAATTCCTATTATTTGGATCTATTGACTCGCAAAAACAAAACTTACTTTGTCCATGTTTTGGATAAGTAACATCCTCTGCATCGAAGTTCTTCCAAAATGCGTTCAACATCTTTTGAACAAGCTCATCCTCTCTTTGATGCCATTCCTCTTCAGTCAGCAATTTGGGCCGTTGAAAGAAGTCCTTTAAGTTAGATCCCTTCTTCTGCTTTAGTATGAAGTGCTGCCCACTGTTTTTAACCACCATCTCATTTATTCTCTCTAGCAAACTCTTGACCTGAGAACTTTTCCCCCAATCAAAATTTTCCAGCATGTGATATCTTCTCTCACATTTGTTTACCAGCCATTCGAGGCTGTTTCCCTCACACTCTATGTACTCCTCAATAGATCTGTTATTTAACCAGCTGCCGTGGCTGAACACCAGCAGAGTGTGTCTCCACACTTTGTCTTCAAAGTTTTTCATCAGAGTTTCCAGAGTTTGTCGATCATCGTTGGTGAAAGGTTCTCTAGCTGACAAGACCAGGATGAAAGCATGTGGGCCTGGTGGGCAGAGCGACACGCTCTGCAGAATTTGCATTGCAGTTTCTGAAGATGATGCCGACCATCCTGGAGTGTCAACAATCGAGACCTGATACTGATCAACTTTACTCTGATGCATGGTACAATTTTGAGTTGGTGATTGATTTTGACAACCCTGAAGATTATACATAAGTATTGTAAATAGGTGCATTGTTGATATTGTATGTACAGTATATAATAACATAAAGAGTTTACATACGTATAGAAATGTGCATGGGTCAAATGGGATGACAAACCTGCTAGTGGTCAGGTGTCAACATATGTTTGGCAGATAGTGTTTATAAAGGTAGTCCTGGAATTTCAATGATTTACGCACAATCCTTAATGGTATATACTGTAAATGTAAGTGTGTATTGTACTGATGTGAGTGTATCAGGTGCATAAGTGTTGTTGGGATCATTTAATACTGTTTACACATACTACACTACCATCTTTTATCAGTGGACAGTTTCCCAACAACCCTCTTGCACCTGATACATTCAAACAAGTACAAAGAAGACTACAATGTCTTTGCAACCATCCAATTGTAAAAACGTCCCCAGTGAAAAATATTACCACCACCATGCTTAGCATGCTATTCTAGATTTGCAATTAAGAATTAATGAATTACCTCAAACGTTGTTTGAAATAGGTGTCTTGACATTATTGTGTTTCCTGTGCTGCTTTTACCAGATTTTTCTCGTCCAAGTAGAACAACTCTCATCTCTGATAATCTGTAGTTTGTATCTGGAATTTACAAGCATGCACACACACACACACACACACACACACATTAGATAAAGATCTGAGAATGTCTACACTCTTTATGACTGGTTGGAATTCATTTTATTTATGGATTTGATGATGACCCCCTCATTTAGCTATCCAATTTGGCCTTAATTACACCAATTTAAATCCAAATTAAGCTTGCCCGTTTTTCCTCCGACTCACTGACAGGTGGCGAAATGAAAATATAAATGTTTTTTACTTCACCTGGCAATAGTCTTAATGTAATGCCTGGTCTGTGTATTCATTCTAATTCATCTAAAATATAATCTAGGCTACGCTCTAGGATGGGCCCTTGTTCACTCTGGGTCCTCTGGAGTAATGTTGCCTGTGTTCCGTTTTTTTAAACTGTACTGCATTATAATTTGACACGGCACACACACACACAATTTATTGCGTGTCTAATTGAAAGTGTATCCACATTTCTGCTTACCTCTAAATACTTCTTGAAGAACCTTTCTTTGCTTTTGTGCCTTCCTCCTGTTTGTTTTTGCCCTGCTCTGTGCCATCTCTAACTGTTCAGTCAACTGAGCTGAGAGACTGCTATCAATTTTGTGATAGCCACCTTTGTTTCCTGCTATCATCTCATCAATCCTCTCTATGAGCTCTGTGGACTGTGTGGAATTTAGCTGGTCCTTGTTGGTCACAGCGTAGTATCGGTTCCCACATTTTTTCATCAGCCACTCAAGATGTGGTTCATCAGTTTCTATGCGTTCCTCAATGGTTGTATTACCAAGCCAGTCTTTTCTTGTAAAAAGAACAAATGTGTAGTCCCAGATTTCCTCCCCGAACAAGCCCATGTGCTCTTCCACGGCTGTCTGATAGGACTGATTGAATGCTGTAGCGATAGGAACAGTCAGTAAAAATGCATGTGGACCCGGAGGACAAAGAGTCACACTACGTTTTATCTCCAGCTTGTCTATCTCAGAGGTTTTCTTCAGAGGACTGTTATAGTACCACCCTGGTGTGTCAACCACGGTTAGTTTCCTCTCCTTTACTTCACTGGAGCTGACCGCACATCTCACCGTTGTTCTAGATTCATCAACTTTAAATGCATCTGTACCCAAAATAATGTTTCCTGCAGAGCTTCTTGCCGCCCAGGATGCCCCAACAATCACGAGGCGAATTTCATTTGAATGATATGCGCCACCTTTGAAGGAGAAAACAAACGGTTTGGTAAAATTGTTAAAATTCTTGCAAAATTGTTCTTAAAAAAATGCTACATTTTCCCAATACTATACAAAAAACAGAGACTAAATTTAATCCAATATCAAGGATGCTTTTATGTATCTATTGTAAATGAAAGTGTGTAATCATTTATGACCAAAAATGATAATCACTGGACTGTTATCAATACTCACTTAGCATCATTGCTTTCATTTTGTCTCTGTGCCTCTGGACTTCAAGTATTCTCTCTTGTGCTTTTTCCTGGGCTATTGCTCTTTTTCTTAAATTCAATTCCCAATATAACTCAGTGGCAATCTGAAAATCATTTTTATTCGACACCATTTTAGCTATTTTAGACAAGAGTGAGGAAACTTGAGATCTATCATCTTGGTTTTTAATGTCAATAACATGGTATCGTCCATCACATTTTCTCAAAAGCTGATCAAGTTCTGGCCACTTATTCACATTATTTTCGAAGGCTCTGAAATCAAATGGAGTTATTGAACTGAACACCACAATCATGTGTTTCCATATTTTCTCGCCAAAGAATTCCAGTTGCTCCTCCAACATGACCTTATAGATCTCTGGAAAAACTGAGTCCACAGGAATGACTAATAGGAAAGCGTGAGGTCCAGGTGTGCACAACACCAGGCTACGAATGATCTCAAGTTTATCAAACATGGGAGTGTTTTCCACAGAGTAATGCCACCACCATCCTGGAGTGTCAACCAGCGTGATGTTAAACCCATCGACTTGTCCTTCTGCTTTCTGACAGCAAGCGGTTCTTCTTTCCGTATGAAACACATTTCTGCCCAGGATGGTGTTTCCAACAGAACTCTTTCCACTTGCCTCTATTCCTCCTAACTCTCGACCCCCGATCAAAACAACCCTCAATTCATGAAGTGAAGACATTTTTAATCTGAAAAAGAAGCATGAAATGGATTTAGAAAATTACTGTATTCCGAAAATTACTCATATGTCATGACAGTCCACTGCAGTCCACTTCCTAAACTACACGGTTTGGAGAGTCAGACTCTAGAAAATTGCTTAACAACTTACCAAATGTACAGGCATAATAAAACATATAATTTCACATTTTCACATATTTATAAATATATTTGTATTTTATATTGCCTGATGTTGTTTTTGCCTTTTCATATACACCAATATATGAAAACAAATGAGTAAACAAGGACTACAATTGAACAACAATTAAATATACACTGCAAAAGGCTTTCTGCTTATTTTATGTAAATACCCTACACACCTTCATTATGCATATTTAAAATATGCAAATTAAAATGACCTTATTCATAACATCTTAAAACAAAGACGTTTGCCATTCTAATGATACGTTTTCGTGTGAATGTCTTTACAGATTAAACTTTGCCCCTATTTGACACAAAAATATTAAGTAAGTACAAAAAAATATCGATGCTATTGGTTTATCGATGCTAAACCAGTATTAAGTGCAACGCCGTTCACGTCCCAAATCGCATTAATATATTATGAAGTGTTGCTAAGTAGTGTACTTCTACAAACGTCATTTGTAAATAACCGCAGTAAACAGCGTATGGTACACAATCCAAATCTGTTTTTCAGAAATATTTAGCTAGCTTGTTTAAGTTCGGTTTACAAAACCATCGCGCAATTTCAGGAGGTTGGAATTGTTAAAATATTTTTTGAAATTTTATACAATTGAATAAATTACGTTTTATACATGATTCGCCGTTTAGCCGACAGCAGTTTCTATTTCGACGACGTATTATCGTTAATTATTGTGATGAGAATCTCGAACCATTGTGGAACGCCGTAAACAAGCTTGTCAAAGCAGATCTAAGAAAATAAAAGAATAAAAATAAATAAAACCTTTTAAAAGAAAAACGAGAAAAACAAAAAAAGTGATCGTTTACATTACTTGGCTTGTGAACAGAAACTGAAAGTCCTTTGAGGGTTTAACGGTGGGTTGCCAGATATTAATATTAAATCCATCGACTAACCTCCCATAAGTAGGTATGTGCTAAACTCCCTTGACCGAGAGAACTGGTGTTTCGACTTTCTGACATGTTCCTCTGAGCATTATATATTTAGATTAATCTAGTGGGGCGACACATACCATACTCTCCCTTTCTCAACCGCTGTCTTTTCTTCAGTTTATTAACCAAAGGAGCACAAATTCCAACATACACATTTTACAATTTTATGTAAAGCTTCCCAGTAAGAGGGTATATTGTCTGGGTTTTATAGGCTAAGGGGAGACATCAAACAAACAGGTGAAAAATATTTGAACTGATGGATTGTGTGAAACCATTGACTATCTGTCCTGTCATGATTTTAATCAAGAGTATAAAACATGACCTTAAAATCCCAATAAATATATAAACGGATGGTCACAACTGCATCTGCACTGCCGGTATCTGCAAGTAACAAATTATCTCACAGCACCCCATCTTCGACTTTATTGACTTTTGTTTTTCCATAATCCATCTTTGTGACTTCAGTTTCTGTGTTAAAGTGTTAGAGATGTCTAGAGGCAATAGGTGCTTGTTCTTTGAATGGTGGGGCCACAGCAGTTGGTCTTGTTTGAAGTGAAAGGCCACTTTAGGCTGGCAGGGGGGAACTAGACACCTGCAGAGATGAGAAAGTTGTCCCAGAGTAGCAGGAGATCACAGCATCTGCTCAAAGGGTCCACAGTCAATTATTGCAAGAAGAATGTCTTTGTTTGTTAAGTGTGAACCAAACTTTGTTATATCACTTCATAAATAATATTTTAATGTAATCGTAAAGTCTCTCTGGAAAAGTTGAGGCTGTTGCAGTTTTAAAATTGCCAACAACACCAACATCGCATGTCCAACAAGGTCATGGTGAGATGTCATAGTTTTTGGCTCTATAATTGTAAAATATGAAACCAGGAACTAAAGTGTGTACATGTGTATTATTTCTCAGAGAGTTTGCTAAGGAGAGAGAACGTGTGGAGAAGAGACAGGAGTTTTTAAAGCTGCGTAGGCAACAGCAGATAGAAAGAGAGCTGACAGGCTACCTCGAGTGGATCTGTAAGGCGGGTAAGTGTAACATCTCACTCTCAGCAGGCTAAGCTGACCTCAGTTTTGGATCAAGGTGGTGAAAGCAAAAGATCTAAGGGACTGAGGGTTCTGCTTTTTCTGCTCAAAAAAAGATTAATTACTCAGAACTAAAAACTCTTCCACAGCTAATGCATTTTCTGTTCTTCCAGAGGAAGTGTTGCTGGCTGAAGAGGATGAGAATGCAGAGGAGAAATCTCCACTGGATGGTGCCTGGTACAAGAGGAAACAGAACAATCAAGGTAAAAATGATTAGTCTGGTTTGTCTGTTAAACATTATAATACACTACAATTACTCTGATGTGGTGACGTTTTAGTACATGAATACCTTACTGAAAATCTCAGTACAAAATCATGAAATAATTGGTCAGAATTTGTTGAAAATTCAATTCATATTTTTGCCAAACACACATTGGATTTTCCCTCGTTATATCTTTGCTGTTTCTGCAACACCCTCGGTGGCCATGCTTGCTTCAGAAGTTACTGACACTTACTTTATTAAGCCACATTGACCAGCTCTAGCCCAACCCCACCCTTTTATTTACTGGAGACTGGTCTGTCTCTAGCACGATCAGTGCTTAACATTCTGAACCCAGTAGTTCAGCCTTATCAGGCACATAATCTCTATCAATTACGCCTGCTGTGGACGCCAGAAGTAATTACAGGGATTAAGACAACAGGGATAATTGGATTAGCGACACACATTCACACATGCAGAAGCAGATATCTCAGGAAAACACTGCCATGGGGGAGATGGTGCCTAGCTGTAAAAACCGGGCATTGAGGGTACTATGTAGCTACACAATCAAAAGCAGAAAAATTTGTACTGTCTTTTAATCACATTATTATGACCACTTCATGCTTTCTCATATCTCGTGAAGGAAGAGTGCAAGGCACTCGGATTTGGGTATAAATTCATCCTTGCCGATCTTGTGCACTCATACATGCTGATTCTCTTCTCATCCCACGTTCCACATACTTTCAAGTACTACTCTGCCCTCTAATTCTTCAGAATGTGTCTGGTCGTGTCGGCTCTGTGGATCCTCTGTGTGATGCACTGCAGTCAGCATGGCTCCAGATAACCCTGACAGCCTACCAGGACCTCATTGAGTCACTCCCAGATTGCCTAACTCTGGATATTAGCTGGTGCTCATAATAAAATGGAATCAACCGTGTATTACTTCATGTCAGAAAGACCCAGTAGACCCATGTCAGACAGCAGTGGTGAAAAATGGTTGGTTCCTGTCACTTATCGTCTTCTGTTTTGTTTTAGTGCTGAAAAGGGCTAAGAAGGGTAAGAATGATCTCATCAGTGCAGAGGAAGGAGAGGAACACTTCACAGACATCTCTTCTGTTGGTAAGGCCTTGTATAGGACTAAAATCCTAAATATGTCCAGTCAGCTCTGACACAAGAACAAAAGCCACATTTTATTATGATGCATGTCATAGTAATTGGTACTGAATAGCAAAAACAGATTGAAATAAGATTATATGTTGCTAGCCAGGGATGTAACGATGCACGCTACCCAAGATGCGATATGATACATGTGTTCACGATACTATCTGATTGTTTTAAACAAAATGAAATTAAAGACACATTTTACCTCTCACAAAAATGGAATTTTTGCATTGGTAATGAAGTACCTTGAGGTGTATCGTTACATCCCTATTCTTCGCAAGTTGTACAGAAAGATAAAGTAAATATTTAAGCAAATTATTCATACAGTGCAAAATAAATCAACAACTTCTGAAGTGTGTTTTTCACCCTTTATGTTTTCTTCGATGGGTTCGCTGGTTGATCAAATATCACAGGTGGATCAATTACAACGGTTCTTCAAAAAGTTTCCTACAGTTTTCCACACAGTCACCTTCCTTTGTAATTTAATTCCAGCGTCATAACATTTTGCCTTGGGATCGAGTGCTACTTACTGTAGCCACAGTGCCATCACCCCATTCCCAAAGCTTTTGAGCATAATTCAAATGGAGCTAAATCCAGACACGACCGAATTGCTGTCAAATTCTAAAAATTTTTGTATCACGGCAATTAAGTTCAATCAAAGTGTCCGAGATTCCAACCTTTAAAGCAGCTGAAGGTACAATCTTCAGAAAACTTCCCTACAATTCTGATATTTTCGTCGATATTTCAGGTTTTCATTCAACCATTACTGTAGCTATGCTGTGTGTTGTAGCTTCCATTTATTATGTAATTCAATTGATGAGGCATTTTTTCATCAACATCTATGTCAAAAAGTTAAAAAAGATAGTGGTCTCGGGTGGATGTTTTCGCTGTTCTTTGTGTGTCGAGTGTACTTAATTCGAGTACATATTAGCTTTCTGAAGCGCAGAAGTGAAGCCGTGAGTGGGCGACCCTGTCGATTAGTTCATCCGTGATATAAGACTTTCATTTCAAACCGGCGTAGCAGGACCGTCTCTCTTCAGGGCTCAATGTCAGACTTAACAGCCTGTGCTTACGACTCTCTCCAGATTTTTTATTTTATTTCAGCTCATTTTTATTTTAGGTGTTTTTTGCACGGACATTTTCTTAAAAGGACTTTCGGCTGAACAAAGCACAACAGGTGGTACCACTGTCTTCTCAAATCAAGGAGGTCCTGGGTTTTGTTCCTTTTTCTGTGTGGAGCTTGCTGCTTATCCAAGTCTGAGTGGGTTTCCTCCGGAAGCTCTGGTTCGCCTCCAACTGTCCAAAAAAACAGACAAGTGAGAACATAATCAGGGTGTGACTGTCCACACACAAAGCTGATTTGCATTTGAACTCGCCTTGCCAGGGGAAAAGATGCAGTTGGCTACTCCACATGACGTTAAACACTTTTAATGTTGTTTTTTTTTCTAAATGTAATCAAAGTATGTAAGAACACTAACCTTACCTTGTTTGTCAATGTCTCTCAACATGCAGCGCCCCCTGGATCTCCGTTTGCTCGAAGCAGCCTGAAGGGCAGCAAAAGCGAAGGTTCCTCATACTTCCGCCGCAAGGAGAAGCGAGTCCGTTTCTTCATCAGGCGCATGGTCAAGGCCCAAAGCTTCTACTGGATTGTGCTGTGTATAGTGGGCCTGAACACGCTGTGTGTCGCCATGGTTCACTACAACCAGCCCGACTGGCTCAGCCATGCACTCTGTACGTACTGCACATTATTTACATTCACCTATATCAGACACAAGAGGGCAGTATTTAGAGTTATATATTCAGATATTGTGGTTATGACTAAATTAGACTTTGATGCTGGACTTAATACCGACACTGAGGAATTGTAACAAAGCTAGCTGACAAGTAATCAGGGGACTTGAGAATTATGGGACTTGAACCAGCAACCTTCAGATTATTGCTACCTCTTCTGCCACGCTGCCGCTGTTTAGGCTCTAGATTTAATCCCTTAATCATCAGTTGCCAAAACTATCACAGTTGTAAGTCGCTAAATGCTGAATGTACTGAACTGCTTTTTGAGCCAAAAACGCCAATTCGGGAAAAAACCACCCAATCTGGCAACACTGTTCACTGTAAATGCCTGGTGTTTAAATAAGCATATACTGTCCCACTTTATATGATTTAATGTGATAAATATATACTTAATATGATAAATTATTCATATATTAGACTAAGATCAAATATTTTTTTAAACCTGTGGTGAAAATTTATGTTTTCAAACTATGTTGTGTGGTATTTTGATATTAGATCTGGCCGAGTTTGTATTCCTGGGTCTGTTTCTGTCTGAGATGACTCTGAAGATGTACGGCCTGGGGCCCAGGAATTATTTCCACTCCTCATTCAACTGCTTTGACTTTGGGGTGAGTCACTACAGATGAACTGGAAAAGAAAACTTGTTTTGCCAACAGCAGTCTCTAATTCACTGTATAGCCTGGAGCATTTGGGCACCAG
>JAYDZG010000014.1:3127008-3144415 GCA_034509265.1 Microcambeva bendego
ATGAACTGGAAAAGAAAACTTGTTTTGCCAACAGCAGTCTCTAATTCACTGTATAGCCTGGAGCATTTGGGCACCAGTCACAATTTGCCATTTAGTCATGAATCAAATAAGTAGATGCAGTGTCACAATACTTTTGTCCAAATAGTGTATTACATACATATATTACTGAAGGGTCGTACACTGTAAACTATTAATTAAGGCAACCTTTTAGACTTTTGTCTCAGTGGCTTATTGTTTTTGTGTGTGTGTGTGTACTGATCTCTGCAGGTCATTGTGGGCAGTATATTTGAGGTCATATGGGCAGCCATAGTGCCGGGAGCATCCTTCGGCATCAGTGTTCTACGAGCTCTGCGTCTGCTCAGAATCTTTAAAGTCACCAAGTATGTTAGGCTTTCAATGTTCAGAATCATTTTCATTATTTTTTATTATTTTTTAATTTATTTACTGCAGACTCACATTATCATAACCTTAAGCTACGGACAGCATCTAGATGTGCTCAAGAGCTCAATATTTCCAACTTTCAACAGGTACTGGAACTCCTTGAGGAACCTAGTGGTGTCTCTGCTCAACTCTATGAAGTCCATCATCAGCTTGCTCTTCCTGCTCTTCCTCTTCATTGTGGTCTTTGCTCTTCTCGGGATGCAGCTCTTTGGAGGACAGTAAGTAGATCTTTTTGAGAACTGTATTTGCCATCAGGTTTCTCATTTTACCCCAAAATATCTTTACTGTTTGACTATGGCTCTTCGATTCACAAGAGCTGTCCATCAGGTCAGGACTTAAATTATCAAAGCACCACCAAGCAGCAGTAAGTAGCTCAATGGTTAAGGAACTAGATTAGTAGAGCACTCAAGTGGAGCAGTGGGATAAATTTGCTAACGTACAATTACTGAGATTCTGAGCTGGTTTGAATCTTGGCTCTGCTACCGGTTGGTTGGGTAACCTCTAGATGGAACAGTCGACTTATGCATGCTGCAGTCAAAAATGGCTTCTAATTTTGGGATTGACTGGAGAAAGGACCTTTGTAAGTAATGCTGTGTAAGGACCTTGGTTGCCAAGGGTGCTCGTACAGTAACTGGAGGAGCACAGAAATCGGGTCATGGTTCTCCATGTGTAAGCAGACCTTACAAGCAAATCTACCATCTGATTTATAATGACTTTACCAGGTAATGGTTCATTACCGAAGTGATTCACTTGTGGTTGATTTTATATAACAGACTCTATGAATTCCTTGGAATAGGATGTCCAGCAAGCTGATTTTTTGCGGTTTTTAAGGGGTCAGACACAGGCACCATCTGGTGGGCATGGGTGTCTCATCAGAAACTGTGAAACTCTAGTCATAATGTGTGTAATTGACCACTAAGGTTTGTATAATAGAATGGGTGACATTAGACCGACTGGAGCTTCAGCTGCTGAATTATTGATCAAAAATTCAGCCACAGAATACAATAATTATGACTTTTGTTAGGTTCTCGAGCACTGTGAATCTATCCAAGCTCTTTTTGTACTGGGCACCGTTCATATTCCCAATTCGGACTGGATTGTAACATCCTTTTAATGAAAATTATGCCCAAATGTTTCATTTTAAAAACTGAATTGGGGTTTTCTGGCTGTTTCTGGCTTTCCGGTCTTGTTACATTTGCTCCACAGATGCCATTTAAGACTGCTGTTTGGCAATCGAGCTTCTTCCTTGCATCTCTTTTACAAATGGTAATAAACAAGACGTCCAGACGCAGCTGCTTCCTCAATTAACTCACTGTCAGTCACAGAAATTGCTTGGATGCGTGTCTGTCTGGTTTGGTAATTAAGCTTTATGAGATGGCTTGACCTAGGCAGTGTGGCTATTGATTAATTCTGTTTAGTGCCATTTGTTCTCTACCATGCTTATAGTTCAGTTCAGTTCATTTTCTTTAAACACTTATCCTAATCAGGGTTTGGTAGGGGTGCTGGAGCGTATCCCAGCTCTTCAACGAGAGCAAGGCACACGGGAACACCCTGCCAGTCCATCGCAGGTACCTACAAGACAATTCATTGTCTCCAATTAACCAGGTGGCATGTCTTTGGACTGTGGGAGGAAACCGGAGTACCCAGAGGAAACCAGCGGGGGAGAACATGCAAACTCCACACAGAAAGGACCTAGATAGCCCCACCCAGGGATCAAACACAGGACCTTCTCGCTAAGAGGCGAGTACTAACCTGACCCCCTAAATCCCGAGACTTGGATCCAACTGAACATCCATGGGACCATATTGATGGTCGTGTTCGCTCTATGGAACGTCTCCGACATCCCAATCAGCAGCTGTGGGATACATGGCAGTTAGCATGGCTCCAGATATCTATGATTACCTACCAGGACTTTACTGAGCTACTCCCTTACCCGTCTAGCACGGGATATTAGCTGGTGGTCATAATAAAATGACTCGACAGTGTACTTGTAGCACATACAGCGTTATTTGTCTTCTGTCATCCTGGAATCTATATGTCCATTTGCAAGAACAAAAAGTTCCAGCATGGTGGCAGGAAATTTGTTTTCCTAACTCTAGGACATTTATGATTATGCAATGTGTCTTTCTTTAACGGCACCCCCAACCTCTGCCAACCGGCTATACGTATGTTCAGACCTCAGGCGCAGCTTAGGCGCTTCTGTCAGAGCGTAATGACTTTCGTTTCCATCGTCTACCATGACTAACCAACATAACAGGACCAAAGCATCAGAGGTTTAGAAACAGAAGCGATAGAGAGCGTGTAAATGGATGCGGAAAATGAGCTGAAATGTGTGGGTGGAGATTGATTCCCTGGAACCGTGCTCAGTTTGGAATCTGTGCAGCCTTAAATCTGGGTTTTTATAAAATGCTCAACAGTCTCCGCTAGCGCTTAAGCTAATGAAGCTGTTTCAGCATCTGGAGGCTTGAAGCCTTGGCATATGTCCATCTACTTGTACCTATTTTCTGCTAAGTGATTAAGTAAAAGCCTTTATGTTGCCAGTGGGGTCATTGGCATGAGGAGGATAGAGTAATAGAAAATGTTTAATCTTATATCTAGCCTAACTACCGTATAATGCTTAACATTGTGACATCGTACTTAACATGGTGTTTAACGCATCCATCATGGGACCTGACTGACACTTAAACCTCAATTATTTGCAAATGTCCTGGTAGGTTGACACATATATCTACAACCATGCTGACTACAGTGCATCCCACAGCTGCTGAAGGGGGCATGGACGAGGATCCATAGGGCCAACATGGGTTGTCCCAAAGATGCTCAATTGGGTCTGGGAATTAGGGGGTCAGGGTAGTCCTCAGTCTTGATGGGACATTTCCAGTTGTGTGAAGTGTCAAATTGTCTTTTTGGAGGGTTCCATCCACACCAGGGAATCAAATTAGCATGCATGGATGTACATGATCTGCAAGGGTGGATTCATAAACAAAGAGTTGTGAGAGCCTTGCACACCTAATATACCCACCAAGCTAGCTTACGATGATGTAAAACTATTGACTGTTGACAATGTTTGTATGTGTTTTAAATAATAGTTTTTTTCTCTCTTTTGAAAGGTTTAACTTTGAGAATGAAACCCCCACAACAAACTTCGACAATTTTCCTGCAGCCATAATGACTGTATTTCAGGTATTTCAGTGTCATTTTTTTCCCTTTAAATTTGTAGTTTCTTTTATTGCGTGGTTAGAAACATGGCTTTGGTCCCGGTTTCTGCAGATTCTGACAGGAGAGGACTGGAATGAGGTGATGTACCATGGGATCGAATCACAGGGTGGAGTCCCGCTTGGCATGTTCTCTTCTGTTTACTTTATCGTCCTGACTCTGTTTGGCAACTGTATCCTCCGCTGAATATGCAAAAATGCTTGCTCAGTCAGATATTAAATCAGGATCCGTCTAACTGCCCTTTCATAATAAATGTGTGTTAATACTTCTGTCCTTAACTTGAGATGAAATAGATACTCTACTAAACGTCTTCTTGGCTATTGCTGTTGATAACCTTGCGAATGCCCAGGAGCTGACAAAGGTCAGTCAATCAAACTCTACTTAGACAATAAGGTCAATTCACATCCTGCAGCATCTGTTCCTTTGGAAAGGGTATCCACAATATTTTTGGACTGTACAACTCTGTACTTCTGGTTATATGGTGTCAATTTTACTTTTGACAATATCCAGGTGTAAGTAGGTCTTAGTGGTCAACTTATACAATATTCAATAGGATGAAGAGGAGCAGGAGGAGGCAGCCAAAAAGAGCCTAGCCCTACAGAAAGCCATGGAGGTAAAGGAGGTCAGCCCTATTTCAGCGGCTAATATCTCCATCGCAGCGTAAGTCTTGGTCTATCCATACATCAGTAAGACATTTAGGTTTATGGACCCCTAAACATGGTAGCAGCCTTAAAAACTTTAACTTAAGTAAACACATATTATTCCACCTTTGTGGCAACAGATTGGAAACAGACTATTTTCAGAATGAATGTGCCCCGTCCACAAAGTCAGGAACAATATGTTGGTTGATCGTTTGGTAAAAAAGTATGTCCAGTGACCAGCATTAACTGACATCAACAAAAGATCTGTGATGTAATGACAGAATAGATAAAGCAGGGGTAAAAATCAACATAGCCGTCCCAGTTTACCAGTATTACTGGAGATCTGCACAACAATGTATTTAAAATATGATGTTGTTTGTTGTATTGTTTGTATTATGTGTCTGAGTGATGTATAAATATTATCTCTACATTTTATTGCAGATACTGTGCAGTGTATAATATGCATGTTTGTTCACGATGTGGATTTAGCCATTTTTCCATCTAATGTAAAGTTCTTGTCTTCTCGAGCACAATCATCATGTCTGATGTTTTGGTGACACTGAAGTAAAAGATCAGGCAGGCTCTACTATATTCAGTCAAATAATATATTGATACGGTCAGTTTAGGCTTTGTTTTCTTGATTCTGCATTATTGTATACACAGTGCTGTTAAAGCATTTTAACTCCTAATAGTTGAGAAACTGAACTCAAATCAATCTTAAGACCAGAAGTTCACTTCTGAATAATTCAAATCTTTCTATTTTGTCTCATATGACACATGAAATAGAAATCTAAAAGCATTTACTTTTAACTGCACGGTTAGCCTCAAACTTAAGTGTTACCAAACTTCAGACTGCGTGTGTAGTAGGACCATCCAGACGGGCGTTCCTGATGAAATGTCCCTCTCCGCCCAAGAACATTTTCTGTTTTCATTTGTGAATTGATCTTTTTTGTCTTATTTTGTGTTTTGTTTGTATTCTGTTTGCATGTGCAGTTTAGTAAAGCAAAATCGAGATGTGCTCTCTCGCAGCTCTTCCGTCTGCAGCGTTCACTCACCGTGAGTTTTGCTCTCACTTACAAACTTAATATTGTCCTAAATCCGTTCTCCAGCCTTCCTCGCTCCTTCTTTGTCTGCACTCCTTTCCTATCCTTACCAACCCTGCCCACTCTTTTCTCAACTGGTACACCGTGTTAACCCTGCAATGATATTAAATATTAATAATCTGTTTTCAACTGATCGATTTTCTTCACTTTGCATTGAGTAACACATTGTTATGACTTACACATAATATGCCTAGTGATTGATAAGCTTGCAATCACATTCCTGATATTTTTTACATCCTTGAAGATGATTGACTCGTCCAATACAGAGAAGGCCACAGGCAGTTCTTATTCCCAAAGCTTTGGTTTAGGGTGCCCAATATATAGATTGTGATCTACCTGTTCATTGTACAGTGCACTCTTGTAGATCACAACTTATTCTACCAATCGATGACTGACATGAAATGTGGTCACTGGTTTTTTTGTTTTTTTTTTGTGGTTTGGCTAATCCCAGTGGACATTTAAACAATGCAGTTTATTTCAAATTATAATGTTGGTGTATGTTGGTGTATGTTTCTATAAGTGTATCTTTCCGTGTTCAGTAATCACCCCTGTGTTCTCATACCTTTTTTAATTTCTCTTCACTGTTTGTGGTGCTACCGTCTCTAATGTGTAATGTTTTGTGCTGTGTGGTTTTTGTGTTGCTTGCAGATGTTATGTCTACTCCCCTGTTCATCGATTTGTGAGGTATAGTCATTAAGCAGAAGGTCCCATTGAGCAACACTCATTTGTTTACATCCAAATAGCTGTTAAAATGCGTTATCACCAAGTATAGTCAAGATCAGATGATGTACACTGTGTAAGAGAAAGTACTGGGACACCCAATTGCTTGTTTATGAGCTCTGATTCAACAGCATGAAAGAAAAGCATGTACAAAATGGAATGACCAAAAAGTAGTTTGCTATCCATGAAGATCGTCTTTTTAGAAAGAGGCCCTGAGTATTGTGCTGTGACTTCTGTTAGGATGAAGCAATCAAAACCAAAGAAAAACATGCCAAACTTTTTATGTATGTGTAATTGCATTATAATTGCATGTGATAGAAGTGATCTCCCACTTTGCTACACTTCTGTTCTCCATGTTCCTGAGCGAACTGCATGCATCAGTAAGCTGCAAACAGAGGTCAAATGCTTCAAGAAGTGTACAGCACCTACATCATTGCTCTGAATTAGGGGCATCTCAGCTTTCTCAGCTACATATGCTGAGGAGCCCATTGCACATTGTTTTGTTTAGATTGCTTCAGCCCAGCAAGAGTTAATAAAGAATATTTGGGGCTTCTTCCTGTATTTCATACATTTAGTACACCGACTGTAGAGATGGTAGATGGATGTCTGGGTATACAATTACAGCCTGTAGTTTAAGCAGTATTTCACAATCCAAACAACACTGTTGCACCAACAGAGCACTGTACAGGATCCTACATAATCCCATTCAATTGATGAAGGGGTTACATGAGGTAACAAAGTGTCCACACTGGAAAACTAGAAGAACCATCAGTAATTGTTGATCTTCATATTAGGTGATGATGCTTCATGGATGAGTTGCCTCACTTTTGCCAGACCAAACGTTAATATGATCCTCTCAGTACAGTTCCATCATCTCTTCATTCTCTCTACCTTCAGCAAGGAGCAGCTGCGATCTCTGCAGAAATTGTCCATATGGGAGCAGCGCACCACGCAGCTCCGCCGCCACAACTTGCGCAGCAGCACCGAGGCCCTCTACAACGAGCTCGAACCCGAAGACCAGCTGCGCCTGTCCTCCGCACTCCACCTGCACCCCGACATGAAGGCTCACCATGACCGGCCCCTGGTGGTGGACAAGACCCAAACGCCCGAGAGCATGGAGACCCCAGAGGAGCCACATCGGCGGAAACAGCATCGGTGCCGAGGGGAGAACGGTGAAGCAGGGGAGGGACGTCGACATCGGCATCACAGTCGCGATCACAGAGGACACCAAGATGGGATGGAAGAGAGGGAGCACCGGCACCACCATTCGTACCGGTCCAGAGAACTTGATGGGGAAGGGAGTAATGGATCGAAGGGAGAACGAAGGCCGAAGGGGCAAAGAGAGGGTGAGGCTGGTAATGGTGAGAGGAAGAGACACAGGCCTCGTGTCAAAGCCCAGTCAACAATTGATGCAGAGGAGTACAGGGAAAGCAGAGACTGGGATATGCCATGCCACGGGTTAGCAATGATAGCTTTCTTTTCATATACACTGTCTGTCAAGAAGGGCAGTAATGATACACTCTACCTACAATGTGATCCGATTCATGATAATGATGTCACACTACAATATTTCCTGATTTTTTTTAAATCAGAGGAAATCAAAAGCAAATTATGAAAAGACTCATTATACTCTATTCATATTAATCATTTAAGTACATTTATTTCTGGCACAAACTATTCCTAAAATTGCTGGTTCCACTTTTTTGTAAAAAAAAAAAAAAAGAATTCTCTGTTTTAAGTGAAAATTGATTCTTCTTAAATTAATCACCGAAACAAATTGTGCCCCATGTTAATTGTTTCATAACTGTCTCATGGTGAATTTTTACATCCCCATTGTCAAAGTGTTGACCCCAAATGACCTCATGGTGGTTTTGCAGTGACACACTGTTGGATACAGATGGAGATGGTATGGGATTAAGCCCTGTGCACTTACCCATCGTCCCAAAGCCAGGAGAGAGGCAAGAGGACTCCGATAACCTAAAGAACAGCACCATGGCCAAATCGAATGCAGTCAACATCCCTGTAACTGTCACTTCTCCTCCAGGAGAGACCACCGTCATTCCCTGTGAGTAGTCTAGCACTTTATTTACTAGGGTTTTTATTTTATTTTCAAGTAGTACATCCTAGGAAACACCAGGTACAAGACAGAAATATCAGCAATGCATCTTCCAGATGTAGCCAATCAAGTCTGTGTGGATGCCCTGCTGGCAGATATCCCCACTGAGATTCAGACCCATGTGTCAGCTGTGGTAGGATAGCATAAAAGACCAGAGCCACCCAGGGTCCCCTGGAGCAGACAGCATTAAGGGCCTTGTTCAAGGACCCAACACTGGCTGAATAGCAGAGCCTGGATTTGAATCGTCAATCATCCAATTGATATTCCAAATCTAAAACCACTAGGCCTCCACTGTCCCACATTGATTAAGCTTTATCAGTGAATGTAAAATGTGTTTTATATATAAGATATATTTCTGTTTGCCAGTGAATAATACTGATGTTGAGAATCAGATGCTGAATGAAGAGAAGAAGGATCTGGATGAGCTGAATCAGAATGCACCCAAACAAATCTTACCCTACAGTTCCATGTTCGTGTTCGGGCAGTCCAACCCGTAAGTACTGCATCTGAATTTGTTTCCCAACAAGCTAGCACTATATTAAGGGCAAGAAAGCCAATATTGTTGCCAATACACATTTAAATATTATTTTTTACCCAATCAAAATATTGCCAATTTTCATATTTTTGTGAATACCACAATAGTATAGGTGCCTCAATTTATCTCCTTCCGTGAAGCAACGTGTGCCTGTTAGACAACAAGCTAGGCTAAGCGCACCAAGTTCAAGTTATGTCCACATACTCCTGTCCATGTATTATGCATCAAATAGAGCATATGTGTACCCATTATTTTTAATACATAGTTGATTAAGTAATATAACTTAAATCTTGCAAACTTTGAGAGGCATGGTGGATCAGGGAAAAATCCTGGGTTTGATCCACAGATGGTGCATTTTTTTTTGCATGTTCTCCACGTGTCTGTGTGGGTTTCCTGCCAGGTGCTCGGTTTCCTCACACAGTCCAAAAAAGTCTGGGTAACTGGAAATACTAAATTGTCCTATAGATTTCTAGCCACTTGGATTGTGCCCTATGCACTGTGCTATCCCTAACAGGAGAAGTTAAAATATCATTTTAAATCATGTGTTGCCTGGGTCGCTGTAAAAATCATATCAGATGTGAAATGTGTTGTGTTCTGCAGGGTACGACGGCTCTGTCACTACATAGTCAACCTGCGCTACTTTGAAATGTGTATCCTTACCGTGATCACCATGAGCAGCATTGCACTGGCTGCAGAAGACCCAGTCCATGCTAATGCACCTCGGAATAACGTAAAACCGCCACACACACACACACACACACACACACACACACACACCATACCGCACACACTTATATGTCATGGATTAATCAATCTGTCAGCCTGACAGTTACGAAGAAGAGTGAATCAAGTCATCAAACATCTGGATTTGTCACAGTGGCAGACACAGAATAAAAACAAGACCAGCGATGAGGCCTTTGCCTTTTACATAATAGATATTCCTCAAGGGCAGCGTGCCAGTCTGTCTCGACTGTCACACATGACTCTGTCAGAAGTCTTTTGTTTGGACTTGATACTTTTAAGACCTTATGAACAGGCTGTGAGTGCAGGTGGCTGGCAGAAGAACAAAAGCTAATATTTTGGCAAATATAAGCTCATAACAAAGAATATAATTAGAAGTTAATGAAGGAGAACTTTTTCTTACTAATCCTTGAGAAAACAAGCTTAATTTCACAAACCTACCTACTTTTTTTCACAAACACTTTTTTAGAAAATTGCCACATAAACACTCCAGAATAAAGGGTTGCTTTAATGTGAACCTAGAACATCTGGCAATGATGTTTTAAAGAACAGTTTTAAAGAAAATTGTCCTCACTGCCCACAGAATTTGGCTTCGACATCTTGGACATTTTGACATACCAGTAAACATAAGGCACTTGAATGCTACATGAATGAAAAATGTAATTAAATCACTAAACACAAACCTTAAATTTTTCCTAAATTGTAGATTGTATGTATGGGAAACTTTGCTCATTTCATGGTAGGCCAAACAGATTAAAGATGATTCCACATCTGGCCTTTTGTGTCAGCTGAGATCAAGACTCAAAAAGTCATTGTTACAAGTCATAAAATATTGATTTTTTTTAATAGTGGACTTCATAATGTGTTTTCATATTGGATTGTCAAATAACATTACATGACATGTGAGCCAAAGTTTAAAAAAATATTTACCTCAGTTCATCCATTAACAACATTGATTGTGTAAATTAAACTGTATAATTAAATTGCATTTGACATTTTAATGTCCCATAGGTCATGTTTGTTCTAACTTTACCTTTCAGGTGCTTAAATACTTGGATTACGTCTTTACTGGGGTGTTCACATTTGAAATGGTCATAAAGGTATTTATTAATTATTGCACATCAGTTCATATACAGAGCCACACACACCTCTGCAGGAGGAGGTTATGGGTCGTGAGCACGTGAAAGCATGCAAATACACAGAAATACTGATTTTATAAAAAAAATAATAACATAGCCATCAAACATTAATAAAGACATCATCAATTATATGAAGCAGTTCCAGTTGCAAAATGCTCAAACTCACATTGCATGAAAGAAGCGCTAACTGTAACCGCATGTCCTGGTGTCTGACGTTCTGCTGTGATGACGCTTGCAACAAATTAAATCCAATTTGAGCATTTTTTTGCTGCAATCGTAGTACAGCTTGGTTTCACCACATACAACATCTTTTGGTCATAATGGGTTTAATTCACAGCCTTGAGGATCGTACATTGTTATCCAAGTCTAGATTGTCTGGGATCTGGCAACATTTGGGCTATTTTAAGTGCCAAGTGAATCCACTGTTTTAATAGTGCAATTTCTAACCTTTGTTTTATGTTACATTTAATCTAGTAAAATATCTAATGAATCTAGAAAAACAAATGTATGAAACTAAATAAAAATAGGAATATTTTTTCAAATTCGATAAATACGATTAAATGTTTAATTCCATGCATGATCAGATCAGCACTGTAAATAAAGATTCAAATAGAAATTGAACCACTGTTCCATGTGTATGGTTACAGTTGCAGTCAGATTGTAACTACTTAAATAGGTATATCCCGGCTGGTCGTGCCATTCCCCAGCCCAGACAAATAGAAGTGTTGCGTCAGAAGTGTTAGCTGTGGCGACCCAAAAGGAGTCATTCACTCAGAAATCTTTTAAGAATGTACATAAACATGTAAAGAGTATAAACATACATGAAAGGCAGGGTTATTTTTCGACTTTGTAGATGATTGACCTAGGACTGCTGCTCCATCCTGGATCCTACTTCAGGGACCTGTGGAACATTCTAGACTTCATCGTGGTCAGCGGGGCGCTGGTGGCGTTCGCTTGCTCGTGAGTACACACTTATTTCACACTTATTGTCATGGCAGCAGCTAAGAGGAGAAAATCCAGTCTGTCAATTTCAATCCATTCAGACTCACTGGGCTGAAAGTGATGGAAATGAGGTTTGACTGCGGCCTCTGTAGTGGCTGGTGGAAGATCGAGGAGAAGATTAGTGGGATGGTGTGTGTGTGTTTATTGGTTCCTGTTTAAATAGAGTGGTGTTTTATGTGTTTGGAATTTGGATTATGGGCTGTGGAAATTACATACCTGTGCACTGCTGGATTTTAGTCGGATCTGTTTGCTTCTCTTTAAGTAGAGTGGAGACGAACATAGCAGCACTTCGAAAGCAGATTAGCTTAGTGCTGAGACACATTGATTCTCCTCACCTTAGCATTTTTTTAACAGCATTACGTTAACGTCAGAGCCTATTTGTGCCAAGTACATTTAAGTAGTTTCCTCAGTCGGATTAGAAAACACTTGTTAAATGATTTTTGCACTTTTCTCCAGTTTGCTTCTCACTGGAAGCTCATACATACAAAACAACGGTAATCTAGTTTCAGACTATCAGCTGATAGTTTAAGAGTTCGAATCTGCTCTGCCATGCATCCGCTGTTGGGCTATTGAACAAAGCTTTTAACGATGTCCTCCCCAGGGGTGCTGTACAATGGCTGTCCCTGTGCTCTGACCCCTGCTTCCAAAGTTGGGAAATCATTATGATACACTTATTTGAACACCCCTCCAAATAATTATGTACATGTGCCAGACCAGTCATGTCAAGGATTAATAATATTAATCATGAACGTGCGTTTGTGACAAATCAAGTTTTGAAAAACATGATTTGATACAGTGAGGAGGAACTCAAGACATAGAGCCAGAGACCTCTTCTCCATCAGCACCTAAACCATCAAATGCTTCTTTGACTGTTCTTTTTAGAAATATAAACAGACTTTCTAGCAGAGTGTAGACTACACGCAATAAGCAAATCCATTAGTGTCAGTGGTTTTGAATTGGGAACATCATGGTAGGTATCAGTGCTCATGGATTGCATTAGTGAACACGGTTAAAGCGAAAACTTGGACTCGTAGTGTTTGTGTGTGTGTCTAGACCTGTGAATGCCTGAGAAACCTTCAAATGAATCATGAATTATTGACTCGATGTCATTTTGGAGAGTTAATTATGTGCTCTGCTTCAGTTTCTCTGTAATTCTACTGCAGTAGCTAGAACTGTTCTTTCTATTGCTTGTGTTGTTCTTGTTTCTTATTTTTTGCATTATCATACTGTATTCTCTTTCTCTGCCTTTCTCTGATTCTACTGTGCCTACAATTTCCTCCTTCCTTGTACGTGTCGCTTTCAGGAGCTTCATGGGGTACGCTCTTGCTTCTGCCTGCTTTCTCTTTATAGCTTTCTGTATGTGTGTGTGCTGGTGCATGCATGAATTATTCTAACACAATCCACCTAACCTTAGGCTAGATTAGCACCGTGCTGTTTCCGTTGTGTGACTGCCATTTCTGTAACCTTCACTGTATTATTTTCAGATATAATGCCATTTTTAGATTTTTGGTTTTTGTGCTCGAGCTGTCAGATTTTAATATTCTACACTTTTTTTTAATTAAAATTAGAAAGAGCTGAAAAAATATCAAGGAATGAGAACACTACACCCAAAGTCTTTTACTTCATAAGTCAAATGAACATCTGCCGCTTAATCAAAATCTGGAAGAATTTTCAGAAATATCTTTACATTTAGATTATTGCATCCAGAAATAGTGATTACTATCAGGAAGTGAATTCTTGTCTGTTGGATCGGACCACATGGGCCAGCCTTCGGTTCCCAAGTGCATCACTGATCCTTGGCCACCCATGACCCTGTTGCCTGTTTACCACTGTTCTTTTCTTGGACCACTGCAGACCAGGAACACCCCACTAGAGCTGCAGTTTTCGAGATGCTCTGATCCAGTCGCCCAGCCTTTGCAATTTGGCCCTTGTCAAACTCTCTCAAATCCTTTTGCTCGCCCATTTTTCCTGCTTCAACACACCAACTTTGAGGATAAAATGTTCACTTGGTGCCTAATATGTGTATCCTAACCACTAACAGGTGCCATGATAAAGAGATAATCAGTGTTATTCACTTCACATAATGTTATGCCTGCTACCTTAAATTTAATAATTTGCAATCAATGGTTTGTATTAAATCCATTGGATGTAGAGCAGTGATACTTCAGAGGTTAAGATATAGTAGATCACTATCAGAAGATTCCCATCAAGTTGCCACTGTTGGACCCCTGAACAAAGCCCAAAACTCCTGAATAAAAATACCATAAATGTAAATGTAAATCCAAAAAAAACTTACAATGGTTTCACTGGTTATTATTATTATTATTATTATTATTATTATTATTATTATTATTATTATTATTATTATTAATAATAATAATAATTCATAATTACTATTATTATTTTATTATTATGTCATAACACATCACAATATCAGTGTTGAACGTATTTCGGTATATATTCTGTCTCTCTCAGCTGTGTCTGCTTCTAATGCCTATTCTCTGTCCGTGTAGCTGCTCATGTCTGTGTATTTCTGTCTTTATCTACTTTTGTGTGTGTGCATGTTTTTATTACTTGCTTTCCTTGATCAGATCTCAACAAAGTGTGACCAGGTGGGGACAGTCTTATTATATATAGCAACCCTTCACCCCATGACCTTTCCACCCACCACTCCGTCAGCCCTTCTCCTCATCCCACATAGACAAGGATGAAGCCCTTTTCCCTTCTAGAATGTTCCTGTTACCACCCAGGACTTCAGATGTATGCAGAGTTGTATGCAGATGTTGGGCCACTCTTGGTTGAATTGCAGTCTTTGCAAGAAGCAACATTTACATTTTTTTTGTTGCAGATTTTGCATTTTGATTACTAAATAAAATGGGAGCAGGGGAAGCCAAATAGTTTTTTACAGTAGTAAGTATACTTTCCTAAATAGTACTTAAAGTTTAGCAGAAACAGCAATTGTGCTTTAAAGATTTGCAGAAACCATATCCAAAGGTGCCCAACATTTTGCATACAACCATCTATTATAAGTGGTCTAATTTAATACTGCTTCCATTGCCTCTGAAGAAGTTATATCAACTTTTTAAGGATGCCTAACAATTATACAATTATACATTATACAACATTTGGAATATACATGTTTTAAAAAAATTATAATTGATTCTACTCTAGAAATTTGGATGCAATGGGAGAATAGTGTTGATCTCACACAGGCCATGATTGGATTGTTCAGGATTGATCAGTGTGAAGTTAAATGAGAGCCGACAGTGATCAAGCCAATCATAGAGCAATTAATCATTTCCATATAATGAACAAAAAACAGTCATGAATGTATTTTATTTACGAACGTTGCACGGAGAAGCATGGAGTGAGGTTTGGTTAAATAAAGCCTACACACACTGATGATTTGCTTGCTCTTAAATTTAATATTTTATTTTCTTTGAATCAATCCAGACTTTCTTAAAATGCAGTGTATCCTTATTGTAGTAATATTGTTACATGTGAACCGTGTAGGTTTCAAAGGTTTTAAAATGTTCTTAGTAGAACATTCGTTGTATAATGTTACCTATCATAGCCTGTACAGAACTCCCTTGAGTTAGGTTCTCACTTCAGGTACATGTTCTTCTCACATCTCTCCTCAATATTTTTTCTGCCAAGAAATAAATAAGAATACATGATGTACACATCTGGATCTAATATGTCACCAATCTTCCAGACTTCTCCCTGTAATTCTGATTATTATAAGCATACTTAAAAAGGTATTATATTTTATATTATATTTAAATTGTGTAGTATTACTATATGGACATTTGTGGATGGACAAAAATATTAGAACAACACTTCTAACGTTTGACCTTGGTTTAACAAAACTCCCTGAATTCAGTCCCACTGAACAGCTCTGGAATTAACTGGACAATCAATTGAGTTTCCTGGGTTAAAATCAGAGCCCAGCCATAAAAATGCTCTCTTGGTCTTGTTAGAAGCCTTTTTACTTTACTGTGCTCCAAATGTTACTCTGTCCATGAAATTAATGTAAAATATGTCTAATAATTAATCTTTGGCTAAATTGAATTTAATAATTGTGATTTTCTGAAATATCATGACATAATAATATTTGTTTTGTTTCGTTTTAAAAATCTTCTTACCCTTAGTAGTAGCAGTGTTTTAAGAGCATGCATTACTGTAATCAAATACTGTCTGGCTAATGCAATTCAGAATGACACAAACCATTGAGGGAGGATGGATAGCTTTCACTGTAGATATGGACAGGCCTGTGTAAGCATGTGTGTGGTAGGAAGGATTTATGTATGTGCACGAAGGGCGATGTCTTATTATAAATCTTTGTCATGTGTGCACTAACTCATGGATTTTGTCACAGAGGGACCAAAGGCAAGGACATCAACACCATTAAGTCTCTCAGGGTTTTGAGAGTACTCAGACCTCTGAAGACCATTAAACGGCTGCCTAAACTTAAGGTACTTAACAATACCCCTGCACTGCATCAACCATGACTAGTCATGTTCTGGGTTGACTAGCAGCAGCAGCGAGAGCTAATCGGATTGCCTGAAGTGGAGGATTAAAGTGCTCTGAAGCACAGAAACATTCCCTCATGGTCTGTCATCGTTCAGAGACATGTCGTCTCACGAGAGACTGCAAAGAAGTAGAAATTGTTAAAGTTAATAAGAGTAATTTGCTTATCAGTAATCTACTGATATAGCCGACATCAGGTTTGATCTTTTTGCATAATTGGTAATTGAAAAATCTAATAAAGGCAATTGTTCAGACATAATGGTCTGTCACATAAGAGACGAGCAGAGACAGCGTCCCACGTATCACAGTTGATAAAAGAAGGAATAAAATAATGTTGTGAATGATGGGGAATGTGTAATACACTCATGTGTCAGTAGTAATTTAATCAACTACTGTAATTAATCAAACTAATTATTATAATGACATTGTTAATGAAGAAGGGTAGCCAGATTTAAAAAAAAAACAGACATAACCGCGAAATTGTAATAAGCATCCATTCAAAACTAAAAGTCTACTTAAGAAAAAAATACAGTCTTAGAAATGAGCATAAATAGAATAAAAATAGAATATAAATAGAATCAAGCATTTACATACTTGTTTTGGAAAGGTTTCTAGATTTCGGCAACACAGAAATGTGAATTCATAGCTATGGTGAATTCAAAACTTTTCCTTGTTAAATATGATTATGATCAGCCACAGCTAGTAACTGCATTTATCAAAAAGTACATGGATGAGTGGTCTCTCTCCCCTTGGTAAAGGAAGTTGTTGGGATGGTCAGCTGAGACTTACATTGTCCACAAGCTGTACATTGACAGGGGAGTGGTATTTTGTCTAAATGAATAAAAAATGAGTTCTGCTGTTTGGTTGTTGTGTTTCCTCAGGCGGTTTTTGACTGTGTCGTGAACTCTCTGAAGAACGTACTCAACATTCTCATCGTCTACATCCTCTTCATGTTCATCTTTGCTGTCATTGCCGTGCAGCTATTCAAGGGCAAGTTCTTCTACTGCACGGACGAGTCTAAAGCCGTGGAGAAAGACTGCAGGTACTGAATTATTCCTCTTCTCTCTCTCTCTCTCTCTCTCTCTCTCTCACATACATCACACAGAAATACACACAAACTATATATACACCAAATGCATTAATAATTGAACACATGATGCATCAATGATGATGTTTGTTAATGATTCCACGACAACACCGGTGGACTTTAAACAGACCTCTCC
>JAYDZG010000014.1:3154797-3168840 GCA_034509265.1 Microcambeva bendego
GCCAAATAACATGTATGTAGCCTGTTGATGTATCAGTGATGTATTAGTCCACTCCCTCAGTCCTTTTCCCAAAAGCCACAATGGCCAGATAAGGTGGCCTCCTTAAGGTGCTTTAATACTGGACATTTATTTTTCATTATTTATTTTTCATCATATCTGTGTCTCACCTTGTCTTTTAATTAGGTGTTTGGAAACATCAAGTTAGTTGATGACTCTGCCATTAACGAACACAACAACTTCCGAACCTTCCTTCAGGCACTCATGCTACTCTTCAGGTAAGAGTTTATGCAAAAACCTTTACTTTAAATTAAATATGTTTAAGAGCAATGATAAACACCTGGGCCTAGCCACTAGGATGCACAAGCCAGGCTATTGTCGTGTCAGTCCCAAGCCAGGCAAAATAGAGAGGGTTGTGTCAGAAAAAATCATATGCCAAATCAATGATGGGGATCATGATCAGGATCCACTGAAAGAAAGATAGACATGGTAAACGCCTGATCTTAAATAAGAGTGAACAGCGTGAATCTAGAATAATAATTCGGTGAGTTAGTAGCATGTGATGGATTCATGATTGGGTATATTGTACCAGAGGATAGGTTTTTGTAAATAAAGATGGGTTGTGGCTCATCACTTTGTGTCAAACTATATGAAAGAATAGTCAATCAGTCCAAGAGCCTTTTAAATGGAAGGTTAACAGAACAAATGTAATTAATCGAACAAATACATGGTTTAAAAGGGTGGTACGGTGGGATCAAGTGGGAAGCAAAGTCACCTCACAGCGAGAAGGTCCTGGGTTCGGTGGTCTGGGTCTGTGTGGAGTTTTCACGTTCTCCCTGTGTCTGCATGAGTTTCCTCCGGGTGATCCGGTTTCCTCCCACAATCCAAAAAGATGCAAGTGATGTGAATTCGAGATACAAAATTGTCCATGACTGTGTTCAATATAACCTGCGTACTGACTAAACTTGTGTAATGTGAAAGTTTCCTGTCATGAAAGTTACCAAAGTGTAAAACATAACGTTAAAATAATAAACAAAACATCTACCATACATGATATTGTGAAAAGATTCAGAGTGCAGTATGTATTGACTGTGTTGTCTGAGTTTGTACGTCTTCAATCAACAGGAGTGCTACTGGTGAGGCCTGGCATGATATCATGCTTTCCTGTCTGGGCGACAGACCCTGTGACCAGCTTTCGGGCTCCAGTGAAAAGTGTGGCAGTGATTTCGCCTACTTCTATTTTGTCTCCTTCATCTTCCTTTGCTCTTTCTTGGTTCGTACCATCAGACTAATTCACACAGACGTTAACACATGGTTAAAGTGAATAAGGGTGTATTTAAGTGTTAATGTCAGTTTAGCATGTGGCCTGTTTTTGAGTGTGTTACCACTAATAACATCACAACTGCGAATGGCACACTGGTGTGTTTTGGCTTATTTATCTTTACCATTGTTTATTTAAATAAAGGAAGAAACATGCTACTTCTTGAACACTACATGGCCAAAAGTATATGGACACATCATGATAAGAATTAGTCTTAATATAAAGTATTCTGTCTATTTGGGCTTTCCAAAAATGTTTTGTGCCGTTGAGAATTTGTGCTCATCAGTCAAAAGTGCTCAGGAAGGTTCTGTCTCACAGTCTGCTTTCTAATTATCACAGTTACAGCTGTATTATACAAGCTATGAATTATTTGTTTTTGATTAAATATTAGGACCCAGTTACTTTTAACTGGGAAATAGTCAAGTCAAGCTTATTTGTGTAGTACTTCTTACAGTGGACATTGAGCCAAAGCAACTTCCAGTACCAACAGAACAAGACCCATAAAATTACAGGTACCAGACAGGGATCTCACCTTTTCCACTCTATCAACCCACCTGAGTGATCATACAAGAGAGGCAAGCAACCCCCCTGTTCAACCAAACTTGTCTATTGTCAGGGTGGCAGCTCTAGTCTTAAAAGTCAGAAATCTGGTTAAGAAATAGAACATTATTCTTTTACTCTAACTAGATTATGGTTGGATCTGCCTGGATCTAAAAAAAATATGTTCGGCTGTGTTTATCTTATTCCTTCCTGCCTCATGCATTTCAGTCCCATCATCTTCTTTACCTTTTTACAGATGCTTAATCTGTTCGTTGCCGTCATCATGGACAATTTTGAGTACCTGACTCGGGATTCCTCCATCCTCGGACCTCACCACCTGGACGAATTCATCCGTGTCTGGGCGGATTACGACCCCGCAGCCTGGTACGTCTGACTTACTTAATACTCTGGTGTTTGGTTTTGTTTTGTCATGGAACTAGTGTGAAGATGTCTGTGATTAAAAGATAAATCTTCTCTGAGTTCAGAGATTTTTTGGTTGGGAGGATTCTCTTCTTAAGCCTGTTAAGCTTAAACCACCAAAGCTTTGAATTAGAAAACAGAGATTTTTAAGCTGTTTAAAAAAAATAAAATGCAGATACACACAGTTATTTAAACTATACTGATTTTTAAAAAGTACCATTTAATATCATTATGGAAAATGCTCTTCATTTTCTTTAAATATTTCTTTAGCTAACAAAAGTATAAAGGAAAGATTTTCAGTGTTTTACTAACACATTTCATTACACAGAGGAACTTCGATTTAACAGATTTCGGACTCAAATGTCGAGTCTGATTGATTAAAATAAATGTTTTGAACTTGAACCTGTGTCTTTCTTTCTTCCAGTGGAAGAGTGCGCTATCAGGACATGTATAATTTGTTGCGTGTCATTTTGCCTCCACTCGGCTTAGGAAAGAACTGCCCCAACAGGGTGGCCTACAAGGTTTGAAAAGCTACACACTCTCCCCTGCGAAGGGCGGTGATGTTGCTCTAATTAACGTCCCTTAATTGCCTGGTTATGCTGGTGACCGAGTACACCAGTCCCCCGTCCCTCCTTATTAATAACAGGTAACCATAGAAACTGCAGGAAAAAAGCCACAATGCGTACCAAATACCAGTCGTCTAGGTCTGCTGAAAATATTTGCCCGTTCATATAAAGAAGAAGAAAAACGCACCTTGTGACTTTGTTCCTGTGGATCTGATTGGTTGGTTGACCTCACCCAAGCATGCAGAAAAACAGGGACGGAATTGCAGCCCTATTTAGTATCCGAGACCCAGTCCTTTCATTCCACGGACGGTCAGTCCATGTTTGCTTCTCAACAGGCAAAGATGGCCACAAAACTAACAACAAATCAACCCTAATAATGACTTTCATGTTTTATCCCTCTGACTGTGATTGTGTTTTGTTTTTGCCCTGCATCCCTTCCTAATTGTGTCATGTTTGACGTTTGAACATCCGAAGTGGGCGCATATGCTACCTCGATATGTACGAAATGCTCCGGCACATGTCCCCCCCGCTAGGGTTGGGGAAGAAATGTCCATCACGAGTTGCTTACAAGGTAGACCCAAAATAATTTCCTTTTTTTCCTTCGCCTTTGTGTCTGCCAGTGTTTCTAAACTGTGCTTGGCGTCTGTGTGCTTTCGTGCTTTTTTGTAGTGGCTAGCGTTGCCATCGAGCTTTCTGTTGTGTAGATGTCTAGCTATTTCTAGTTGTGTTTTCTACTTTCTTAATCATAATCATAACCCATCATATAGACCATAGACTAAGTGACACATCTTGTATCTGTATAGTCATGGTAGCTCATTACTGCTAGTCCACTCAAAGCCAGAAGTCATAACGTCAAAGGACAGAGTTAGACAATGGAATTTATCATAAAAATCCAAAAACAAGGAAAGGAATACAAAACAAAAATCCATAGACACACGTGAGCTAATTCTCCATCTCTGTAGATAATGTAAACTTATACCTGCTTATTCTCTTCTCTGGACTGGATGGGACCTTCAACAAGACAATCACAGGACTAGAAATGTACCACACTGGTTAGAAAAACACGACTAAGACCTGCTACCCTAACCCACTAATTTCCCAGCATCTGTTGTACCATGGTGATGACTGTGTTGGCTCTATGGATTTTCCACCACATCCCCTTCAGCAACTTGTGGGATGCACTGCAGTCAGCATGGCTCCAGATACCCATCACTCCCAGCTCATCTAGCTCCTGTCTGTGCTTGTACACACCGGTTACTCTGATTATTAGTTGATAGTTTTTTTTTGTTTTTTTTTTGACTTAACGGTGTCTGACTGCATAGCAGCTATAAGAACAGATATATGATGTCTTTCTAGCTGGCTAGTCTTTAAATCCAAGCCATACGTGTTAAGGTGTGATTGAGTTCAAATCCTGTCAGTGTCCTCATGTTATAAAAATGAAGCTTTTTGGAAGAAGGAAAAAAACGCTTTAGATGTTTTAGACGTTTGTTCGGGGACGTGAAACAGGACCCCTGCCCCCATACGTAATGTAGATCTCCTGCATTTTGTTTGTTGTTGTGGAAACGTTCTTCCCTGGCAGGCTTGCTTTAATAAGGCAGACGCTGCACTGTCTCCAGGCTTTAATCACTTCAGAGTACTGGACGTTCAGTTTGTCTGGACTCTGGTTTATCCTCTTTGGTTTGTCAAAACATTTGTGCTGATGTGCATGCCTCAGCATTCAGGAACTGGACCAGATGTTTTTTTTGGTTGGTTTTTTGTCACGTTGTAATTATTCTTATGAGTGTTATTGGTATAAAACATACTGGGTTTTCAGGCATTTAACAGGCAAAGTTGGTCGTGTCTGTTTAACTAATTCCTAATTGACTGTTTTTAACTCCTCTTTGTGTCTCTGTGGTTACCTCACTTTCTTTTTCCTTCTGTCTCTTCTGCTTTTCTAAAAATGCATGAAATTCAGTCCTGAAGTGCATGATTTGCAACTAACCAGCCATCTGTGTGTGTATCGGACATGGACAGTAATCTGTGGCTTGTGTGTGTAGCTGTATTTATGTAGAAAATAAAGAAAGGGCCAATTTGTAATTGGCGTACACTGTATTGCAGAAAGTTTGTGGACACCTGATGTGAACTTGTTGGACAACGATGGGAATCTATTTAAAGTTTCAACAATATTTTAGCGTTATGATTGAAGTAATGAATAGACGAGTACCCTGATATTGTAGATCTTTTTATCCCTGGATATAAAGCTGTGAAGTGTTGTCCGTAAACTTTTGGTCATTTAACTTGCATTTAACTAACAGAATTGCTGTTAGCTCAGCCAGTTACTTACTTGCTGCATTAAAAGTGCTGCACCTATTTTGCAGCAGATGTACTGTCCATTCCACACCGTACATCTTCATGATAAATATTGCTCTCCCGCATTATTAAACTCTTCATTGTGCTCATTTGTCTTCAAAAGTCAGGTGGTGTGCTGGAATCGGAGGTTCTGAATTTTACATAAAATCATGAACAATGCATTTCATATTTGATTATGTAGCTTTTGTTGAGTGTCTTAGCACACCAGTGAACATCACTGAACAAATATTTTCTCTTCTTTTAGAACTTAATGAATATACAGCATATGACAGGTAACTTTCTATAGAATATAGAACTGACTGTATTGGGCGGCCCTGGCACAGATTGATAAACACAGACTCCTGAGGCCTGCCCACAGTGTCGGGTCTGTCAGCTCGTGATGACGTTGAACAATTTTCATTGCAAGCAGTTATGACAGAACTGTCTGTCAGGGCAGGGCCGAAATGATCAGGCCATCATTAAGTACAAAAAAATGCATCTCTCAGAAACCTCCCATTCTGACATAGTTGAATGACTGAACAAAGGAAATTAAATACATCCAAACAGGACTTGACGATCAAAGAGAGACCCCTCATCCAGCACACCCATACTGGCTCACCAGTCAGAAAACTAGCAGTGTTTTGGTTCCATCATATGTGATAATAATTCTGTGTACGCTCGTCTGCAGCGCTTGGTGAGGATGAACATGCCCATCGCTGACGACAGCACGGTCCACTTCACGTCAACACTAATGGGTCTAATACGCACCGCCCTGGATATCAAACTGGCGTCAGGTAGTACTCAGTTCAAGTCCATTTAGTGTTTAGGGCTGTGCCAATCTATATAAAAGTAGTGTGTATGTATGTATGATTTGTTTTTATACATGTGGAGTCAGGTTACCTGGAGATACATAGTTTGTATGTGTGTGTTTGCCCTGTGATGGACTGGTGACTTGTTCCGGGTGAAAATAATAAATACCTTATGAACACATGAATAATAATAATAACAATCATAGGTTTTATTGAAATACCACAGTTCTTATACCCAAGGTAACTTTACATGCATCATATTACATATAAAAGTATAGGTGAACCACTCATGACAGAGAAGGAGAGAGGAAGTGCTGTGAAAAAAAGATTCATTTAAAAATATTTAAGATTATATTTGATAGAGTAGTAAAATATGCACTATAATTCCTTTCTGTCCTTTTGGTGATGTTATTGGTGCTCTTGTTGTTCAGGTGTTCTGGCTCAGCGTTTATGTGATGCTGACCTGAGGAGGGAGATTAATAAAGTGTGGCCAAGCCTGTCATCTAAAACTGTGGACCTGCTGGTCACACCTCATAAACGTAAGCTGTTCTGGTACATTCTGGAAAGGTTCTGTAGTTTGACGTGTTTTTGCATCATTCATGTCACACTCGTGTTTGTTTCTAGCAATATAAGGACATTATGAACGTTTAATGAGCTTGTTTCGATGTGTTTGCTGTATATTTACTGCCCTCTTCCGGTCAGTAAGGCGAATGACATGCCCAAGAGTCCGCAAACCTTTATGCTAATATTAAGTTCGGTTGTATAATATAAATTATATACATTTTATGCTTCGAACTTTGTGGCGTCAGTTTTCTAGACATCATTTACTCATTTGTTCTAGCGCAACTACGTTTCTGTGAAGAAACCGAGGTCCAAAAATTCACGATTTTGCTTTGGAGGAACTTAGCCACATTAGCTCCCAGGGAAAGAAATGTACTGTGAAATTTCACAGAAATACTATAAATTAAAATTACAGTTTAACCAAGTATGGATTATAAAACCTCAGTGGTTCAGCTGTAAACTTAAGTTTTATTGTAAAATAGCTCAAAGTCTTTACACCAACCCCATTAAACCCATTTTAAATACATTGTAAGATCACTAGGGGGACAAATTCTCATAGTCATCTTTGTGGAAGCCCTGAACCACTAGCTGTACATCTGGGTTCATACTTTTTTTTAATTGTTATTCATGTATTTCTTGTTCTTGCTGCCTTAAAGTCACATTTGCAACTATTGACGTGGCTACTGGCTTCTCTCTTTTCTTTTTATTCATATTGTATTTAAAATTCTGTATGTATCAGATAATGAGCTGACGGTCGGGAAAGTGTACGCAGCTCTGATGATCTTTGATTACTACAAACAAAACCGGGCTAAAAGACTCCAGCAGCAGCAGCCTAATGCAGGTCCACTGGTACGTTTCTACTTCCACCTGCAGCTAAACAGGATTGAGCACGGGTTTTATACTGCAGTTCAACTGACATAATACAAATATAGTTTTATTTTGTTCATTTGAGAACTAGCCATTGCTAACATTAGTATCAATAGTAAATTCTATGAAAAGACAAACAAGAATTCTATACAAACATTTATAGACCTTAGAAATGCATCCTTGACTAAAAAACATGCCACACCCATCAAAATAGGCTTTCCAGATGTGTACAGCCTGTTAGAGAAACAAATAAAGGTTTTATATATGGCTCTCCACAAACCTTTACCACTATAATGTTTCACTTGTTGCTAATTGTCTGACAGGATTTTTTTTCTGTTCTGCAGAGTAAAATGGGCTCTCTTTTTAAACCCATGTTGCCTCTGACTCACATACATGAAGAGTCATCAATTAAGAGTGCCAGACCACCACATCTTTTCCAAACTGACACAGCCCCCCTGCCAGAATTCCCTCCCACAACTCCTCTGTTGACCAACGGGGAACCAATGTGAGTGTTTCACCATGCTGGGCTTAACACTTAACAGTACCGGACATTGTCAGATGTATGTTGGTTATGTGCTTGAGATGATGACCTACTGGTTATATTGGTGTGATCACAGGCAATGCCAAAACAGCTCCATGAAAAATTCTCCAACGTTAGAAGTGACACAGAGGGGCAGGGACTGTGTTCAAAGAGTCTGTTCAGAAGATGTGCCATACACAACCAAATCTCAGGTACTCTAGTCCGAATCACTACCATCACTGTATTTCTTTGTAATCTTATTGTGTAAACTCTTATATCATATTGTAGCCCACTATAGAACACATGAGCGCAATGTCTTTCTTTATCATTACAAAATAGACATTATAACCAATTGTAGTCCACTGTTTTACTATAAAATCTCATGGAAGACAACTACATGTCACCAAATGGCGAACTAAAGCTACACAGTAGATCTCAATCGTCCATTGCCAGCTGTAACAGATTGTATTCTTCACTTACTTCCACTTACCTCCTTTATAACCACACACCAGCCATAATAGCTCCCTGTTGCCATATATAACTGTATGACTGAGCATATAGAAGTCCACTAGAATCCACTATAGATTACTCTAGTCACTAATATAAATCCGCTGTGGCTCATATAACCCTTTGTGCAATCTAGTAGTTTCATATTACGCCATCATAGCCCACCAGAGGCCAATGTGGATCTTTATAACTCCATCGCAGTCTAATAAATACGCCATTGGTTTGTGTAGATGTAACAATAATGTAGTGTGACTGCCGGCCGTGTGCAACATCAGCACAGACGGTTCATTTTAAGATCAATGTAGATTTTCTTGCTCATCCAAGTGACACGTTTGTGCAACTGTAACCTATATGACTTGTAACTTGTATGTATTATGTGCGCATGGTATGTATGTGTGTTTGTGTACACCATCCGTATCTTGCAGGAATTAGTAGAGATGACAGATATAGATAATGATTTAGATGTTGGTGCTTTTCCAACACTGGAGGGTCACGGGAGGGCGGCGTCTATGCCCAGACTCAGTGCAGGATTCCAGGTAAGCTTTTAATTATAATGGTATTTAAAAATGTTTTGGAACATGAATATGAAAGGCTTGTTTAGTCAAAAAGAATTGAGAAAATGAACTGAGATGTTACCTAATAAGGAATTGAATTAATGTGAAATATGGCCAAAAGTATGTTGAAACTTCTGAAAATTCCTAAACCTGTTGCTTGCAGTTGGATTGTGTAAATCAAGTTCTTTTGACCATGAGGCTCCAGTTTTGAAAAGAAACATCCCAGTTCCAGCATGCTCAAAAAAGACCCCAGTGGCCCCAGTGAACTTTCAGATAAATTGAAAGGTTGTGCATCCAGGTTGTGCAGCAATATATTCCACTAGCACAACAGCGCAGAGATCACGAAAGCCTCTGTTGGAATCTGGCAGTGCCTTCAGCAGTGTTTGCTGAGTGGAATGGACTACATGGGTGAGGTCTTTAAACATTGAGAAAGGACACTGATTAGTAGACTGAATAACCTGTGCTTGTGTCAGAGGAGGTGTGAGCAACAGTATTCCCTCAACACAATCAGGGATCCCATCATTCACCAGCACAGTTTGGGTTTTCCTCACGCTTTCCTTATTTATTTGGACAAATATAATGACTAACAAGAAACCAGGAGGCCATGCTGCTTATTTAAGTACTCATGGTGGTTGTTGAGAAATGACGCTCCAGTCACTGAAAAATTCTTCATGAAATCCAGTTTCAATACCAAAACTTGTGTTGCAGTTATTATGCTCTAACTTATTATTATTATTTTACGATTTTCATGTGCGGTCCCAAGATGCCTTTTGCCTTTTATGTTAAAATGATTTCCTTTTTTTGTTGTCTCGTCTAATTTTTATGTGCACGTGTACTGTGTGTTATTGTATCGTGCTGTCAACGTCTCACTTTTTATGTTTTATCTGTTGTCCAATGTTATTCTCTGTTCTTCCTCCTCTACTGCTAATTTTCTAGTACTTCCATTCACATCATTACACAAGTTATAGACTGTCAGGTATTTAGAATTCATTGTTTCATTTTATGTCACTATGTGACATCACATGTCTATCATTTACGTTCTAATAAATCCACTCAAATAGAAAAATGTGCTGTGATGATCTGTCATGGGTGTTACTGTGTGCTTTTGCCCATTGAAAAGCTAGGATAGGCTCCAGCAATCCCCACCCCTTCCCACAACCCTGATTTCTATTTTAAGAAAGTAAGCAAATGAGGAAAAAAATCAACAAATTCCAGCCCTGCTATTAAAAATGACCCCTGTTAGATGCACCCACACTTGCCTTGGGGTGTGTGTTGCCATGGGATATTGTCTGTTCTAGGCATAGGAGAATAGAAATGGTCTATTCTATGCACAGGGGGTTAGAAATTGTCTGTTATAGGCATCTGAAAATAGAAATAGTTTATTTTAGGTATATGGGAATAGGAATTGGCATAGGGGAATACAAATGGTCTACTTTAAATATATTGATCTAGGCACAGGGGGATAGAAATGGTCTATTATAGGCATAGAGGAATAGAAATGGTTTGTTATAGGCATAGGGATCTAGGCATAGGGGAATAAAAAAAAATCAAAGGGAAAGAGAATAGTCTATTCTAGACAATTTCTAAGAGCCTAGAGGTCACTCCAGAGAGGACTCCAGACCTGAAATTCCTTAGTTGCCTCTGTTTTGCTATCTCCAGACCACTGTCCTGCCAGAGCATCCACTTGGCTATTTTTTAAGTGAAACTAGCATTGTCATACTGATCTAAATTCATAAACTTAATTCTCTTCATCTCACTCAGATGTCATTTCATGTCTAATTTATATTTTCTTCAACACATCACTTCCTCCTTTTAGCTATCCGTGTTCATCCTTAGATTACCATGATGCTCATCCTCTTCTTCCTTCCTGTCCTGTCTCCTGTGCCGTGTCTGTCTGATGCCGTGTCTGTCCGTGTTGGCTGTGTGTTTGCCTCGGCTCTCCTCACCTGTCTGTCCTCTTCCTGCCCCACAGCGGAACCACTCGCACCACGCCGCCGGGACGTACCTAGCAGTATGTACAACTGTTCCAACCCCCTCTCTAGCTTTACTCTCCTCTCACTGTTGACTTCTGTGTTTCTCTCAGTCACAATCTTCTCATACTTGTGCTGGCTTATGTGTGCTTTGCCCATTCCAGATCCTTTTTTCTTAGCATCCTTTGTAGACTTATGATCGGAAAGAATAAAAAGAGAAATAATCTGATCAGGTTTAAAACACATCAACTTTGGGTTTGTTATTCAGGCAGATGTGTTTATACTATTATTTGCAAAGGTATGTTCAGATAAATACATTGAAAAAAGCTATTTGGGGATGAGTTTTCACCTGTAATTAGTATGATGTGCAGTACGGTGTGTGTGTGTGTGTGTGTGTGTGTGTACCATTGTGTACTGTGTACAGGTAATGGTAATGATGCTGTTTTCTCTACCCATATTTTCTTGTATATTTAGGTATTTTGCACAAAACATCTAGCTTTAAATTAGGTAATTTAGTTTAGCTAGATGTGAAAGTCTTAAGCAGCCAAGCTGCTGCATTCTTTCTTTCTTATATTTCTTGTTTTTTTTTCTTTTTATTACTCATTACATTTGAGTATCGCTTTCTTTTATATTGCCCTAGTTCTGTGCATAAACCAGGTAATTGTGAGGTACAATGGGAGTTTGATAGACAAACATACACATAAAATGTGAAATTTTCCCAACATTTCCTTTAACATTTAAATACGACTTTATTGCCTTGGGAAATTGACTTGTTACAGCAGTACAAAGGTGAGGTGGAGTTAAAGAGTGTGAAAAAAAATATACACGTTAAGATAGGCTTTAGGGGTTTCAGACAAAATTGCACCCAAAGTGTGTAGTTTTTTACTTTAAGTACTATAAAAGTCGAGATTAGATGTATTTCGCCTTTAATCATGATTAATCATGAAAAACGGCTTGGGATGATGAGGGCAGAGGAATTCTCAGCTTTCTGTTCATGTGCCACAGTGAGGCAGCAGAGGTTCAGCTTGGTTTAGGCTGTTCATGATGAACCTACGTTTGACTTACACTTGGAAGGATCAGATATGGTGCTCATAGGAAAAATCCTCAAGCCTTCTGTGTTTCTTCTTGTACTGTGACCATGGCTTTTAATTGGATGTTGCTTTTAGCGGCATGATCTAAGAATGACCAGTGTGGGTTAAGGAAGCATCATGACAGCGCTCAAACATCTGTTTGCATCTGTTCATGATGCTGTTCTTACACGTGTGTGTGACCATCAGGTGTGAACGGTTGCAGTAACCTAGTGGCTGTTCTGTGTATCGCATCCAATGTCGTGTCGTTCTCTTCCTCTGTACGAAGCCTATCGCTCACGGCAGTCCCATGAGGCGCTCGGTCTCCACTGTGGCTCCGCGTGGAGGAGCGGTCGAGGTGAATTTGAAGGAGTACGCGCTGGAACGGGTGCCGGCTGCGGAGGACCAGGAGAGGGAGAGCGGGCGGGTGCACCAGCATCATCATCACCATCATCATCATCGGTGTCACCGCCGTAGAGACAAGAAGCATAAATCTCTGGATCGGGCTATCAGTGAGGAAAAGCCTGGTAGTGTTGGTACGAACACACACACACACACACACACACACACACACACACACACACAAACACACACACTTTTTTTAAAACAATTGCCTCCCAGTCTAGCCATATCCACTCCCCCGTTGCATTATGTTTTCTCTCTACTGATGCTAATCACTCCGCTGTAGAAGGGCGAGATTGACACCTCTCCCTCCGACACATGTGCAGTACCTACTGCATCTTTTCACCTGCATGAGGCGAGATCACAGTCAGCAAGCTCCATGTCGGCATGGTCTTGGAGACTGCTGGCCAAGCGAGAAACCCCCTGTCCCTAGTCCATGAGATCAGCCAAACTTTAAACAGCATTTTTCATGTATGCTTCCGCTTCAGAGCTCATAACCCCGTGCCAACAGGCAGACCTGCCTTTGATGGATCTTGGATTACATCCAACCATGCACACATATTTCATCTTTTCATACATCGATAGCCGGGATTTTCCTTTGATCTGACCCTGACCGTTTCAAATGCTGTGACAGATCCGAGCAACGAGCCTTTATCCAGAGAAAGAGCCCGTGAGCTGGAGAGGGACCGAGGACGCTCTCACGAGAGGAGACACCCGGCATCATCGGCCGCGGACAAGAAGCAACGTTACTACTCCTGTGATCGCTATGGGAGCAGGGAGCACTGCCAGAGCCAATCTCCCGGGCCCAGCAGATCCTCGTCACCCGGGGAATCACAGGAACCCGAAAGACTCAAAGCAGTACGTATATGTGCAGGAAAAAAGTGTGTGAACCCATTAGAATTACTTTGTGTGCCTGTAAAATGTGATCTGAATTGGCTCAAACCGTGTCTAGCATAATTCGAGGTGGGACATGCTCAGGAAAATATTTTCATGCTAATTCTGGCTTACATGGCAGAAAACTGTTGAGAAAAAAACCTTTACTCAGAGGCTGGAGGTTTGAAAGTAGCCAATCTGAAAGTGTTCATTCATTTATCCTTGCTGCCGATTGGCTGCTGCTGTGACACATCTCTGGCAGTGTTTTGGGGGCATATTTGGGGTTAAAACTATAAAAAATAGGCAAACTTTCAGATGGTTACCATACAGCGAAACATCTGCACCTTTATGCTCGCTCTTGGCCCTAATGACCGGGCAGATGACCACTTTCTATTATAATACACAGAGTGATGGTAGAGAACTTGATGCCTTGAGCGGGTTGAGTTAAGCCATTTTAAACCAGCCCAATTATAGTTAGTAGGAAGCTACTCCATATATAGCACAACTTAAGTTTGTTTGTCAATTTTAATTATTATTTTATTTTTATTAGCTCAATAATTGTGTGCACCTGTCATGAACAAATAAAACATCTGAACTTTTGGTAATATCATGTAGATTCTAGTTTTTAAATATATTATATTGTTTACTATCGTTTCTGATTTGCGTGTGTGTGTGTGTGTGTGTGTGTTTATGGCTCTTATGTAATCTTTTTCTTGCCTGTCGACACATTTTATATTTCCC
>JAYDZG010000014.1:3179546-3194149 GCA_034509265.1 Microcambeva bendego
CCCCCTCCCCAATTCTTCTTATTTTATTTTTGCATAATGTTAATATAATGTTACATTCAAAAATCTTACTATCAAAAGTACATTTAAATCTGAAAATATGGTCTGTTCCATATTTGTTCATTAAAGAGGGTCTTTCATCAAGTCTTTCATCAAGAGCTACTTTTTCCGCGTTGGCATCTACGGGGGCCCTTTTCATGGGGCCCCAAATCCCTAGCGGTGCCCCTGTACTTGTAAGACGTCTAATTAGAGCTTTTTGGAGGGCACAGTGAATCCCAGTGGGGTCCGGGTGCGAACTGAACCTGACACTGGACTCCAAAGAAGTAAAGCTGTTCTCGGTGGGCGGGAAAACCAAGCGGACAAGCTGTTGATTGGTCAGATTGGTGTAGAAGGCGGGAACGTAGGAGCGACTCGCGCAGGAGAACGCACGCGCTGCGAGTTAAGGAGCTCGAGCGCGTCTGAACGAGCGGACGGAAAAGTTTAAAAGATGACGGACCGCAAAAGCGTTTTAAATTGAGACAAATCTTTTTTTCCCCTCAAGTTTTTACTATATTAAAAACATTTAAAAGCAGTTTTTGTTTAATGGTCGCGTTCTGTATTAAAACAACCGATTATGGAGTCGTGACAGGTGATGACGTTCGATGTCGTTAGCGTGCCTCATGACACACTGCAACGTTTCCTTTATTTTTTATTTTTGACTTTAAATAAAGTCCCATTATGTCACTTCACATTTTATTCTGCGTATTTTTTGTGTTTGTCCGCTTTAAAAGCGTCACTTCGAGTCCGACCGTAATGGTGCCCACCGTCTCTACAGAGCACGAGACCGGATCCGGGATGCTCCAGACAGGTAGGATTCATTTCTACCATTAAACATAATAAATAGCATCAAACGATCTACAGTAATCATAAACGCGATTTATTTCGCTCATCATTTAGCGTATTTCATAATGTTTTACTGTACCAGGCTTCATTTGGTGCCCAGTCAAAAAAAGTCCCATCAGAAACAAACCCTAACCAGACTTAGTGCTGCTTAAGTGAATAAAACATTACAATATTATACTAATTATTAGCTTTAAACTGTGCTGTAACACATACAGAGGTCATTTTCACCAATAAACACTTTTTATATAAAACATGTTTTAATAAACTTGGTGTAGAGAAGCTTTAGTGTCTTCAACACTTAATACATTAGAACTTCGAGTGCATGTCAGGTCTAAGGTAACTTAATATATAATATATTATAAAGTGAATAAAATGATCAAAGTCTGTTTTTTGGTCGATACATGCTCAATAATCCAAGTACACAATTCCAGTAAGTTCATTAGAACACAAACGATGGTGTGAAGATACTTTCTTCGGCTTCACACTGACTACCTTGGTGAAAATGTCTTGTTTTTATATAAAAGGAAACATTTTAACAATTGAATATAATGATATAAATTAGACGAGTCCAACATATTATCAATGGGCTCTAATTGCCACACACACACACACACACACACACACACACTCTGGGCAGAGCCTTCCCAAAAGAGTGGAGTAGGCACCTCCACATTTTGGCCTTGGATGTTTTGGCCATACTTTATACTTACAAACAAATTGATTGCAGATTAAGACCCATTTCTATTAAGCAAACAGCACACAAGTGTTTCTGCCAAAGAAGTGTTCCAGGGCTCCTAATTCTATCCCTTGAGGGATGTGTTAACCGAGCTGTGTTTTAGGTCCTTAAAGACTGGATGAGATGCCTTGCAATGACCAATGAGTCATAAGTTTAATAATGTAGTAAAGACAAACAACATTATGTTGGGATAAATCAAACACTACATCATCCTGATTGTTTTCCAGCCGTAGGGTCTGGACAGCTTGCAATCATTTAGGAACTTAGTTCTAACAGGAAATTCTATCGAGGAATGCTGTTGATCTGAAACACAGAGGTCATGGACTAGAACAGCAACTCGATATAAAAGTATAACACTGGATATAAAATGCTTTATGTCATTCATTCCTTGAATATATAAACACACAAAAGGGTTACGGTTTTAAAGAAAGAAGATTTCTCACATGTTAGGGGGTGTGGGAATCTTTCACTACTGTCCCCAATGTCAGTAAGGTAGATTTTATTTGATTGATATTATAAATGTTTTTGGAATAGGTGTGGCTAAAACAGCCGAATTTAATAATTAGTGAGAGCACATGATGAAGTCAAGCCTAACAAGCCTCTGTAGCATGTGCATCTTTCTTCTCACTGTTTTTTTTTTACTGTAGACAGTGTAGGTGTATTATTCTCTTGATCTTTAGCTCCTCTTTGCCTGACTGTACTTGATTAATGACGTTTGCCTGCCAAACCTAGTGAACTCGACTGTGGAAGCTGGCAGAGCTGACACATCCTTGCCGCAGATTTGTTTTCCTTTTCATACTTGCAGTTTGCTTGGATCCCACCTGTGAGTTGAGCACTGGGTTTATAAAGCTAGTAAAGTTGCTGAATGCTTATTTTTTACAGAGGGTGGCATGGTCGCTTCCCGCTGAAGAAGGTCCTGGGTTTGATCCCCGGGTGGGGCAATCTAAATCCTCTCAGCGCGGAGTTTGCATGTTCTCCACGTGTCCGCGTGGGTTTCCTACAGGTACTTCATTTTCCCTACAACAGTCCAAAGACTGTACCTTGCGCCCCTGGAAGAGCTGGGAGAGACTCCAGAACTCCTAACCGACCCTGATTAGGATCAGACTTTTGGTTTTTATTGTGTTTCCTATTTGATAAATAAAAGTAGGTGATATTGCTTTTTGGATTATACAGGGTTATACAATGGCAATTATTTGAATCAGTTGTGTATCAAGTTTTCAGTTCTAAATTATTATGATATAATTTATTTGTATTTGCAACAGGAAAAGGCTCAGCAAATTTTATTGCTTTAATTTTCGATAAAATGAAGGATACGTTCACAATGATTATTTCATCTACAACCAACTGATGTAACTAAGAGTAAACAGTAAACCCTCCAGGACATTAATGATATGCAGGGTTTTTTCTGGTTTATTATTTGTTGTTCAGTGTTACTAAGCATCTAGAAGCACCAAGGGTATCATTCCTGCTCGGAAGTGTGGCATGCCTGTAGTCTGTCATTATGGTAGATCTATAAAGAAAGCTCTGGCTATGCACACCGTCATCCTACTATTCCACCACAATTACTGTCATGCTTGCTGAGGTTAAGTCATTCACAAGTCAGTAGCATGTCTGTGCAACGCGGTTTTCTGAAGGTGGGGGCATACAGTACGGCCTTATGTTTTTTAGAGCTCTCTTATCGTTGTGCTGATAGTTTTATCATTTATAACGTAACTGATCAGTTCATCTACAGTAAGTAAGGATAGATGTTCCTTTAGTGACTACTTTAGAGATTCCTGTCTGTATTTTAGTTGGCTCTTCTGTCCAGCCTGACGTAATGCCCTTTGGAATCATTTAAAATGAAAGAAGGGTCTTGACTAGTTCTGTGTTCTACCTCCACACAGTGCATTGTCTATCAGCGCTCTCCCAAAATTCCGTCTTTTATTTGCTCTCCACAGAGGTTTACCTTCAGGGTCAGCTTTGCCACAGTATATGAGGCACAGTGCAAACCCTATAAACATGTAAACCCGCTTTTACGAGCCTGGAAACAGCCGTGTCGGAGCAGTCACAGTGTTGCTGTACCCTCTCAATGACTTCTGGGAGGGTGAGAACCACCATAGCAGGTCAGAAAAAACACTGTGGAAAGCGAAGCCGAGTTCCTGTCTGGGTTTTAGCCACATGTGAAACATTTCTATGCTAACAAAGCAATGCCAGAGCTAAGCAGGTGTTACATTACATTTACAGCATCCAGCAGACGCTTTTATCTACAGCGACTCACTACACAATCTGAGCAATGAGTGTTAAGGGCCTTGCTGAAGGGCCCAACAGCATCAACCTGGCAATGGTGAGGTTTGAACCGGCGACCTTCGCATTAGCAGTGTTGTACCCTAACCACCAGGCCCTAAGTGTTCACCTTTCAGTTTTACTTACTGGTATAAAGATTACCTTCACTACCGTAATCTGTTTTTCTCATCTGATGAGGAACACTTTACAAGCAAGAACCCTTTCCATAACGGATCCAGAGTTTAACTCCGGTGTTGGACACTTTTATGTTACATTCTGGCCAAAAACTAAATCAACTAACAGCAATACATGAATCTTTCCACTTAAGGTATTAAGGTGAGTCTTGCTATTTGCATGACACCCTGGTTGGTACATAGGAGGCAGCCATGGTCTGGTGGATAGAGAACTGGGCTTGTGATCAGAAGGTTGCTCGTTCGATTCCCAGAGCCGACAGGTCACGACTGAAGTGCCCTTGACCAAGGCACCTAACCTCTAACTGGTCCTCGGGTGCCATGGTAATGGCTGGCCACTGCTCCGGGCATGGGTGCTCACTGCCCCGTAGTGTTCACTAGTGTGTGTATGTGTTGGATTGGGTTCAAATGTGGAGAACGAATTTCACTGCAATGTGATGAAAAGAGTCTCTAAATCTAAAAATCTAAAAAAGTTGCTGTTACTCTTACCGGTAGGTGATTTTCATGGTCAGTTGTATCTACCGAGCGCCCAACCACGCCGGTGGCCCGGATGACTTGGTGTCATTAGGGTATCATTAGCCGGCACGCATCGAGTAGCCTATCAGTCATGGACCAGCCGAAATGAAAATAGCAGCCAAACATATATGCCTGTGTAGCTGTATTCTTAAAGTCTTAGTTTCTAATGCCACGGTTATTGAGAAGAATACCTCCAGACAAACGTCACCTCTGATTATACAAGATAAAAGAATGTAATACTTTCCAGCTGTTTATTTTCCATGAGGAAATCGTCTGAGTGAATTTGTTGTCTAGTGTTTTTTGCTGGCGTACAAGATAGCAGATGCTCTCAGGTTTTTTTTTCTCCTGTATGTTTTAAAGCAGGTCAAGAGGCAGGATCAGTGAACACACTTTGCATTTAAGTCTACACCCTAACCATCCCTCACATGCATCTGCTAAATAAGACTTTAGGACATTTGCAGATGGAGCCCTGTAAAGCAAACGCAGCAGTGCAGATGAGCATCCGATTATCTCTTTTTTGTAGAGATGAAGCTATGAGTTACACTAACATGTTAAAGAAAGTAAGAGATTCTGCAATAGCAGTGCAACAACAGAGTAAGAGTTTTTTTTTATTATGTTTGATCCAAAACCCCCTGAAACACAATCTTACTGTACTGTACTGTACTGTACTGTACTGTACTGATCACTTTAATGTGCTCCATTAAGTAAGCAGGTGTGAAGTAGGATCTGATTATGTTTACTGGGTGTATTAATGCTTCCTGAGCATTGTTTCCAGGGAAGGAAACATTCATAAATCATAATTTAAGTAGTTATTTGTTAAATTTAGTCCACTCGGAACTGTTGGGTGCTGAGCTGCTCTTTGATTTGCTGGTGGAAGACATAAGTTAAAAAAATCTTATATATCTTATATATACACATATAGGTACATATACATATATAAATCATTGAATGTCTTTATTAGGGTAAAAACAAGAACAGCTGAAACAGCTTATAAAAACTTTACCAATATGCTAAATATTTGCTGAAAACCACAGGAAGGAACAAAAGCCACATCATGCAAGACTTTAAAAGACACGAGAGAGACAGAGTGCTTAAGTCCACCGACCTAATCAGACACAGCTTGGCTGTTGCTTTCATTAGCTTTAATGCAGTTTAACAACGAATCATTTTTGTATTTACGAGAGCCACTTTCAGTTTGTGATACAGTAAAAACATTTTAATGTGTTGGTCACATTAGAGCTTATTTACAATAAGTTTCTATTTTTCTTTGCATTTGCTATTCTGCAGAAATCTTTTTCTGATTCGGTTGAATTTTATATTTAGACGATGTTAATATTGTTAATTATATTATATTTTTGTTATTATAATAATTATATTGTCATTATTAAGTTTCGGTGCCTTTTCTTTTCTCAGGAGAATACTTTAAATTTAGCACGTGCAGTGTACTTAGACAAGTATCTGTTCATTTAAAGATGCTAGCAGTAGATTTTCCTTATACATTCCCCTCTGGCAATACAGCTCTAATGTACCTGGCTTTTTTTGCCAGCCGACTACCACACAGACATCGCTCAAATGGAGCTGTCTGTCCTTCACTCCCTGACTGACTTCACCTGGAGGTTACCTCTAATCAGCCATGAAGTAATCCATCCAGTATTTGACTGGAAGCTCTTTTGTGTCAACGTTTTTTTTTTTTTCCAAAACGAGTATCCTTAAACGTTGTTTTCTAGATCAGACATGTGGTAACTGGCTTCACTTACAATGACTTTAAGTCTTAAAGGGGTCTGTAATGTGGAGTTACTATTAAACTGAGAGTTCATTTAAACACAGCAAACAATGAGGAGTTGGTGTTGTTAGACCCAAACATGAATTCATTCATCTTAATAAACGGTAAAACATAGTCATTTTTAATAATAGTTGTGTTTTCTCTCCTTGGTTTGTGACAGAACTGTACTAGGTGTAGTTTTACACTGTGGCCATAGTTTCCAAAATAAATAAACTTTTCAGATGTTATTAGATAAAAATAAATGACAGTAAGATGCAGTTGCTTGCTTGCAGTTTACAGTATCATCTAGAGTAACGTGATGTCAACTGCCAATCCTCTGAGACTTTCATTATTCTGTAGAGACTATTTATAGTTTGTACTTTCAAGCAGATGTATGGTGAAAACAATTATTTTTGCACACCCCTGGCAAAAATTCCACTGGGAGCCCCGGATCGGCGACTCTTTGAAGTCGGAGTCATTTCGAAGTTGATCGCGTAGTACAATTGGACCTTGGGGCGAGAAGGGTCTATCGCAAAAAAAAAATATCAAAAGGACTGCTAGACAGACAACCATCTGAAGTACTCCAGATGTAATGCTGGTGTCTGTGTTCTGATCCAGGTGTGCTGAATGTCAAGCAACTGGCAACATCAGGAAAAAAGAGGATCCGGTGTAATGACTTTCTCTTTGATTATATTTATAGTGAAATCTATATTATACTATATACTATTATAATATAATTTTCTAATGTTTTATTGGGCGAGTAGTTCGAAGTCTTCAGTCCTGAGCTGGCCACTTTCTTTTTTGTTCACTATAATTAGGGTAGGCTAATTGTCATTGCTGCCGGCGCTTCCTTCCCATTACAGTAATGTGATCCTGCTAAGAAACCCCTGTAGCGGCTTCAGCTCTGGAATCTGGAAGTCCGGATAAAGAGGGCCAACAAGAAACAATAGCGGAAGCCAAACAGCTGATGGTCTACTTTTCCATTTTTGGCCAGTCGCCATTTTCTCTGAACGAAGAATTAAAATTTGGGGAAAAACCTGTTAGCTCAACCCAGTCCCACACCTCAAATAAGCAGGCTGTGAAATGAACGTTAGCGGTCTGACACACTTCCATGTTTTTCCTTATACATCCCCAGTACAAGCTTACCTAAGTGTAACCTCTATTTTTGAACCAAGGGAACACAAGAGCTCACAGCAGCCGACATGTTAGTTATGTCTTCAGGTCCTTCAGAAGTAATGCGGATCACAGCAGATCTATTCTAAGTGAAAAATCCTCTTTGAGATCTCTTAATCAGACCACATTTGTTTTTGCGACGTCTTTCAAATGAGTCAAATCTGTGAATCAACTTCCGCTTAACTCGATTACCTGGTAATTAGCTTAAAAGAGCTGCATGTGTATCCATCCATGCCCGTGTGTTGTCACGGTCCTGTGCCAGGCTTAGTCTGGAACCCATTTAGTGTCTGGAGGGAAATCGTACAAAGCACTTGGCGTATGTAAAGCGTTATCACAACACCTTAGTGAGCCATGTAGAGAATATTGATTCTTAAGAAACCCTGTGCCAGGTTTAATCTGGATTCATCTGGGCGGATGGAAAGTATTATCGCAACACCTCAGCGAGCCGTGCGGTGAATCCACAGACTCAATCTATCAAACAATGTCATTGTCTTCCAACAGCAGATTCCATATATCATCCAACAACAGGCCACATCTGGCTCTGAAACGGGATCTGGGTATTTACGGATGGCTTTGTCTAAGCCAGCGTTGTTATGGCTTTGATTTTCTACTGCTTTTGATTATTTTTGATATTAATTTAAGTTCCAGTGTTGATTTTAGATGTAAAGAAAACTCATTGCAAAACTAAAATGCAAATTAAAAAAGCACGGATGCATGAACCAGTACATTCATACATTCATTATTTATCATTATTAATCATTATTGTCCTTATTAGTGAAGATCGATGAGTAACTCTGGCTATTAAATTGATTTTAAATCCACATCACAGTGTGCAGAGATTCACGGAGGCCGGCACGGTGGCTGCACTCTCAAATCCAACCCAACATCGGCTCTTGGAAATGATTTCTGACACACAACAATAATCGAACAACGAAATCTGTCCGCTCCTGGTTAAAAGGTTAATCATGGACGTCGCTTGTCACAACATTTCTGGAAGAATAGGATTATTTCCTGTAATTTCATGCTGACTAAAGCCATATGGCTTTGCACCCTTTCATAAAAATGTCAATTGAAAGCCTATAAAGTTTTTGTATCTGCCACCATATGGGCTGGAGAGCAGTCATAATGTATCAGTCTTATTGCTTTTAAAATCTAGACTAGTGGTTCTAATCTTTGCTCTAGTCTAGGGCTGCAGCTATCGATTCTTTTGTTTCATCACTCACTCAATTAATCGAATAATCAGAAAATCTTTTGCTTTAATAAATAGATAAAATACGTCTCTTTAAACAACGGTTTAAAGAGAAAATTTATGAATGACAATCACAACAAATAAAATTTTATTTCTAACCTTTTGTGTTATTAAAAAAAATAATGATGTCAGGATTCTGTTAGATGAGGTGAATTTGGTGTGTGTGTGTGTGTGTGTGTGTGTGTGTGTGTGTGTGTTTTATCTTACGAGCGTGTGCTGGTTGGAATGAAGACGTCATCGAATCGACAAACACGATGAGCTTTTTTTCGGTTCCGTCCTAAATCGCGCTTTCTTACTGAACAGTAGGCGGAAGCTGTTTCGGGGTGCGATTTGGGACGCAGCCCACAGCACAAACATGATCCATAACTGATGCGTGCGAAACAACCTGAGCTTTAAATAGTCACAAAGGTTTTTTTTTTTCTAATCTCATTACTCGAGGAATCTTCTCAGCCCTAGGATGGCGTTTTGGTGGACTTTCGTCTCTCTCTATAAAGTGCCCCCTCACTCTAGGGGTCATTAACGATCCCTACAGTGAGTGGACTCGAGTGCTGGGAAAGAATGGACCTTTCTTGTTTCAGCTCTGTTCCTCCCTCTCCGTTACTATCTCTCAGAAGTCTTCATGATGCTTACATGTAGCTCAGTGAATCTGAAGCATATGTGAAGGATCAGCACATCGCATCTTGGCTTCAGGGCATAACTTTGTATAGCGAAGGCTTTCAAGGGGGCTGCAGTTGAGGTTTTATCGTTCACTTGAAGACATTACAGTGCAGCGAGGTCTAAAAACGACAGCAGAGAAACACAGACATTAAAAACAGAAGACAGGCCATTGTTGAAAACATGTTCCATATGGCTGAACTGTACCTGGCTCATTGAAATGTTTTCATCTCTATTTATGATCAGTGAAAAATGCTTGTTTACTCCATTTCAGCTGTAAAATGTTAAAATCAAATAGAGACGTTTATGGGGTAAAAATTTTGCTGCCCTAAACTGTATTTAATGATGTTTTTGCTAACAGCTGGAAGTGTCTAAATCAAAATAACCCAACAGTAGTGTTACATAATGATACAGATTCCCTTGGAACAATTGTCCCAGAACATTTCATCTTCAGTCTCCATAATCTCTTATGGTGCAAGGCGGCGCGTCCTCCTGCTCATCTCCATGAACAATAGAGAATAATAGTTTTAATAGTAGCTATAAAACTCCTCTGCTAACTGTATGTTTGAATATTTTATGTACCATTTACTCAGTACCATGTACGGACCAACACTCATCCCTCGTCTCGTCTCTTTAAAGTACTTGTTTCCATTCGAAATGTATTTATTTCAGTATGTACCTGCACCTATCTGAGATGACAATAAAGACTCTCTGACTGTCTGGAAAGGAATTCAAATGAGAATCTGCCTCCAGGTTTCACCCATCGAGTGTGTCCCGAAAGGTGTAGATCATGTTCTCCCAGGAGGCCACACGGGACAGCTTAATGCACACTTGAGTAATAAAAGAAAGTCAACAAAAGCCCCCTGTGTGACCCCGCAGTCAGTCTCACAGACCGATCCGCCCCCTCAGGGTGGAACACGGGTGTTCAAACACACACTCCAGCGAGTGATTTCAGGTGTCTGGGTTACACTGTGTGGGACCAGTCTCACATTTTTCCTTAACCAGTGGGGCACTCACAGGGTCCTGAACACATCCTGTTACAGTCGGGTTGTGTGAGAACACGTTCTCATCTGCTTTTATTCGTGATATGATAAATGACAGTGTGACAAAGTGACAAAACGACAACTACAAGAAACAAAGTGTGGCCTGTACCACTATTTACATTTTTTTGGCGTAGTCTGGAACAGGCTTTCATATGAACTGCATAAACAGACTTTGATCAAAAGAAAAAAAGGACTTAATTTGGATCATCTGCAGAAGATTAAACGTGGATCCAGAGCTGTGAGTTAATGAGTTACGTGCTCTATTTAGCAGATTTAGTTTGCTGTAGTGAAAGATTGGGACCGCATTGGTGTGGGTAAAAGTGAGTGACTGGAAGGTCTTCGAAAGATCCAGAGCCCTAAATATGTTTTAAAAAAGAAAACACGCCATGAGCACAGCTGTGTTTATGTTCCAGACCTGGTCTGCTTTTAAAAACTTCTTACACAGTGTGTAAATCATTTGCATGGACTTCTTACTTACCCTGTCTCATTTCCTCATGTTATCACCTTCAGCCAACACAGCGGTTACCCGCCATAATTGATCTACCTGATTCTGAATGAATGTGGTTTTCTTATTTCCCTTTTCCATGGTGCCTTGAGATTTATTAGGTCACACTGATACTGAGGTAACATGAGTCTTAGCCTAGTGGTCAGGGTGCATGACTAGTTATCCATAAATCACCGGTTCTAACCTACCTACTGCTAGGTTGATGCTGTTGGGCCCATGAGCAAGGCCCTTAACCCTGTTAACTGTAAATTGTACATGTACTGTAAATCGCTTTGGATAAAGGCGTCTGCAAAATACTGAAAATGTGAGTAATAATTTAGTATTTCTAAAATATAAGTATAAGATATTTGATTCATTATTTTGACCCTTAAGGTGAATGTAGGAAAGATTTGTGTCCTGATAACAAATCAAGCAGCTTTTGCATCAGCTTTCAGTTCAGTTTATTTAACCCCTTATCCTAATTAGAGTCGGCGAGGGGTGCTGGAGCCTATCCCAGCTCTTCAACGGGCGCAAGGCACACAGTAACACCCTGGATGGGGCGTTAGGTACCTACAGGACGATTCAGTATTTGGACTGTTGGAGGAAAGGAAAGGACAGAAACGATCTAGATCGCCCCACCCGGGGATTGAACCCAGGACCTTCTCGCTGTGAGGCGACCCAGCTGTAGATATTTAGTAAATGCAGTAGTAGATTAAATTGCAGATTTAAAGAATGTTGAATTTGTAGATCAGATTTGTTCTTCATTTTCTCATGTCTAGTCTTTGGATAAATGCCGCCCCGCGCTTTTGGAATTTAATGGTTTTAAAAAGATTTTAAACAGGTTTTACACCCTTTTATGATTGATAAGGTGCAGCTCTCACCTGTTGGTATTCCTTAAAGTTGCCAACCCTCCCAGATTTGCCTGGAGCATTCAGAATGATTTAGAACCAAAATCAGAAAAAAACTAACACGCTTCAGTTTTCCGACGTTTTAATACAATTGAAGCACACATGGGCCAGAATGCTTTTAGAAGTTGTTTTTTAGTGTGTGTATGCTTAAAAATAACAGGGCTAAGTTACCCAGTGTGGTGCTTCATGTACACACACACACACACACACACACACACTGACATGCATATATGTTGGATGCGGGGTTAAATCGACGGCTCTGCTTCATGTCACAATAAACACAGGCATGTTTCTCTTAACAGACTCGCAGTGCCACCCAGACCAGAGCAGATCTCATTAACTTCAAACCTAAATGGCCACAGGAAAGATCTCAGTGTTTAATCACTGTGTCGATAGGCTTGACCCTTCATAAGAAACATGTGTTGCTAGTGTGTATTTTTTGATGTAGAATTTTCCCAGAGGAAGCTTGAATGAGATGAAAATGTCCAGCCACATTCTCTGTATGTCTGTGCTTCATATTCCATGCTTTAAATTTCTTCTTTCTCCATAGAATACATTGACCTTGTACATCAGCTCTGGCAGATGGCCAACAGCACTAATGCCACTGTCAGTCTGGATGATCAGAGGTGTCCGGTATTGCATGTTGGCCACTACTCCACCATCTCACTGCTTCTGCACCAAGTATTTGGCTACAGGTAAACAAACTTAGGAATAAAATGAATACAATCTAACATTAAAGTGTCTGGAGTGGGCCCAGGGTGTGGAAAGGTGGAGCTCTGGAGACTCAACCAAGGCAGAACATAACATCATGTCATCATGTCATTAATAATGGAGGCAGCCGTATCCTGGTGGTTAGAGAACAAGGCTTCTGATCAGAAGGTTACAGGTTACGATGACTGAAGTGCCCTTGAGCAAGGCACCTAACCTCTATTTGCTCCACGTGTACCGTGGCTAAGGTCGCCCACCGCAGCCTAGTGTTCATTAGTGTGTGTATGAACAGTGAGAGTATTCTAAAGGTAAAAAAAATATTACAGTAATAAAATCACAACACCTGATTAATCAAATAACCAAAGTGACACTATAGAAAACCAAACCAGGTGACTTCATTATAAAGACAGAACGCTCCAGTAAACTCGACACCAAAGCACATCCTGGCTGTTTGGTCCAAGAGTGAGTTGAATATATACATTAGGATTGTGTGAATCATCTCTTGACGATAGTTCTGTATCGGGATCTTTACTGTCTCTGTTTAAATATAAAACGTTTGATCTTTTTCTTTCTCCCAGATTTCATGATGAGTTTAGCTTGCTCCTGCAGCTACGCACCTCTCAACAGGACGAGCGGAGCCTTCTCACCTTCCTTCACCCAGACGGTCACATTCTCCTGCAGATCCGCATCAGTGCCCACTCCTTCACCTTCATTTCCACAGAGCAGCGGCATTACGAGTCAGTAACACACAAGCTGCTCGAGTCTGCTCGAGTACTTTAGAACACGAGTCGGGGGACGAGAGGCTGTAAAAGTTTATTATGGGCTTGTAAAATAAGATACATGCTTCAGACACACACACACAAACACCACACTTAAACGACAGGTGGAGAAAATAATAATAATAATAATAATAATAATAATAATAATGGTCTTTGTATGTGATTTTTGGATGTTCTTTGGGTTTTCCAATCTCCTCCTTCTTCCCAAACCTGTAATAGGTAAAAAAAAAAGTTATTATAAGTAAAATGAATGATTAAAATGTGTAATAATTATCATGACATGGGCAGTTTGGTTTACACAAAAACATGGCGTCTGGTGACCTGATTCAGAGTCTTATATCAAGTCCCTGAGACCCCTTTCACACATGCATGGTATCCAGAAATGTTCCTGATTTTTTCCAGACATGTGAACGCGACCACCCATAAAATCCGCCCCGGATCTTACCCGGACTTTATCCTCCCAGCACCCTAGTGAATGTTCCAGGTACAGAGTCAGCGCATGTGAGAACGCAGCAGTGAATGTTCAGGAAAATCACAGTGGGCACGCAACGCCCAGGCGCCACCCCTCGTCTAGGCACCCGGAACATTTCCTCTGTAGTGTGAACATCTCCGGGATGATGGGTACATCATGTGACAGGGGCATGAGTGTTCTCTTCAAACATTTACATTACATTTACAGTGATGGCTTAGTGTTTAAGGTCCTGGAAGGTCATCTGAAGGTCGCTGGTTTAGGCCACCAAGTTGGCACTGTTGGGCCCCTGAGCAAGGCCCTTAACCCTCGTTCATTGTGTTCAGACATGAATGTAAGTCGTTCTGGACAAAAGCATCTGCTGAATGATGTAAATGTAATGCAAACATTCTCACGTTTTCTCTTTTAAAAGATGCAGATGGTGCCGTTCTCTAAATATCGCTTAGAAGGACATTCCCTTACATGTATAAACAAAATGTATCCTGTACGGCTCTAATTAGTTTGGACGGAAGCCAATATTTTGCTCTGTTTTGGTCTGTTCGTGTTGCTTAGCTAGATTTCACGGTCAGGAGCGAAGGATGTAGCGTAGATGTGTGGAGGAGCGTAGCCAGGTGGAGGAGTGTAGCCAGGTGGAGGAGTGTAGCCAGGTGGAGGAGTGTAGACAGGTGGAGGAGTGAAGCCAGGTGGAGGAGTGTAGCCAGGTGGAGGAGTGTAGCCAGGTGGAGGAGTGAAGCCAGGTGGAGGAGTGTAGCCAGGTGAAGGAGCGTAGACAGATGGAGGAGTGAAGCCA
>JAYDZG010000014.1:3195676-3206494 GCA_034509265.1 Microcambeva bendego
GGAGTACCCGGAGGAAACCCACGCGGACACGGGGAGAACATGCAAACTCCACACAGAAAGGACCGAGATCAGCCCACATGGGGATCGAACCCAGAACCTTCTCGCTGTGAGGCGACGGCGCTACACTAAGCCACCGTGCCGCGCCCAACTGTATAGTAATTAATAATAAAGAAGTAGCTGTTCCGCAATATAAGCTTTGGTTTTAGGAATCCTAGAGTGTTTATATGATGATGATGATGTTTACATTGAACAGTAAAGATCACTAGATCATCACTCACCGTTTGGGCTGGTGGACGAGTTGCTCGAGTTGCTCGAGTTGCTCGTCTGATATTCCAAGACGTTCGGCTCTTCCAAGATGGAATCCGGCATTTTTTCAGCCGTCTCCTGGACCGGGTCGTGATTGAGCTTAAATGAAACCGATTATCTCTTAATAATCAGACAATATATATATATTTATTTATTAATTATATAAATACTAATAACAGTTTCCATTCCTCACTGTTCATTAGAACGTTTGTGTCTCTTCATGGGCGTCTGGTTTTATTGATGCTGATCAACACTTGCTTTGTTAAATCAGTCTTAATGATGTTAAATCAAGTGAGCTGCTGGAGATGGACCTGATCAGATCCATGAGCTGGATGGGGATGTCCACCAGAAATCTGGAACCAAGCTTCTGTTCTTAAGACTCACAAGACTTTATTTTACTCACTTTATTTTGTAGTAACTTTTACTAAACTACTTTATTACTTTGTACTGTAAATACACATGTTGCTTTACATGGGCAAAACCTCTTATTGTTGAGATCCATGGGCTTAAATGATCAGTCTGGGGGACTAAGACTTTTGCACAGTACTGTATATATTTTTTTATTTTGACATATGTCTTATTACTTCTTAAGTTTTTTAACATCTTTGTTGTCACTATGTGAGAAAGGCCAGGTCTTGACAATTGACCTGATGAAGACTTATTTTTTGATTTATCTTTTTTATCTCACTTCATACGAGAGGACCTGGGTATGTTCTGTACTTGCAGGGTGATCTTAAACAAGTGATGTTTTTCATGGGAGAACCAGATGCAGCCAGAGATCAGTGTGACGAAGCTGCCCCCAAACCCTCACGTTTCCTGCGTACCCATATCCGAGAGGTATGAACCCAGTCCTTCGCTGATTATTTCACTTCAAACTGCTCACGTATCAGCACCTACTGTACCAGTTAACACAAAATAGCAACATATCACCAGCCTGGAAACGCCCTTCGGTGTGTTGTCCCTTCATGTCTCATTATTCTTCTCCTCTCGCCTCTTTTTTTGCTTAATTTAGGAGCTTCTACTTTCTTTAAACAATTTGGAGGATTTACTAGAGGATTCAGATCCAGAGAATCGAAACTTCAATCTCCCCACATTGAGTGTAAGTATCGAAAGAGCATCTGAGTTGATTTTGCTATTTTTAAAGCTCATAAACATTAAGTTGTGATGAAGATGGGAGTCATCCAACCACACACAGATACTGAGAGAGATCCTGTAAACCACCCTGATATAAGCTCGATAAACTCTGGCCTACTTAAGAGTTTGTGGTTTTGTGATTAATTAAAAAGGAATGATTGGCAGGTGAGTAAATACATAATCTAATCTAGTGTTCTTCATCAATCTTCAGCCTTTTAAATGTAACTTGCTCATGTGTAACTCATTTAGTTTTGGGGTTTTTTGTAATTTACATGATTTATGCAAATATGTTAGCATCTGTTTTTTTTCAAGCAGATTACTAAAGTACTGATGTTTATTTATGCTGGCCTATTATCAACCAACTTTACCACCAAGAGTTTAAGAGCTCTAATACAGCTATCAATCTAAATCAGATCTTGGGTCCATGAAGCCCCCAGGATTTCAGCGACCATCAGACCTTACTATGATAATGTGGACAGTGACAAAGACATCTCAAAAGAACTCAAATAGCATAACTCATGAACGATTGGGGACAGACCTCAAGCGAATGCACAGTGTGTGTTTCATTTTCCTTCGATTCTTTTCAGTAGTGGTTTGGAAATCATCTCTGTCTGTGAGTACTTATGGACACGGTCAGGGCTGCTGATTTACTTCTTTTTTCTTTCATCATAGGGATTGCGGTTGGCGATGTGTAACATTAATATTCAAAAGAGAAACGGACCATCTTATGTGAAGCCAAGCAAAATGTCTTTATATGCCTGTTCGATCTTTTTGCTCCCTTTGTCGCCCATCATCTGGCTGCAATTACGTCCTGTCAAAGAGTCGCTGGTTCAGAAGTCAAAACTAGTCAGAACTGTGTCTTTAAAAGGGAAATTTTAAATGCTTATAGCCGGCACTGCACTGTCAGACTGTTGGATTCCCTTTTGCACATCGACTGCCACATTGCTCTAATGAATCTCCAACTGCATGCATTCCTTGCATCTTTTTTCACACTCAGATAGGTCAAAGGTAAATACCTAATTAGAAACTCTTTGTTTGCCATAACCCTGTGTGAGGCCCAGGTGTTGAGGACATCATAGGGTGTACACCACACATCTGCTTTCGATTAGGTGATTTATTTAACTGGTGACCCGATGACACTTATGTCTACTGGTCAGCCCAGCACTCGTCTGGTCACCAGTCTCTCAATCTTTATCCTCTTTTTGTTTTGCAGCATCTTTTAGCTCTGAGCTTAAATGTAATGTGGCTCATTTATGCATCCATACTTGAAGCTGTGGACAGGTTTCCCTTCCCCCTGAGCTCCCTTCACACTGTTCTATAACCCAGGCTAGTAAACAGCGCAGTGTTTCTCTTTTATCTGATATCTCTATCTGCTTCAGGCATTTGACATTTCTTGAAAGGTTTTGGCTCTTACGTTTTGGCCTTAGTATGTTTTGCTGTGATTAAAAATCCTGCAACTGGCTTCATGTTCTACATTTTGGAAGCAGCCCAGTGTTATGCCTTGATTTGCAAATTAAGCGGGAATACAGCAGTCAGACTTTTGGCCAACTGCAGACATTTGACTGTTAAGTTTAAATGGATGTTGATTCAAGATTTATGTTTAAAAGCCAGTGTTTTAGTTTTCCATAATCCATACGGCAGAACACTGGGCCAACAGAAATAGCTCATGTGGGTGCAGCATCAAAAAGCACACATATGGTGTTCAGGTCCAAAGCTTTGGTTTGACTACTCAGTTCCCGCATGTTTAATAACATGACATGTATTTAGGGAAGGTGCAAAGATGTGCTGCACCAGCCACACCAACCCTTTAGGATCCCGGGTTCAAGTAGAGGCCCTGATCGGGGATCAGACTGGCATCCTGTTCAAGGTATGATACTTGTGGGGAAAGCCGAATATTCTGGTGGAAGAAAATGAAAGTATTTATGATGTCATGCTGCCTCGTTGAAAACGATTATAAAACATTAACAGTGTAGCTTATTGACTCTCTTCAGTTTTACTCTCGGTAGATTTTAGACCTTGGTTGACTGCTTGATTCTTCATGCCTGAACCAAACTCATTAGAACCCTGTAGAAAAGCACCACTTGGCTTTGATCCATCACGTGTCCATCAGCTCACTGTCAGCATTTCGGACAAATGAACCATGGCTGGAATGTTTCTTTTTTATGGCTGCCGTTCATGAGTGCACGCTCTCATATAAGAGACGATTTACTGACACTTGAATTATGGGTTATCTCCCAGCTGGCATGTTCACTGTACAGCCATGACAATCAGAGCAACGAAACTTTCATCAGCTTCTCCAAAAACTCTCTCGTGCACATTTATACTCTGTGTCATAGTCAAGTGATCTTTTCTGAAGCTGCGATTGACTACAGGAGACTAAAATATTTAAAATATACACTAAAGCGAAATCAGTATCGATGTAGAAATTAGAGCAGTAGGATATTCTCTTAATACTGCCATACCAAATAGAAATGTTAATCTAAAACCAACTAACATCCTGTCTTAGCTTCAGCTGGGAGATTCAAGTGTTTAAGACACTTTGCAATCTGAAGGATCTTCCACGGTAGCAGGAGGGATCATTTCATTGCAGTACTCTGATCAGGATGAAGTGGGGGATGAATAAAACAAAGAAGAATCCCTAAACCTTCAACATAAAGAGAAAGTTATGAGCACCACAGCAATGCTACCTGACCATTGTAGAAAGTCTCCAGAGGCTTAAAAAGGCTGCATGAGATTTACAGAAAGACACAAACTTTTTTCAAATTGAAAAATATTTGTGGGGTTCATATGATTTTCATATTTAACCACAGTTTTATCCTGGTCGGTATAAAAGTCACTGGAGTCATTTTAATGTGCCCGAGAAGGTAATTGTATATATGAGAGTGGCTGGATGTGTGAGTGAGCTAGGGGATTGATGTTATGTCAGAGGGTGTGAGTGTGCTCGTAACTTTGGGAGTGAGCCTGGTTTACCTCGTCAGTGTTCAGTTGTAGGTACTAGTATCTGAGCTCCACTGGTGTAGCGTGCCGTATGTCTGTAGTCATGCATGTTTGGATCTTTTTAATGGGATGGATTCTACTTGACCTACACGGGCAGGGACTTGCTAGACGAGAGGCTCAGGTGGTAGGTTGCTCAGAAATATTTTTCATTCATTACTTATGTTGAACTACTTGTTTGTGTTGATGCAGAGGCAGTTGTGTTTTCACCCTTTAATTTTACTTAAAGATTTAGACAAATGTCTGTTGCTGTCACTATAGGCAAAATGATAAAGATTGATGTTTTGATTTTGGGGTTAAAATGTGGTTTATTGCAAAGATCAAAATATTTAATTACAAAAAAAGCACATGGCTGTTAAGTTCACTCTATTCTTTAGTGAGCTGAATAATCCCAGCTGATGTATTTAGAGCAGTTTACCACCTTAACCGTCATATCTTAGTGCTGCTTTTAAATAAAGTGTATTATTATTTTATTATGTTTTACATTTCAGTGCAGACTAATTAAACAGTGACGGAAACGAATAGAAAGTTCTTAAAATTATATTTTCTTAATAAATATATAATTCTACAACACTTTCCCTGCATTTTGCATTAGTCAGGTTTGCTAAACACATCCAGTTAAATGTCACCACATACCTCTGTCTGAAAGGTGGATTTACGATGTCCATCTTCGGTGGATTTATGGCGAGGCTGTCTTGCACAGAAGTGGGTTCAGAGAAGGTCCATCTTTGGTCTAAATTTGGTCCAAGTTGCCAGATTTATCCATGTAGAAACAGCTCATTTGGGCCCAAAACAAGCTAATTATCTGACTTATCAAGCATTACCTTACCTCAGCATTTTCTTTCACATGACCCATACAGTATTTCTTGGCATTTATTACTGTATGAACTGCAGCTCGGTTGCCTGCAGGCAGTGAGCATGTTCAAGTAACTCCTGGGGTTTTTCCAGAAATCTGTCATCCAGTCTTTTAGCACTATGAGCTCTCTTTGTTTACATTTACATTCAGTCATTTGGCAAATGATCTTCTCCAGTGTGACTTACGTGAAGTACTCGTCCCTGAAAGTGCTGAAGTGCTCCAAGATGAACAAGGATCGATTTAATATCTATTTGAAAAGGCCTCAGGATACTTCAAGCGCAAAACATTTAATCCAAGATTCAAGTGTTATTCACTTCACCTGTCAGGGGTCGTAATGTATTGCCTGGTGTGAGATGCTTGAACCATGAGTGTTATTCAGTCTTCTAACAATATCAACGATGTTTTTCTTTAGTTCTTTAGAGTTCATTTCTTGATCATTTGATTGTTTTATGCTTCCAACTCACTCATCCAACTGTGATCAGATCGAATGAGAAAATACTGAGACTAAAACGAGTCTTTCGTATTCACAGAAGAAGTGATGACACTCTTATTTCAGGCCGTAATGAGAAACTTATTTAGAACCAGAGATCTGGGACCATCGTGGTTAGAACTCTAAGGGTGTCATCTTCAGCTTGGTGTAATATCCCTGAAGTTCCAGTTATTAGCTATTTAAATGATCAGCTAGCTCTTTATCTTGAAATATACAGTATAACATTCTTACAACTAGCATTTTTTGTTCTTGAGTTGGTTCTTGAATTCTTGAGCTTGAGTTTCTAAAGGTTTTGTTAGCCCCTGGGTGGATCAATTTTGTTGTCAGAATAGACGAAGATGAATTATCCTTTTGCAACCTCTTCTCAATGATAATATGTGGAACTGGGATTGTACCGTGGTTCCAAAACAGGACCGGCAGAAAAGAGGAACATGTAGAAAATCTCCCATTCTATTTCATTTACATACATTTGTTTATTTAGAGGACTAGTAATCCAAAGGTCACTGGTTCAAACCTCACCACTGCCATTACTGCTGTTGGGCCCTTAGCAAGGCCCTTAACCCTCATTGCTCAGACTGTATACTGTACTGTAAATACTCAAAATGTAAATGTACCTTAAGGATACAACTGCCCAGATGTTACTGATGATGATTGATTGATTGATCCCTTCCTCCACCCTAATTAGAACAAGGGGTTAAAGAAAATGAACTGAACAGAATATTCTCTTTGATCAGAGTGGTGCCCCCTGGTGGGGAAGGGAGGAATCATCGCTCTGACAGGTGCTGATTAGTCAGCTGTGGGTGAGCGGTTTCATATTAGGCTCGTCTGTGTGCTGCTTCCATTTGGCAAGCTATCAGAAAGATTTCAGCCCTACTGTTCCCTGGCTGATAAGCTGGCCAGGAGCCCTCTTTAATCCAGTGGAGATGGAGCCATAGTTTATCGGGCTAATTTTAAGCCAAGGCTAATGAAAGAGCCATTGTTAGCCGTAGCCACGGTGTGCAGGGCTGCATGTGCCTGAATTCATCTGAGTCTGCATGCTGAAGTACCTGTAACTCAAATATTTAAGTGACAGCGCTGGTGTGTCATGTGCATGGATAGCAGTTAAGCGCATTTGTTTCATTGACTTAGCATTGCTACATGACCAGAGTGGATCTACGTAAGTACGTAATTAAATCCACTTCCAATCCACACATGGTAATAAAAGAACAAGACTCAAATCATTTTGTCTTTGTCTGTGTTGATCTCACTCCAGTGCACATGTTTCTGGACGGCCTTCACTGTTTCTTATTTCCTGAGATCTAAAACGACACAGCGCAGCATCTGCCTCCGAGTTTCCCCCCTTATTGGCTCCCCTGTGTTTTTTCACAACACCACCAGCCCTCGGACTTTGCGTATGTGTGTAGACAGAGCTGTTTTATTTAGCTTTGTCATTATTGTGCACACTGAACAGCTGTGTACTTTCACCAACACATTTTTCCTCTGAGAAAAGGGACCTACGGCAAATATTCTCTTTGTTTATGGTTATAGTATATTCTCTTTTAAAATAATACGATATGGTTGTTCTATTGAGCCCTGGGCGGGGGTGTGGGGGGGTCTTGCATGTAGTGTATGTGGAGTTTTCCAAATACCCTTCCTGACACAACCCTTCCTATTTATCTGCATGACGATGCACTTATTTATGGTTCATGTATCCAAACGGACCTATAGGACAACTCAGTGTTCCCAGTTAACGTGACTGCATGTTTTTGGACTGTGGGACATTGAGAGAACTTGCAAACTCCCCAGAGAAAGGAGTTTAGGAGTCCCATCTAAGAATCGGATCTTCTTGCTGCGAGACGCTGTAGTGTCGCTACCAAGCCCGGATAAAACAGGAAGGGCATGTGGTGTTAAAACTGTCAAATCAAGGAAGTGTGGCGACGCCTTAAATCCGAGCCCACAATCAAACGGGATTAAGGCAGAGGGCAAAAGGGGGAAAAAAAGAAATTAAAAGGCCACGGCGCCTGGTGCTGTTGTGTATTTTGAAACTTTATACCAAGATCCTTTTTGAATTTAACACTCATTTTCACCATTGCGTTCATTTGAAGGCCGTGAGAAGACGTGGGACTTCTCGCGGTGATGGAACAATTCCGAGCTCCAAGCGACCCAGCTCCATCGGCCGTGGAGACGTCTTTGACCTCGACGAGGACACCGACCTGGCCGACCCCAACATCATCTCCAAAAATGGTGGCTCAGCTCATAAGACCCCTCCAACTACCCCCAAGGAGGCTAAGCCAGACTCCACATCCAAACTTCTGGATGAGAACATCACCACTGACAAACTCAAACCAGCTCCTAAAAAGCCTGTGGAAAACACCGGAACGGATCAGGATGGCGGAACTAGTTCCATTCCCAGACCTTCAGAACCCGACGACACCGAGTCTAACCAGCTGGAGGACTGGGAGGAGAAACGGACCCCAACGCAGGCCCCATTTCACTCAAGTACTACAACTCCCAGCATTCCTAGTGTCTCTGTAGAGAATGCGATTCTTATCGACAGGGAAGGAGACTTGGTGAGAGGATCGGACGGCAAGTTGTACCGGTTTCAAAGAGGTCCTCCAGGACCAAGGGGGCCCACTGGAAAGCCGGTAAGTACCGTTAGTTCGTCAGCTGTTTCTCAGTTGACTTTGCATGAAGTAAATGTGGGACAAATATAATAACTAGTGAGGGTTCTAATAATTCTCATTGAACAGACTGCGTAGACAGTGATTGCTTTGCGTTTCGCCACTAAGTTAACACGATTAGCGCCGTGCCATTTAAATCAATAGGACGAAGTTGCACAGCGTGCTAGCATTTCAAATAATCTCCCTCTGTGTTTAGATACACTCGTACACCTTTATACAAATGACACATCAAGAAGAATTTATTATAGTGTGAAAATAACCCCGCATCAGCCGGCCATGTTTATTTTTAGTCTGAGCAGTCACTGCATTCTGGGATTCCCTTCTGCAAATAAGGTTGCATTGGATGCTCACTTGTTCTACACCGAATGTAGTGCTAATATTTGAATGTGACTTGGTGGGCAGGATTATAAGGCATCTAGGGTTGACAGAGAGAGAGAGAGAGAGAGAGAGAGAGAGAGAGAGAGCTGGGCTTTCGAACACACCCAATTATTATGAAATGAAGGACGTCACACTTCATGAGGTGCCTTGGTAGGAATATCAGGTGTTGAAGGCTCTCTCAACCCATCCTGCAGGTCACATACACCCATAAATTCTGATTTTCTTCCCTGGAGTGGATGAGCACGTCACACTAGAAACGTCCCACATTGGTCGTAGGAGCGTGAGCAGGACTTCCAAGTACTACCCTGTCACCCTAATTCCACAGAATCGAACCCTGTCGAGCATCTGTGGGAGCACTTCAATGGTCGTGTTCACTCAGTGGATCCTCCCCTACCCCCCCTCCAGCAGATGTGTGATGCACTACCTGCACACGGTGGCAACTCGGGATGTTAGCTGATGGTTGCTATGGATGCAACCCAGATGTATGATGATTCTGTCAGCCAGGAGCTAGGAGTTAATTTTTTATATTTAAATCGTACAATCAATAGTGTTTGAACCCCTGACCAGGACTCTGTTTCAATATCATTGGACCTTCAGCTACATCTCAGTGTGTCAGGAACCCACACTGGATGAAACTTAGTTTACAATCAACATGTAACAAATGAAAACGGGGCTCGATGCAGCCCAGAACCAAACATTTCCTCACGGACCACACTTCTGCGCATAAGTGGAGTGGTCAGCGTCTGGCGGAGGAGGCACGCTGGCCCTCGGCCCTCCTCGAGTCATGTTGTCGTAAATCGGATGCGAATGAATCCAGATGATAAAATGGTGAGCGTCTCGTATGAGGGGGTTTAGAATTCCATATCTGACACCTGAAATGGTCATGCCTAAAAGGTATGAAGGTGAGTGTTTACAACTTGCCTTTGCTTGTACTTCTCGACGAGTTGTGAATTTATAGATCTGGCGCCCTGCCATTATTAAACTGCTCGTGTCCTTGCGCAGATTTATAATACACAGTAATTATGTGGAGGCATGTGAGAGGAGCTGGCGTGTATGGATCACATCTGACAAGACCTATAGATCTGTATTATTAATTAGGGTTAACTTGTTCAGACACAGTAGCCCGTCGTCATGGCTTTTCTCTCGCTTTTAGCGTTCTGTGAGTCCCGGACCCCTCACAAGGCAGTACGCCAAGTCTCATTGCGATTTCTCGTTTTCTACAGTCAATACTAATCAATAACCGATGTTGGATTCAGTCTGAATTGATCCAGGATGATTCTTATTAAAATAAAAAGTACACTAACGACGCCAACCCGGCATCGTAAATCACAATGAATTTCAGCCGCAGCTGGTTTAGCAAATAAATGATCCACAGAACAGATGTAAAGGAGGATGACAGACGGGAACCATTTATTCAAACAAGATCATACAGAAATCGGCTTAGTGTATAAACACGGTCCGCTCTGCCAAACCGTGGCTGCTTGTCAATGTCTGGGTGTTGTTCACCCCCATGAGAAGATCACGTGTGTGTGATGTTAAAAAGCCCCCGAGTGAGTGTCCAAAACCAGCGTGGGCCTCCTTCACTCTTCACTTTAGATGTGAACTATTCTAAGCTCTCAAACCCCCTGTGAATGAGACCCCCGATCGCCAGCAGAACTAAAATAGGAAAGAGGGAATCCCTTCACAGTAGAATCAAACTTCCCAGACTGACTGTGTTAGAAACATTGGCAGTGGGCAGACAGACAGAAGCGGGAACAGATGGAGCAGCATCTGGAGACATCTGGCTATGTTCTGGAGCCATCGCAACTTTCCTTTTTCTCACGCAGTCCTGCTGTTTGGTCCACTGAAGAGCCCAAATGGGTCAGACATCGCCGCTAACTCGTGCATTTAGCCATTTAAGCCAGATTTGTTAAAGTGCATATAGGCAAGCATTCCCCATAGACAAGCAGTGGCAGTGGCAGTAAAGCAGAGAGACCTTACTGTAATGTGGCGCTCGGGGC